>VFFE01009205.1:749055-812073 GCA_008921705.1 Burhinus oedicnemus
CTTGATTTTATCAAATGCAAGAACACTGTAAGATTTCCTGCTAACAGGAAGAAGGCGGTACAAAATATGATGCCTGTTGAAAAATTCTGTACATTTATAATACATACTGTATACTACAAATCATTCTTATTTCTGCACAGTATATCTAAGAGACAGCCATGCTCCAGTCAAATTTTATCTATTAACTGTAACATTTTAAAAAGATATGCAGGCATTATTTTCAGATACAAGAGGACTATGCAGAACTTTATGCTTATTCAGTAATAATTTATATTGCAAGCTCTGATCATTAGAAATGTTATTAATTACCATGCTATTCAGCTGCACTGACAAAAAAAAAATTCTTTCTGATATAACTGAGCACATTAAAAATATTGGATTAAAGAATTAGCTCTGCCAGATTTTAAGTAGAGCAAAATAAAATGGCTAATCAAAATCTGAGCACATACAAGGTGATCATTTACCTACTTTCATTGCACATTGTTTGAATAGTTTGTATTATGGATGTGAAATTGCCCTCAAGGAGGTTAGTTAAAGTAATAAAGGCTTCCCTTTGCCTCAGGAGCCACTCCCTTTGTGATATGACCTTTCTGTGACTTCTAAGCTCAAATCATTATGAAGAGAGACAAATGCTTATTTTAAGTCCTTTTGAAAGCTTTTCAGGCATTAGGTTTTACAGCAGGGTCCTTTTTTCTCTCTCTGAACTAGCTGCAATTGGGAGTGGTGGGGGAGAAGAAATAATCACAATCTGAGACCTTGAACAGTGTTTTCTGTGCCTTGTTTTGGGGTTTTTGGTTAGTTTTGAGGAGAGTGTTTTTTAAATCTAGAATGAGGCATTCTCTGCTGGGATTTCAGTGCTTCGGAGCAGCATGGGTAGATCGTGCTCCCCCCAGTGCTGTTTTATCTTAAAATTGGCCCTAGTTTTCCCACACCAGGATTGGCGGCACAATGTGTCCCAATTCCACGGGACATCTATGCCCACAGCTCCCATTTTATTGCCGGCTCAATGCTGGCCTCCTTGCAGTGAGCAAAAGGCACCCCTTTACACCTGGTAATTGCGTTAGGACTGTCAGTGTATTGGGCCAAATTTCACCTCACCTTAGGCTGCTTGTCAGTGTTGTGGTCGATATTTTGGGCTCACCTCAGCTGGGGCCTGTTGGTATTTCTGAACAGCTGGGCATTTTCACACAGGCAAAATTGGAAGTTCAGCCCTCAGCCCCTCGCCATCACCTGTGCTTACCACACACCATACCCCAGCAACGAGATCCTGACTTGCCTCTTGACGCAGATGCTTTGAGTCCCATTTATTTAAACGAGGCCTAGTGGTAGGCTGAAAAGTCGAGCACGTGTTTCACATCTTCCAACTATGGCTTTAAAAGAAACAAAAGGTGGCTGTCGGGTTGTAGCTGTGGCAGTGGAAAGCTGAGGCCTTCCTGGCCTGCTGAGGCGGCAGCCTGTGCCCCACCGGCACTGAGGGGAGTCTGGAAGCAAGTAACACTCAGGTTGGTGCGCAGGGACACTCGGCCTGTGACAAAAACTTCGTCAGGCTCTGGGCTCACTGTTGTCACCCCAAAGGGCTCAGGAGAAGTGAGGTGATAGACCTCTGAGAACCAAGAGGGTTGGAGATGATCCTTCTCGAAGTGCTGGTGTTTTGGTGAGGGGGTTTCTTCATGTAGTGTGCATCTTCTGCACCGTCAGCAAACGTGGTGGGTAGATAACTTTTTTTTTATGAGGTATAGATTTCTTATGTTTAATTGAAGGTTTAAGAAGAAAAACCATAACACTGAAAGTTGCCATAAGCTTACAGGGCTACTTGGCAACATTGCAGAAGACTTATTTGTACCCATCTGGAGCTAGGTAGGTTGCTCTGCCCAATAACCTTCAGGGGAACTGTCTGTGGAAACCTGAAGATTGCTGAAGTAGAATTGGAGAGATAAGGAGAAATGCTGTGAAACAATAACTTCATAAATATGCTCATTTCTAGCCTCATTCCAGTTTTGCAGTTGTTGATGATTTTTCTGATTGTGTGTGTTCAGAATTACTCATCAGACAATTTCTGCAACCTTTCTTGGTTGCAGATGGTTTAGGAGAAATATCTTAGGAGTGAAAGTATTAGGGCAATGCTGGAGAGACGTGACAGGCCACCTGCGTGGTGCTTTTCAGTTGTGTATCTGGGCAAGCAGAGCACTTGTACTCAGGTTTTCAGGAGATGTGCAGATGCTGACATTGATTATTTTAAAAGTTATTCTCTTTAAGATTCAGTAAAAAATCATTGTACAAAAAAAAAAAAAAGTGTGTTGAGAAAGCACCTTTCCTAGGATGTTTGTTAAAAGTAAAGACAAAGCTCAGACAAACAATCTTTTTCATCTGAGCAAATATTTATAAGAAATTGTATGTGTAGATGTGTACTTTGCCCTGCAGAATTTACCAGGGTGCATTTGGGAGTATTTTATCCACTCGGCTGTAATCTTAACGTGAAGTGTAGAACTAAGTATACCATTTCCATTTCAAAAGATCACTTAATATCTTTTCTGCAAATTTTTTAATTTGTTTAATTAAACTTAGCACTCTATTCCACTTCATTAGATCTATTTAATTTTCATGTATCTAAGCAGTTTTTCAAGTACATAATTAAAAGAATAGTTTTATAAAACCAGTACTTTTTGTACATTAACATACTTAAGAACAGGAACTATATTTTCCTGTTGATTTAGCATGTGATGATAAAAGCATTAGCATAAAGTAGTAAGAAGGAAATAATCTAGTCCTGGTTAAAAAGTCCACCCTGAAGCTGGCCACCAGGTATTTTGAAGTATGTAAGATCTGTGTGCTTTACTGAAACTTTGCAGGAGAAGTGAATGCAGCAATAACCTCAGTATTAATTTTTTGCAGGCAATAAGGGAGTGTTCTCTGTGAGGTGTTATGTGGTGTGCAACTAGGAATTCAGTTTGGGGTTTCAGTTTGGGTACCATACAGAGGTGGGTTTCATTAGGCCAATTTTTGTGATTGAAGTAACTGGGATGTAGAAGAAGTGACTTGCATATGGTCAACTGATAAACTGGAAGCAGAACTAGTGAAGTTCCCAGCAGTTTTCTTTGTCACACTTGCTCTGAGAGGAGACAAGACTGCGGTGGTTCTCACGTTGCCTAGTGGCTACAGGCTGTGGGTGTCTGGAGAAGGAGATAATATTTTAGAAATTGATCTTGGTGTAGGATGAGGATTAATCCCATTTGCATTTTCTTCTGATAGGCTAATGCTAGGACTGAAGGAAAGAAATTACTCTATACCTTGATCATCTTAGCAAAATAAAAAATGCTGTGTGGATATATACTATACAGTTTCAATCTGAAGCTACTTGAAAAATGGGCATCACATATAGATGGAAAAGATGAGAAAACAATGGCTCATCCCACAAGAGCTGCCTGTAACTGCCTTACGCTCAAAAGCCTGCAGGATTCATATAATGAAAACTAATGTACAGTACAGTAGCAAGATAAATCTGTGTAATTTAGTTCACCGAACTCATACTAACTTCTGTGGTCTTTGGAGCTGATTTTTAATACATACTTTTTCTAAACAGTTTTATGGAGCTGGAATTTTGTATTCTAGAAGACACACAATATTGAGTAGTGTGTAAATAATTCTCAAGCGTATTTGGAATGTTTGTGTGCGCATGTGCTTATGTATGTTTGTGTGTAAATATTTGAGGGTGTTATTTAAAAGGAAATATGATTATTGGGAAGCATACTTTCCTGATTTAGTCCCCTGCGATGGCAGACAGCTGTCTGCCAGATCTCTTCCTTCCAAAGGCTCTACAGATCATGCACCCTGTGCCACACTGCACTGTGGCCACAGTATATGTCACGGTATACTTTACTGTATGTGTTACACTAGACACAGTATATGTTGCCATAACAAACTCAAGATGTTTATTAGGAGACTAAAAGCCCATAAATCCTCTTCCACAAGGGGAAGATGAGTGAGATTTGTGGCAAAGCTGGGTTCCACTTGAGCATTTAAATGTCATTTTAATCCTATGCAGCTTCAGAATGGAACTGAAGTAAATGAAACTTTCAGTGCATAAGCATTATACTTCTAACATAGTGTTTTAAACCCCTTTATATGTCTTTTTTCCTGGAAAGGTTGTGGAAACTCAATCTGTATCTGACAGTTCAGCTCCAATGGATGTAATTAAGTGAAGATTTAATTAAATTAGATTACTATTAATGTGTTTTCATGCATCTTATGTAGAATATAAAGAGCTATATGTCGTTCAGTCTAAAGGCAGTTGAGGTAAATGGGAATCTTTGGGCCTCAGGTCAAGCTCTGTAAGTTTTTCCTGTAAAAGAGAGGATCAGAGAATTTCCATGACACTTGAAAAACCAGTAGGATTGGTAGCTCTGTTAATAAAGCTCTTAACCAAGGCTTCTGTTTTCTCAAACATCAGTTTTAAGGATATTGGTAAAAGCTGCCAAGGTTAAAGGATTAGTTATTCACCTGTTTTCTTCCTGGTCTTTATTGATGCATCCTGTAATTTGTACGTTTAAGGCCATTACTTGTTCTTAGCGAATATCTCCGTGTTAGGCCAGGCCTTACAGCCGTACTAGGTGTGCTGATAGCACTTAGCTGGTTGGTTCACTTGAATCTTGGCGCCTGTGTCTTTTTCCTTGCAGGAACTTGTGGCAGCTGGTGTGCAATGATCGAACATACAACCTGAGCGTGTTTATTTGGCATGGGGAACAAAGCATAAAAGGAAGAAAGACTTGATAATAAGCAGTTTATACGTGCATCTGTTTGACATAAAAAATGATCAGCTTGTGCTGGGAAACCAAACAGATCTAACTTATAGATGTATGGGCACATCCAGCCTGCTGTATGTGGTGAGACCCAGGCCTCAGCTTGTTCTGACATCAGCCATGGACAAGCTCTGTTGTTCTGCAGAAAAAGGGACCATTGTTGATCCCTTATTTTGGCTTGCTTTTCTTTAAAATTTACTGTTGAACTAAACTGATAGGGTAAGTATCCCGGTAACCAGGCTAACCCACCGTCTTTATAAGCTACTCTGGAGCCACTCTGGTGCTCTTGCAATCCTATTATAGAAACTTAGTCCCCAGCTGCCTCTGCAGGGGAGGAGTATGCTCTTTGAACTGCACTCTGAAAAGATCAGTGTGTTAAATATTTCAAACTTAAATAGGAATTAGCAACATTGTTCTCTCTGAACGTGATTAATTTTGAGAGCTCCTCTGGCAGTTGCTGTTAAAAGTCTTTGTATTAAATTTGCCATATTGCAGTCTCTGTGTCCATTCCATGTTTGAATGGCAGTTCATTCCCCAGGCTTGGTGAAGGGGAATTATGACAGTATTCAATTAGCCAGGTAACCTCTGAAGATTTGCTAATGTACTTATAAAATAGAAATCTGCTCTTAAAACTTCTCTGACATGCACATTCATTTCAAGCACTAAATAATGTTTATGTAATATACAAAAGGCAGCCCCTGTGGTGGCATTCCAGGGATTTTTGTCCCTCGTGTACCAGAAGTATGCTCTTTATTGATGGGTCTGAGATCTGAGACCTGACAAAACATTAAGCATTGTCTTTCATGAGAAGGTCTCACATGTAAAATGGGGTATGTGGAACTAGTGGACCAAAGGTTGTTAAGGGCCATTTTGCAGTAGTGAGTTAAGATTCAAATCCAAATTTCAAACTCCAAAGATGGTAAATAATATATGCCCAAAGATTATTCCTTGATATTTTTTTTTCTTAAGATGGAATTAGAAAACGTGTGTGTATATGTATGGTTATGTTAGAAATAGGTATTTCATATGCACAAGGAACTATGCTTTCAGAAAGTGTGACTTTCGTTGTAGATAGAAGGAACTGACAAAGAAATAAAAGAACAAAATTAAAACTCTAAGAGAGAACAGAGTATGCAATACTCCCTTGTTAACAACAGACATCTGCCAACATGCAGACAAGCTATGAAGGGAGCTTGTTTTATCCTTAGGAGTGTTACGTGGAAAATAGTCCTACCAATATTAAGTTGTGTAGACTACAAACTGAAGAACCCCTTGTAGCAAAGTTTCAGTCAGATTACAATCTCACCAGTTTATTCATACTACAGTTTTTTGCTTTTGATCACATATGTGTTTTGTGGTTGAATTTTTTTTTTTTTAAATGAAAGTTACATTACAGTTCATCTCTTCTGTGTTTAATATGAACTGCTGATAAGAAGACTGTATGTGGAATCTTAATAGATTGTAAATTCTGCAAGTTTCTGGGGCTGGACTTTTTTTATCTCAAGCTTCATAAAACTGAAACATTGGAGGGCCAAAAAAAAAAAAAAGTGTAACCTATAACTAATAGGTATTATATATTTCAAGCAAATTAAAACAAATTACTCACTAGAAGAGATCCTAATAAATTACGATATGTGTAAAGCATTCTGAACAAAGCAGTTATAACATGCAACAGTAGAAATGCCAGATGTGATGTGTCACCTGAATACTGGCATTGCTGAGCAAGAGTTTTTGTGAGTGTTTTAATAGTATTTCTATTGTTATTTAAGCTTTCAGGGAGATGACATATTTTACTCTGACAGAAACTGAGAAGCTATTGGAGTGAACAGAAAAATGAGGGTATGCAAAACATGCTGCAAAATTCCAGGTTTGATCTGACTGTTTAAATAGACCTTGAGGTTTAAAAACAAACACACACAAAACCAACAAGGAAACCCCCTCAAAGGATTTTTAATGTGTTATAAAGGACTATATCAGTAACACCAAGAAATGTGCTCAGTCTTTAAATGTTTGCAGCAAGTTTTTATAGTCAGTCTCTAACCTGGCTATCGTGTAAAGAGCGACACTAAAGGAAAGCTCACAGAGAACACTTTGATGCAGAAAGGAATGGCTTGGAAGTCCGTAAGTAGAGGCTATACAGACTTCCCATTGTTGATTTCTCAGTAGCTTTTCAACTGAATATTGTCAGGCTCATTTTTGAAATCTTTAATTTTAGTTGGAAGGTAAATAACACCCCTCCCCCCACATACCCCACTTTCAGCTCCATTGTTTCCTGGCTCAGCCTCTGATGTTGCGTTGAGGCTCTAACCTTGTGTCCGCATAAAGTAAACTGGACAGATAAAAACTTCAGAAGAAGTCAATTTAATTTTTTCCAGGCTTCATTTAGCAAAAGGTGCCATTTGCCAAGCTGTTAGGTGATGACATCTGTCATTTGGTGCTGAGAAGCTGGGGGAGGACTGTGATAGACTGTGAAATGTGTGAACAAGTAGTTTATTCCCAATGAAGGTACACCATCCTGTAGCAGTGCTCTGGCTTGATTCAAGGAGGTCAGCTTTGCACCAGCTAAAACTAACAATAAAAAACCCAAAGATGGTATCTCAGTAATCAGGAGTATGAAGTAAGAACCAGAGATGGACAAGCCACTTCAGACAGTGACTTACTGCAGCAATTCAAAAATGATACAGCAACTTGCTACTTAGAGAGGAGGAGTCTGCAATAAGATAAAACTCCAGCCAGTTTCTCCAACACTTTAGAGAGTAAAAGAGAGTTTGCTTTTAGTTACAAAGGGACTGTAAGCCCAGAAATTTAGGGCTTAGCATGTATGGTCTGTCTTTTTACTAGAAGATATAATTTCAATGGAGGATGCATTTGTCAGTGTACAACATGTAATGCTGTCAGTGTTTTAATGGGAACTACTTAGATATTGAAGTTAATATCATGAGACCGAAAAGTGTCAATATTGTCTGTCTCAGGGTCTCGCATATATTTTAAGGAACCATACTTGTCCTTCTCTGAGAAGGTGACCTGCTTAGTGGATGAGCGAAAGGCTGTGGGTGTTGTTTACCTGGACTTCAGTAAAGCCTTTGACACTGTTTCCCACAGCATTCTCCTGGAGAAACTGCCTGCTCATGGCTTGGATGAGTGCACTCTTCACTGGGTAAAAAACTGGCTGGATGGCCGGGCCCAAAGAGTGGTGGTGACTGGAGTTAAATCTAGTTGGCAGCTGGTCACAAGTGGTGTTCCCCAGGGCTTGGTACTGGGGCCTGTTCTGCTTTAGTATCTTTATCAATGACCTGGATGAGGGGATTGAGTGCACTCTCAGTAAGCCTGCAGACGACACCAAGTTAGGCAGGAGTGTTGACCTGCTTGAGGGTAGGATGGCCCTACAGAGGGATCTGGACAGGCTGGATCGATGGGCCAAGGCCAACGGTATGAGGTTCAACAAGGCCAAGTGCCGGGTCCTGCACTTGGGTCACAACAACCCCATGCAGCACTACAGGCTTGGGGAGGAGTGGCTGGAAAGCTGCCTGGCAGAAAAGGACCTGGGGATGTTGTTTAACATCTGTCTGAATGTGAGCCAGCAGTGTGCCCAGGTGGCCAACCATCCTGGCTTATATCAGGAATAGTGGGTGAACAGGACTAGGGAGGTGATCCTCCCCCTGTACTTGGCACAGGTAAGGCCCCACCTTGAATACTGTGTTCAGTTTTGATTTCCTTACTACAAGACAGACATTGAGGTGCTGGAGCATGTCCAGAGAAGGGCAACAAAGCTGGTGAGGGGTCTGGAGCACAAGTCTTATGAGGAGAGGCTGAGGGAACTGGGGTTGTTCATCCTGTAGAAAAGGAGGCTGAGGGGAGACCTTATCGCTCTCTACAACTACCTGAGAAGAGGTTGTAGAGAGGCGGGTGTCAATCTCTTCTCCCAAGCAACAAATGATAGGCCCAGAGGAAATGGCCTCAAGTTGTGCCGGGGGAGGTTTAGATTGAATATTAGGAAAAAATTCTTCACTGAAAGGGTTATCAATCACTGGAACAGGCTGCCCAGGGAAGTGGTGGAGTTGCCATCCCTGGAGGTATTTAAAAGAGGGGTAGAGGTGGTGCTGAGGGACATGGTTTAGTGGTGGTTTCGGCAGCGTTATGTTGATGGTTGGACTTGATGATCTTAAAAGTCCTTTTGACCTAGATGATTCTATGATTCTATACAGAGAACGAGTTTTCTCTGGGAAGCAACCACACAGTTTGAATTGTGTCTTAATAAGTGTATTAGCCATGCTTGGGGGTGGTGAGCAAGGGAGCAGCGGAGTGAAGCTGGCTTAAGGCATTTTGTCTTAGGAGTGCAGCCAGGGGCAATGTAATGTTCTGCACTCCCTACACCTCCAAAAATTTGCACATGCTTCTGCACCTGCAGCCAGGGTCTAGCACTGTGTGCCTACCTCTCTTAGCTGGGCAATGTTTTGGGTGCTGTTGGCTTCTTGTTCATTTTACCTTGTCTGTACTAAGCAATCATGGGGAATGTCACGCTCCTTCAACATTGCTTAGTGGGTCAGGACAGGCAAATTTCTGGGTCTCTTTAAAACTTTACCCCCTGCGTTATTCCACCAGTGCAAAAGAGTCAATGGATTGATCCCAAGTGTGTAAGATAATCTTTGTTTAAAGAAGAGGAGAGTTATATTTCAGCATTTTTCTGACAATTATAGTAATCAAGCTAAATTATCCATAAACCAGAAAAAAAGTATCAATTTTACATTTGAAGGAAAGCTTTTTATTAAAAGATAGTTTTGTTTGATATTTTATGCCTGGGATATAACCACTTTAGCCACCCAGAAACCAGACTGTGGTTTGGTTTTTCTCTGTTATTGCTTGGCAAAGTTATTGAGGAAAAGTACTAGAATCTGAGGCCATTCCAAAAGACGTTCTCTTGCCCTGACTCAGTAATTCTATCTTCATGAATTCATGCTGTCTCGTGGATTGTCACCGTGGTTATATATCTCCTTTAACCATGAAAAGCCTTTTAAAATGAGGAACAAGCTCAAGTTGTAGACCTGGAATTCAGTTTGGGTTAGCAGCAAGGTGGCAGGATGCTTTGAAGGACCAGAGGCTTTGCTGCCCCCAAAGAGTTGGGGCAGCAGAAGGGCAGGCAGCCTGCCCTTGGGGTTGTTTCTGTAGAACTGCTCCTTACGAGGACAAGCTTGTATCTCCTCGCAGCTCCTGACTCCCTCCTTGGGTTTGCTCCTGTTGTTGCAGTGGCATCATCTCAGTGCAATTGCATGCTTGTTCCCATGCATTCGTATCCAATAACCCATGCGCTGTGCAGAAATTATACATTTAAAGGTATCCATAATCCTGTGAAATTTATCTCCCTGCTTTTTTGTGTGAGTGGCTAATGAGACTGGCTCTTTATTCCCATATTGCTTGAAGTTAATTGTTGTGAGAAAGTCACCAACTATCTCTCTTAACAACACAGTGCATTTTTGGAGATGAGGGGGCACAGCTTCTTTAATAACTTCGCTGGCTAAACTTTTGTTAAAAGAAATTAATTTCAGTATTCATATACTCATAGCGGACAATAATATTCTTGAAAACATGTTCCTTCTGCATACTTTGAGGAAAGTCAGAGGTTCAAAACTGGTCTTTGAAACAGAAAAATTGACTAGTTGGACTCTTCCAATTTATTTTGCTGAAATTTGCTATTTTGAAATTTGAGTTCATTGCCTGTGCAAATAACGGGTTAGGGTTCCTTTTTCCAAGCATAATTTCAATGGCAGGATTTATTTCAAGGATCACATTGTATTCATTGCACTTACCAAATAAAAAAGACTTCCACTGAAATCCAAAAAATAAACCTAAAGCAGTGTAAATTATTTTTGTAACATCTGTCTTCAGCACTGAATGAAAGAATGGAGTCTGGAATAACTCCTGCATTGAAAATTAAGACATCTGGGTTTGTCGTTGGCTCCACTGTTGTGTTTTGCTTGAGGAAATTGTGTCATCTGTCTCAACTTCAGTCTGTAAAACTAAGAAATGTGCAAAAGTGTTGTGAGACACTGTTGTTTCGCATAAAAGAAAAGTACAAAACAAGAGCAAGTTTTAACTGCTAAATACAGGGCTGTACTTAATGACAGTCAATTTATGTACTGTATGTGATTTATATGATGCACTTAGCATTTTTCTTTCTTCATGCATCATTCTGATTTCTACAGTTGTATTCATGATTGTGTAAGTATCTGCAATATAATTAGAGAACAAAGTTCAGCCTGTGGGTTATTAGTGAATGACTATAAATACCATTTAATGGGTAGTTCTTGCCCATAAGTGGTTGGTCGTCTAAATCACATGGTGTTTTTTCTGCTCATTGGTTAGATTAAAACCCAAGAGACTAATAATTACTACCCAAACAGCAATTTTCAGTTAGTGAATGCTTTCAGACATATATGCAGCCAGCTGAATACTTGTGAGCAATGCATTACACGATCCTTCAATGACAACTCTTGCACGTCTTGTGCTTAAAAATGATTTATTCTTGTATTATTTGGCTATCTTGCATGTCAGGCTTATTCTGTAGCGCTTGATATCTGAAAAGTACAAACTTCACTTATTTTGTAATAGTAAAGAGCAACTCCAGTTACTCAGAATTTTGTAATGTGTAAAGGCAACAAACAAGGCAGAAGGCCAAATAACCTTGAAGCAGGACACATGCTAATCTGCGGTGCTGTACCTGCTGGGTCTTGGCTTCATTTGTTACTACTGGTGGTTTGGTTCCAGCACAGTATTAGAAACAGTATTCTCTTGCATGCTCCAAGACTACACATGACAAAGGTAGGTTTTTTATCACCTTGCTCTTGAACTATAAAATAGCTCATTCCAGAGAATGCTGCGCAATGGCTTTATCTGGGTTGTGTTTTTGGAGACTCTGTAGAACCATTAATAGGTTAAAATGGAGAATTTTGCATTTTTAACTTGATCAAGTGTTTTTAGTGTTGTTTTGGGCTTGATTAATGCATTTTATTTTCGTTTGCCTATCTGATACTTTTTCCCCAAAGGAAATCTTGTGACTGTTCATAGTCTTCCTCTCTGAGGAGAACTTACGGATGCCTTTTCTAGTCTCTGAATAGCATTTTCCATCTGTTTCTACTTGCCAGGCTCTAGTTGTTCTATTGATTTTTATTTTTTTTTTGCCTATTTTTTGCATACTATATTTTCTTAGCATTTTATATCATTTGTGAATCTTAGATATTTACCAGGCATCCCATTCTTGTAATATTTCACCATTCAGTCTGTCTTATGAAATAGCAGTAGTATCATCTCGCCTTACAGACAAGGTAGACAAAAGCACAAAGGATTTTCCAGTGGTCCCAGAGAAGTTTCTGAACCCATGGCTTGACATGTTAGCCCAGATTCAGGACCACTGATCCTACCTTACTCTCCAGCATCTGAAACTTGAGTTGCTGATGTGATGATTTATATAAGACCAGTTCATCTCTTGGGATACAGTTTGCAATTTTGGGAGATGTGCTAGTGGTTCCCCTGTGTGTGTGTGAGGAACCTATGGTGCACAGTGGGATGACTGAGTTGAACCTCTAACCAATGGTGCTACACAAGCGAATGAGAAGGCTGTTATCCTGTACACAGATGTGCATATTAAATGTCTATTTAGGGTTGAAGTTTTTTTTTATATATGTAGTCAAAATATTGAGATTCTCATGACCATTGGCATCACCACTGTACTGCATTTTGTCCCTGGAAATTCTGTCTATGAATTGAGAAATTAAATTTCAAGGTGAACTTCTGTGGTCCCTTTCTCTAGCTCTTATGTAAGATTTTAGATGTACAAAGTCTTCACTGAAGCTAGGATTTAGTCCAGTGTCTTCAGGAAGTTCACTTCAATAAAGAGGTAAGTATTTGACTAGGAGTGAGGGATATTTCTGTTGTGTTCTGTAAAAAAATCAGAACAGAAATTTTGGGAGACTTTGACACACCTCTCGGCTCCACTCGCATTCCCTGTGTTGTCTCCTGTTTTTTGTTAGTAAACTAGAAGAGGAACTTTGGCGTTAGGAAGTGCTTGTCATTTTTCAAGCCTAGAAAAAAAATACTAGTTTTCATAGACTATGCTAGTACCTATTCAGGAAAAAAGATCTTTTTGCAGCCAAATATCGAAGAAGCTTTGGGCGTACGCAGGCAAATTGTTAAAATTTTCATTGATAGAAATTTCTGAGAAGTTAAAAAATGCTAAAACATAAATATTATATAGTGTACAGGATGTAGCAACTTATTAAAATATGTAGCTGCTCATTGAGGCATATCTAAGCTTCTCTTCCTCACAGTTCTACTGAACTCGTAGGAATCTACTATGGCTTTAAAGTATAAAAAACCCAAAGCAGATCCATAGTCTCCAGGGCTGTGAGTAAGTGTCGAGTCCACACAGCGGTTTCACTCACTGCGTTTCCTTTGTCTAGGATAAGTGAAAGCATAAAACCTGTGCTTTCCTGCCTTCCCTGGTTTGCTGTAAAAGGAATGTGGCCTGCCCACAGTTTCAGTGCCCTGGTCACTTCAGACGCTCAGCTGTTCTGTTTTGTTACCCTGGGTACTTAGCTGAACATACCATACATTTGCTTTTAAAATTGAGAAAGAGAAAAAGCAGCCTGGAGCAGTATTTGGAGCCACTCTGGATGGGCTACTCATACACTAAACAGTTTTTCAAAGGGAAAGGATTCTTTCTAGTAATGCTTTTAGCCAAATATTTGTCGGTGTGCTTTTCAAGATGTCTTGGAATGCTAGCATGATAAGTTGGCTGTACAAATCTAATTATCTCAGCTTTCCTTTTTTTTTTTTTTTCTTTTGGCAATGTTATTTTGATTTGTTCTTGAAGCTCTTGATGAACTGCATTGGGAAAGAGATTACATGATTTATGTAACATTTATTTTCTTTTATTCTTTGTGATCTGGCTTGTTATAAACTATGAATAGTTTAAGTGCTTTTTTGCTTTGAACTAGCAAGAGAGTGGCAGCATCTCTTGTTGGATTTGTTCATTTTTCTAAATAAATCTGAAACATGACTTATGCACCATGCTGGTAACCCTGTATCCTCACACGAAGGACACCTCTCTGGTGATCCCTCTCCTTTTGAGATTGAAAGAGTAAGTCAACTTCTCTTCCCACCTTCGGCTTCACTAATGAGAGCCGCAGGAGAGAATCAATGTCAGTTTTCTCTGATGGTGTAATGGCAGAGTTGCCTGGAGATTGAGCTATCAATGTTGATATTATTTAATTGAAGAAGGAGTTCCACAAGAGTGAAACAAAAGGTTTAGCCCAGCCACAGGCATGCATGCTCAGCTTGAGGAATGCTTTTTTCCAGACCCGTGTAGTTTTCTTCTCTTTGAGTAGAGGTTCAAGGTAATCTTGATGCCCAAATAATATTTCTTGCTCCCGAGGGGGAGAGTATTTGTTTAGCTATTGAAAGCCAGTAAGCTTATGGACAGCTGCTAGAGATAACAAGAAGGTTTTGTGCAAGTTTGGGAAATCCTGACCAAGTGGAGAAATGAAACTACTGAACAATTAGGTAACTTTTTTTTTTCCTAAAAGCATCTCTAGGAGCTGTGGCTAACTTAACAAGGTAACTAAAAGTAGTATTGGACTGTGTTTCTGAAGGTTTAGTGATGTTTGAAATCTGAAAAATCTAGTATTTTTGAGCCTTTTCTCAGAAGTGAGAATATGCCAGATTACAAGGTTCTAGAGGAAAACTTTGAGGAAAACTAATGTTGCAGTCACTTTCTATTCTTTCAAGTAGTTGACCTTAGTGTTTACAGTGGTTTCAGCCATTAAACAAGTCTATTTTATTATGTTTTAATTGCAAAAATGTTATATATTTTCTGGACTGTAAAGAGAACTCAAATTGCTGACTGTGAAGGTAGTACTGTTGCTGGAATTATCACAGGAATATTTTCTAGTATTTGTGACAATAACTTTTTCAAGGAAAAATAAAATCCTGATCTCAACCAGTTGACCACTTAGTGGAACATATATATAAACCATGTAAAGTTACACCCACTGTGTATATATATGTGTGTACAATATGCATTTTTATATGTAGGAGTTAATATTAAAAGTCAGACTTCTTTTGCTGGTTTTGAACTTCAATTAAATTTCCAGCCTAAGAGATGTTTTCTACACCCATTTCACAATCAGGACTTTCTGTCTTCTGCCTACAACTCACATTTGAGCAAATGTTGATCTTAACTATGAAGGAAAAGAGGGATGGTGTTGGGATTTTCTTTTCCTCCCATTAAAGTCACGGGAAAGAAAAAGTGATTCAAATGTTAATTGAGGAATTAGTTCATGTAAAGGGTCAGTAGCTGGGGTTAGTACTTAAAAGTATTCCTTCTCTTAACAAAAATAAATACAATATGTAGTTAGCATTAAGTAGTACAATTTGGTGCCTTGAATGATTTAGAAAGTTAAAGCATTTCCCCTATGATTTTGTGACACTGTAATGTAATATCAGCAGTCTTATGCTATTCAACAGAGTCTGAAAAATGACATTGTAAACTCTTCTTTGTGACTTGCATTTTTGAGGGCTACATTATACAAAGTGCCAAGCCCTTGTCTCCTACTGAGTCCGTATGAGTTAAGTACCTCAAAGATGTGTTTAGTGTGTGGAACTAAGCCTTGTGTATCCAAAAAAAGAAAAAAGACAGTAATACAGAAAGGTTAAGGTGAGATGTGAACTATCTATTAAGATAATTTATATAAATAAATGTTTTGCAGTCTTGACAAGGCTGGCTGAACAGTGACATTTCTTTATATCTGGCTTGCAGGTTATCAAGGTGTTGCTACATTTACCTGTTTTCTATAGGAATAAAGTGTGTTCCTGCTTGCTGTGACTTTCAATTCAAACCCATGTTAACAAAGTATCGGGTAGCTGTTTCTAGAGACAGCCAAAGGAATATTCGTTGAGTGATGGAGAGTGCTTCACAGCAAACTCACTGAGTGCTGCTGGGAGGCACTGAGCAGCATGGGAGGACGTGGAGCTCAAACAAACCCTTCAAGCTTTGGACCAGTTACTGCAGCTTGAGTAACAGAGTTCACAGTCCTCCATACTGTGTATGAGGTAGCTCCCATATGCCCACCCTCCATGCTGTATTCTGTAAAATGATGACAGAAGCCTGTATCTTACCTGTTTTGCAGCAGAGCTGCAAATAAAAACAAACGCAAAAACCCCAAACAAAAAACCCAACAGACATACATCTCAATAGTCAAACTATTTCTCACTAATAAATTATACTTCCTTGTACCTGTAATGCAAGTATAAGTTTTGGTTTATAGGAGTGTGCTTTTAACTGAAAATCCGGCTGCCCTTTAAGATGTACGAGAACGCAAATTTGATCGAGAAGCCCAACAATCTTCAATCCAAAATCCATTTTGAGTTGAGACAGTGCATATCTGTATACATGCAGAATATTCTTCTTAATGTTTGTTATTCCATGTAGCACAGGCCACCTCTGAACACATTCGTAAAGAAACTCTTAATAAAGAAACTAACTCATGTAATGTAACACACTGTGCTTCACTGCAAATTTAGCATTATCCTGGATTTATTTCTTTTTTGTTTGTTTACAGAGAAACCTAATGCAGGTGCCAGAGCTCCATGATTTCTATCAAAAGGTAAGAGCTACTTTGTTCAAAGATATCTGAATGATATTTGTCAGTTCAATATAAATCTGATTGTAAAAAAAGGGTAACAATGATACATAAAAACAAAATTTAATGAAAAGAACTCACATTATGGGTGAATTTCATGAATCATGTAAAGGTGTGCATAAAAAATTGAATATGTACACTTTAGATCTCAGATCTGATAAATATTTCATTGGATTAAGAAATGCACTCTTGAAGCTTACCTGTATATAAGACATAAGAATGCATTATGGAGGTAAGTAAGGTACTCTGTCAATTAACACACTTGTGTATGTCTGTCACTAAAAAAAAAAAAAAAAATCTTCGAAATTATTAGACTTAAGGTGTTTGTATCTGTAAATTTTAAAAATGGAAGCCTTTGAGTGAATAGAACTAGCTGCTGAGGTCACTAAATACTTGCATAAAATATGTATGATGGAGGAGAAATATAATTATGGGATCTACTAATACACACACTTAAAATACCACCTTAATACTCTGAATTGTCATTATAGGTGTATGCTTTGGGAAGGATTAATGCTTTATTCTGCCATCACTGAAATCAGAGCTAAGATTATAATTGACTTCAGTGAAAGCGGAGTTAGTCTGATGCATAATGCTTTTGACTGGCTTGCCATCAAACCCCGAATAAGCCCATTGCTGCAAGTTTTAGAAAATCCCACTGTCATGAAAATGCCTTTCTGGATCAGCCCCACACTTAGATGGGATGCTGAGGCTTTTGGTGCCTTGCACTGGATTTGGTCCTCTTGAACTTCTGAATGTCTGCACCATGTTACCTGTTCAGCCTTCTCTCAGTGCAGTGTTTCTGGATATGGCTTCCTTTGGCATTAGGTTGGTCTTGCTTTGGGTTTTCTGTAAAGGTGCTCCTTCTGGTATAGTTTGAGATGTTTCTTTTCCTTCAGTCTCCCATTTATAGTGCATAGAGGAGTGTTTTGATGGGAAGTATCAATAACATAGTGAATGTTTCTGTGGAGTGAATTTGAAAAGCCAGAGCACCAATAATCAGTTTTGTTTCTTCAGATTTTATTGATAGTGCATTAGCAGATGGATATTTCTTTTGTGATATCCGATATCCAAGTGTGTGAAAGTGCTAGCAATTCAATATAATAGCAGGGAAATGACTTTTCAATAAAGCAAAAGAAAATTTCACAAATTGAGTGATAAACTAGCAGTTTTCAGCAGGTGGGGTGAACTCCTCTGTAATAATTCTTTAGAAGTAATGAGAAATAGTAAAGAATGGATATATGTTTCTGTCACTTCAGAAAGGGAATGGTTTTGCTTGTTTTGAAATGGATGTTTGTCGTGGTTGTTCACGTTTCTCTCATCTACCTGCTTATCCTTTTTTGTTCAAGCTGCCTTTAAGTGTTGAGGGGAGGAGGGACAAGCATTTTCAGCAGTGGAATCATCTTACCTAATAATATGAGCAAAGTATGATGCTTTCTAAAGAGTAGGTACCAGTTTCTAAGCTAATCCTGCTGCTGTAGGTAGATTTTTGAACAGCAGAGCCACATACGCACATGCATACTACTACAAAGTTCTGCTACTGTAATTAATATCAGAATTTGGCTCACGGGTTCTGTGAAGACCTTGTGGCCATGTTTTGCATGAAAAATATATATGTGGTTGTGGTTTTATACTGATGTGGCTGAGATCAGCACCTACTTAAAGAATCAAAAAGCTGTAATTGTATTGTGAATATTAAGGTGTAATGCATACAGCTTCTTACACATCCTTCATACCAGGGCAAGCTTATCTTGTGTGTCTGTTACCATTTCGTAATGTAGCAGATGTGTTGCATGTTTCTTGTGCTTTTCCTTGCCAGTGAACAAGGCTGTTTCCTCCCCTTGGTTCCAAATGAAAATGCTCAAAACCAAAAAAAGTTAATCCCGTTTTCTTACCCACACTGTAACATCCAATATTGTTGAGTGTTCCGAGGTTTGAAGATGAAAGAAACAGGCCATAAGTTATGGAGTTGGAGGACAATATAAACAAAATGACCTTTGGTATCATGCTTGCCATATTCTGATGAATAAATTGAGTTCATGTTTAACATTCAGATAATATTCCTGGCAGAGCAAAACATTGCCACATTAAATGTTCAGATCAGAAATGTTCAATGCAGACTAAATTAAGTTGGATCTTAGGACAGCAAACTTAAAATGAGTAACATGTGGCAATATTTGATTTAACAAAGAAATGTTTCTTTTTCCTTTTTTCTTTTTCTTTTTTTTTTTTTTTTACTGTAAGTTTAAAAGTATAAAGATACACATGCCACAATGCAGTGCCAGCAACGTTAACTGCTTTTGATCTCTCTCCTCAAATATTAACATCTCCCCCCAAACACACCCCTTGTTTGGCATCTTAAGAGTTTTCATACCAATAAAGATGCAGAGAACAGCAGTCTTTGCTTCTGTTTCTTCAGCTTGTTTTCTTAGTGTTGCATGATCTATGCCCTGGAGAGGTCAATTTTAATCAGCCCCCAGGCACTGCTTAACATTTAGGACCAAATTTTCAAAGAAGGCCTCAGTTGGATTTTGATTAGTGAGCATATGATCGTTTCTTGCACTGTTGAGCCTCCCAAACACATGTATGTTTTTGCCTGCCAAAGTACAGTACTAAACTCTTTGAAGTGAAGATGTGGTTGTCCACGCTACTGACATGTGCGTCCTTTGTTTGCAAATCGGATAGTTGCACATCTGTGTATATCCACCATTGATTACGGTTGTACAGCTGCACCTGTATTTGATTGTAGGAATGAAAGGGTAGGTTTGGAACTGGAATTTATTTTTGGAAATGTAGTACCAGTTTTCTGTGAGATCAGTATGATTCTAAGTCATTCCTGGTTTGCCGTTTTTGCAATTTGATTTTCTGGGAAGTATTCTACTCTGTAGAAATCTTAGTTTTGCTGGTATTAAGAGTAAAGTGTAACTATATTGCTACTATTTTAATAAAAGATTTCTTAGCTTCATGGTAGCATCGAGTTCTCAGGGAAGATGCATAAATCTAGTCATCCTTCAAAAAGACCATTAGTCATTCAGGCTTAAGTAGCGTTTAAAGGGAGTGGGAACTTCATGCACAAGCCCCTTTCGATGGCTGTCATGATTTCTCACTATTATAATTCCAGTAGGAATGCCAAGCATAAGCGTAGAAAAATGCCTTTTGCAAGCCACAAATGTTGGTACTAACATAAAGAACTGTGTCCAAAATAGTAATGATTTACATAAGTATTGCAACGCAGCAATATGCAGTACTTTGATGCCACATATATCCTTCACTGAGATGAGTGGGATGCTAAAACATATCCCTAGTTATTACTTATGCATGTGGTTATATTCTGAAAGATTCAAAATATTTTAGTCAAGATCAGGACTCCATGTCTCCCTTATGGAAGAGGAATTGGTGCCTGCCTGAAGGATTATTTCAGTCAAATATATTGGTGTTAGAGAAATACAGTCAATGCTGTCCAAACATGCCTCAAAATTGAAGAAGGGGATTTTCTGCATTATCTGACTCTGTCAAACTTACACCATTGCGACCAGCTCAGATGTAGATTGATTTTTTTTTTTTTTTTTTTTTTTTTTTGTGGTTTGGGAAATACCTTTGTAGTTTTCTATGCACAATTTGCAGAAAACTACCTTAGGAAATACATTAGCGTCGAGGACATCCTTGATGGAAACAAAGAATATTTTAGGTGAGGGATTTTTAGCGGGAGGAGGAGGACCCCTTTCTTCACAGACCTTTCCTCTGTTTGCAGTGTGCACTGTGGGTTGCAGTCCTGCCCCATTTGCCAGGAGCAGCAGTTGGAATGTAGCCTTTGGCTTCAGCGTGAGCGGAAACAGGCCTGTGATGATTTAAAAAATGGGCAGGCTGGAAGGGAGCAATCAACTAGTAAAAGTTCATAACGATGCAATTATGGCGTAGTGACTGTGCAAGCTGAAATTCATTGGCCATTTGAGGCTCTCCAAGACACATACCAGCCTCTGAGAATTTCTGTATTTATTTTTAATTTATTTCAGTCTTACTGAAGGTTCAGCTTTTGGCATGTCTAACTCTACAGCATAGAGCTTCAAAGAGCACACAGCGAGAAACTTTACTGAGTTGCCCAAGACTTCCTCTATATGTGTTCGTGTACGTGTGTACAAATTCACTCATGGCCTGTTGGACATGCACTTTAACTTTCTAAATTAATTCATTGAAAAATAGTGGGTTTGCATGTAAGAATATGGTACTGTCCTGGTTCCGGCGGGAATAGGGTTAATTTTCTGGCCCGGGACACAGGTATTCCATACCACGTGACGCCATGCCCAGTCCATAAAAGGGAGCTGGCCGGGAGGGGGAGGAAGGCGCGGTTCGGGAGCGGGCTGGGGCTGCGCGGTCCGGTCGGTGAGCGTCGGTCGGTACAGTAACCCTGTGTGTGCATCCCTCCATCAGTTGTTGTTGTTGTTCTCCTCTTTCGTTTGCTGTTATGTTAAACTGCCTTTTATCTCAACCCACGAGTTTTGCCTTTTTCTTCCGATTTTCCCCACCGCCCTCGGGGGTTGAGCAGGCAACTGCGTGGTTCTCTGTTGCCGGCTGAGGCCAAACCACGACAGGTACATTACTATCATGAGGAAAAGAAATGTACAGTCACGAACATCATGGCTGCAAACTGATGTGGCTGCCCCAGCTTATTCTGGACACCTTTAGGAGCTGAATATAATACGTAAAGAATTGTTAGTTTTGGGAAAGGCAGAAGTAGCATCCCCAGTTCTAGCACAGACGAAGAGTATCTTTGTAAAGTGAAGTTAGCTTTGAAAATTGTGTCTTATGGTTGGTAATAGAAAAGAATTTAGGAACAGAGAGAAAAATAATTAGAATTCTACTGAATAAGAGCAGGAAAAGGCTTTAATCACGATTACTTTGCTTCTTCACCTTTCAGTCTTATATGAGAGGCTCCAAGATGCTACACTGCATGCTGCATTTTTTCAAACTTTCTCAGACTATACAGAGATTTTGAATTATCTTTCAGGCACAGAAAAACCATTGAGATCTTGACAGGACAGTTTGTTTTAAAAACCAGAAAGTGAAACAGCAAAAGCCTTCAGAGTACCTTATTGACCTTTGTTGGGATAATATTTTTTTGTCTGTTTTTAATGCTGCTTATCCTTTGCAACATCCTGCACTGTGTCTGAGCAGTAGCAGGAGAATCAAAGGAAGCAGCTAATAGGTGCCGGCTTACGCAGCTGCAGCTGGGCACCATGCTGTTCAAACTGTGCCTGACTGATTGAATACCAGTATGTGTGGGAGTACCTGTCATTTAGGTTTACTGTTACATTCACATTTGTAGAAAGAGAATAGAAAGGCTGAAACATTTCTGTCATGTTGTTGATGTTCAGTACCAAAACACAGCTCAGCCACAACAAAACCATACTCGTAATGAATAATGCCTACTGTACAACAGAAGGAAATTGTGCTTATTTTATAGGCCTTAAAGTTATTCTGTCTGCTTGGTATGAGACACCCCAAATTCTCAGTAATTTCTTTTTATTGTCATTTGTGCTGACTCTCAAGTTCCAGCTTTGGTACTAAAGCAAGCGGGCAGCATTCTTTCACTCATGCATTTGGGATATGTACTGTAGAAAACAGTTCTTCTTACAGAAGGTAATGAAAAGTCTCCCAACACTGAAACAAAAATGTGTTACTAGAAACAATGACAGCTTGTCAGAGTGAAAAGTAGGATAACTTTCAGAGATGTGAAAGAGCAAACACCGTGTGAATTGAAATATGTGTGACTTAGTGCTAGAAACATACTTTGGTGATTTGGTTTTTGGTTTGTTGCTTTGTTCAACATTGTGAAGCTGCATTTGGATGCTCATGGGGATTTTGTGAGAAATTTAAGCAAATGAATGTATCAGCTGAAAGATGACCATAGATTAGATTCTCTCATAGATGGCCCTTCCCAATACCAGAAGCTCTGACCCCACACAACAGTTTGAAACTTGGATAGAGCAGGATGGATCCCATCAACTCTGAATCTTTAGCAGAGGACTCTCTTGCAATGGTACTTTTTTTAGTCAAGGCAAAGGCAGCTTTAAAGCTACCATTTGCTAATGTGTAGCCTTGCAAGAATCTGCCTTCATTCAGTGATCTAGCTGACCGTGAGCAAGGCATGAAGCTCACAAGCCTTTCCAAGCCTCCTTCCAAAAGGCCTGCTGATAAGAGGGAAAAATAATTCCTCATCAGATATTACCTTGAACATCTCAGTTGCCCTCTGGCAGGTTTTCTGATATGAAAACTCTTACATTTGGTCACTGTAGGAATAAGGATTAACTCTTAGAATTTACCTGCGTGTGCTCAGTACCTTGCAAGCTCAGGGTAGTCTCAGGAAAGAAAGACGTTCCCAGGTATATTTTCAAAACTGACAGGTCATGAGTTCTTCTCCCACTCTTACTCTGTTCTTCTGCAGGAGGGCCCGTAACGGCCCCCAAGTGCAAATCCCTGTTTATATCTATTCTTGGTGAACAATATAGCATCAGTACCTAGTGTCCTCCCTGACTGGCTGGGCTGGCATCCTTCACTCCTCCTTCCACTGCAAGGCTGTACGCCCTTGAGGAGAAAGAGCTGAGGCCATTGCCAGGAACAGAAAAATGCACTAACATGTTCATTAGCTGCTAAGCTTTGTAAGCTCATATTATGATTTCGTACGTCAAATAGGAAACATTAATGTTAAGATGGTCAGGTAGGTTGCTTAATGGTTGTTTTGGAAAGGTATGTTCAAACAGAACAATGAACTTCATTGCAAATATCAAACTGTTTCAGCTGTTATACTAATAATGTTCTCTGTGTCCTCATCTTTTGAGAAGATGTGATCATTAAGTTAGTGGAAAAAAAACTATAGGTTATTGTGACCTGAAATATCTCTTGTATTACTACTTTGGCTACTTCTCTGTTCTTGAAACGCAGATGAGTTATAATGCAAAACTCTGTTTTTTAGTGTTTGGCACTACTGAAACAATCTGATTTCTGTCTCTGTATTGGCTTGAATAGTGACAGAACACTGTCACAGTGCTTTATGCAGCAAATTTAATCTGGAAGTGCTGTATAATTTCTGTATTACAATTATACCGTGCTTCTCTCTCTCTCTCTCTCTCTCGATTGTTTTCGCCATTGTGTTAACAGAGCCTTTGTGTCCCTTCTTGTAACAGACCATCAATGCTTTAAGATGATTTAAAAAAATGATTCTGCTGAGAATGTCACTGAACTTTCTTTCATGTTGACCAAACAAACAGTCTGTCAGGCTTTCAAGGGTACTTTTTCAGCAACAGTAACATTAAATACAAAACTGTGGGTGCGGCAGATTCTTTCTTTCTCTGAAACTTCCCATCAGCCTGACTAGCTGTGACCATCCTCTTGCAGAACTGGGTAAAAAATGAGAGAAATGGGCTCATCTATTGTCTCTTGCCACATAGTCCAGAATATACAGGACTGTGCAGGCCTTGCCATCTTAAACCTTCCTCTGTCTAGATCCCTTCTTCAGCTGATGATGATTTTGATTCTACCATTGTTTTACATTTTCTGTTGAGAGGAACCATCCCTATTCTGGATCCATCAAAATGGGTAGACGTTGAGGTTGGGGAAGGTTTCCTAGATGCTGGGTTTGGTACAGGTGTTTTTTCCCTTATCAGTCAAGCCCTGCAGTAACTCATATTCTCAGATCAGCCGTGAAGCTCTGTAACAGGTGACCTGCTAAGCCCAAAGCCATTGTAGTAAAGCTGTCAAAATGTACAGCAAATTTGGACTCTACAAGCAGAATTTGAGAGCTGTCATCACACTGAAACCTTTAGTTCTTTAAGTCACATTCTATAACGTACAGTTCAATGAACAACATGTTAATGTTCTGTTTTCTAAATGTTGTTTTGACAGTTAACTGTTCAAAACCATCTTGAGTTAATTAAATGTAGAAGCTTCTAAGTGAATGGATTGTGCTGACAACTCATCATCTAATTACCCATAAATAGGAGTAAAACAACATTAGCTAATAGAAATAATAAATAATTGTGATAGGGAAGAAAATTCAAATGTGCTGTCCAGCAGCATGGCAATTTTTCTCCCAAGCAGAATTCATATGTGAAAGCCCTGAATATAGTTCTATTTAATCACACACTGTACACGCATAGGCATTATTCACTGAATGTTTTAGGTTAATAAGAGCTGGTCTGAGAAAAGAAAATACTAAATGATGTTTTAGGCTGATGAATTCCAGAAGCTGGGACATGCTTGTCAGAACAAAATAATAAAGACAAAACAGATCAACAAGGGGTTTGAAGAGACAGAAAGATATTTTTGCATCATCTATTAATTCTGTCAACACCATTAAAAGAGGAGAAAAAAAAAATCAAAGGAACTAAGAAGTCAATTTGGTTTGATTTTTATCAGTGTTCTTTGCCAGTTGTTAGGTGACAGATTTTAAACTTGGAGAAATCAAGTGTGGGCAAGTTTGCATTGTTCACTTACCTTCAGGATAGTTGTGGAGACAATGTTTTCAGTCACTTTGCCTGAATGTTTATCGCCAGGAGCAGTTTTATTTACTTAAGGAAATGTTAAATGAAAAACATCTGTTTCCTGATGACCTCGAAAATAATGTAGTTGAAACCTAGGGGGGGGGGTTGTATATAAAGCTAGGAAAAACTTTTAATTTCTGTGCTTTCTTCAGATCTGGAGTTAGCAAAGTGTTTGTCTTACTTCAGTCTAATGAGGTATAGATTCCTTGCAGGAATGAGTTCCTTACCACAGGCATCACTAGTTGCTGCCAATCTTTTTATTTGCAGTACTTAATCTGTTTTTAAGAAATGAATTGTTTACCCGTATCTTAGGTGAGGTGGAACTAATCCTTGCCATGTATGTAATTTTTTCATGTATCTATTACTTAGTGTGTTTTGGAATAATGAAAATTGAAACAAGTAATGGGTTTTCAAGCCAGTAACACATTCAGTTAAGTATGTTCATTTTAATGTGCGCTTAATGTGCATGCATTTACCATAATTACTTACATAAAGAGAATTAGGAATATACATACAAATGAAAAGCAACTACTTTAGTTATGACTAATGCCCAGCTTGGGACTATGCCTAGAAAGAACCTGTAAGATTTGTTCAGGAAGATGTGCAGATAGAAGTGACAGTAATATTGATATGAACACAAGATAATGGAGATGCAAAAGTATGTATGATAGGTGCATATCTAGCAGGCCTGCTGGACTGAGAAACAGACCACAAGGAACCCACAGAAAAAGTATTGGTAAAGAAAAAGAAGAAAGTGAATAGAAAATTCAGCTTTTTTATTTTTAGAACTGATTTTAATAAGGAATCTAAATTTGTGGTTACCTTTGTTATATTTGCATAATTATTCCAATATTTTTGTTTTTACAAAAAAGGAGAATGATTATTACAAAGTATTGCAGTTGTGAGATTTGAAGGCAGCTTTTCATAATTATGTTTCTATTTTCTTTACAAGTTCCCATTTTCCAAGATCAATTTTTAGTTCAAGAAGTGATCCATAGATACTATCATGAATATTTATAATTAGAGAATGAAACAGGAGCATTTGTAAATCCTCACCCTTAATTAATGCCAGTCTTCAAGGTTGTGTTTCCCAGTGATTGATAATAAAAAGGTTTCAGTGTGGCATGGTATCCTTTGCAGCATGAATCATACAAGACCATAAAATTGTTAGCTACATCATTATGGCTGAGTGTATTGTACTAAACGAGCACAATGTTCATTCAAAAATGAATGTTTTATGTGTTCTCTCAGCTAGATTCAGGTAGTGTGCAAAATGTACTTCTGAACAAATCATATCCCTAAATGTGTTGGTTGTTTTTTTTAAAGTTTGCATAATTAATTTGAGTTGACTTTTTACTGATTGAACAAAATGAATTTAATTCCATATGTCGTTATTTCATGTGCTGACTGGTTGAGAGCTTGATTTGGCAGTCACATTAATAGAGATATAAATGTGCATATTTTGCTGATTTCAGTAGCATTATTTACACATATAAGGATCTATATAAGCACTGATTAGGCAAGAAATTTTCCAGACCAGCTATAATTAGATTTAAAAAAGTAGACTTTCAACTATATTGATTTTGTTTTTAGAACAAGTCAGCTTTTGGGAAGGGTGGGACCCAGAAACCTTTGGTTAGAAAAGCTGCAGTAATATCTCACAGGAGTTGTTATTTCATGATCACGTAGTCCTTTAGTGACTAGACCTCCTGGTCAGATATCTTGCATGATGCTTTATTGTTTTTTCACTCCAAATAATGGGACCCTGTTGCAACATGGGAGATCTAGACCAGGTAGAAAGTTATATTTACAACAGAAGAGCATACAGAGGACAGGTAATCCGACACACCGTTTTCCATGAAATGTATCAGTGCCAAAGCAATGAGGTCAATCTTAATACCTTCTGGCGCACTTTCCTTGGAGTCTGATCTTACCTTTGGGATCTGTGCAATACAAGCACGACTAATCTTGCTAAGATAATGGGACAATTGGATAACCACCGAAAATCCTTTTGCCTGCTATTAGTGGCCGATCACGTAAAAATCACAGTGCAGACACTTTTCACAAATGTATCCTTATAAAAGGTGTACCTTTGCTGATCTCACAGGACTCTTGCATTACATGCCTGTTTTTCCTGCTGTGTCTTTTCTTCACTTCAATGTTCATATAGGATCTTTGACCATAAGATGCTGAGATTTGGACTCATCACCTTTTTTGACAATTCGGTGATATTTTTTTTCTCTGTATGCTAGAATTGATGAAGACTTGTGTAAGGGTTTTTCTAGCCTTCACAGCATCATAGAGGTAGATCTAGGTCAGCAGAGCTGAAACTTCTTGGCTTAGTCTGCTGTGTTGTCAGTTCTGCAGAGCCAGTCCCTCAGAACTTCCAGCACAATAAACTGGAAATCTTTGCAGCCTCGAGAGATTTGCACTTGTCATGGTTTTGGCTGGGACAGAGTTAACTTTCTTGCTAGCAGGTGGTATAGTGCTATGTTTTGTATTTGGGATGAGAACGGTGTTGATAAGCATACTAGTGGTTTTGGTTGTTGCTAAGCAGTCAAGGCCTTTTCTCCTCCTCTTACCGCCCTGCCAGTGAGTAGGGGGGGGGGGCGGGGACACAAATAGTTGAGGAGACACAGCCAGGACAGCTGACCCCAACCAACCAAAGACACATTCCACGCCCTGTGATGTCATGCTCAGTGTATAAACCTGGGAGAAGAAGAAGGAAGGGGGGAACGTTTAGAGTTACGGCATTTTGTCTTCCCGAGTAACCATTACATGTGATGGAGCCCTGCTTTCCTGGGGATGGCTGAACACCTGCCTTCCCATGGGAAGCAGTGAATTAATTCTGTGTTTTGCTTTGCTTGCGCGCATGGCTTTTGCTTTTCTTATTAAACTGTCTTTGTCTCAACCCACGAGTCTTCTCATTTTTGCTCTTCTGATTCTGTCCCTCATACCACTGGGGTGGAGCTGAACAAGCAGTTGCGTGGTCCTAGTTGCCAGCTGGGGTTAAACCATGACAGCACTTCTTTTTCTAATGAAGTGGAGGGTGTAAAGGTACTAGAGCTGAATCTGAGAGATAGGATGAGATGAATCCACCCCAAATCATGAGTTATACACTATGAAACCAATAATCTTTCTTGGAATTAATTCTATGCCATGAATACTTAGCTAAAAATATTTCTGGTGTGACACTTCAATATCATTCTCTATCAGCCATCAGTCCCCTTTGTATTCTGAGCAATAACACATCCTGATGGATGATATTCCATTTTATCAAAGTTGAAAAAATAAAAATCCTTCATCCTTTCTGCATAGTTATGATGCATTTTGCAGGGGAACAAAAATGAAAATCTACAAAAGTCTGAACATATGGAGAAGGGGTAACTGTATTTAGAGTAAAATCAGAAAATCAGTTTACCTAATCTCCTGCATTTGGCCCATAGTCAATATGGGTGCTGTGTCAAATATTGCCATAAATATTCCCTCTGAGCTTGTGGAAACAGGTGTTACAAAAATCCCTCGGATCACTCGCTTGACCTGTTAATTAAGTTTCACTGTTTACCTATGGAAAATTCTGGGGTTTACTTGGTACTGAGAGTACCCACAGGTTTGGATCCTCCTCCTTCCAAATTACCATGACTTAAAACCTCCTTAATCTTAAAAGGATTGATGAAGAAAGAATTGTAGAATTATATCGGAGATTTTAGTTTTGCAGTGTAATCCCATCTGCTATAGCAGAATTCTCTGGATAGAAATTGTTAACTTCCTGTTACTGTTAAATGGTTTTTAATAACATCTTGTGTGTCATTGTTCCTACTTTTCATTTGGTAGTCAGCAATTTATAATTATACATTAGCAAAAACTGTACAATATTAATTCCCTTGTATTTGTCTTGAATTTGTGAGGAGCAGATTAGTACAGAAAGACTGCTTGTCTGTTTAAAAGAGAGGGAATTTAATTACCATATAATTTTCTTTATTCCATGAGTTTTGTTTTACCAACCTGAGAATCGGAGGAGACTGAGAACTGTTGGGGTTCTGTGAGGAAAGGCAATCTGCAGATTAATACAGATTTTATGAATTGCAGCAGAAATGTAGGTGCAGCTAGGGTGGTACAGACCTGCTGTAAACAGAGGTAGGAGATTGTTGGTGTGTTGGGTTTTTTTTTCGCCTGAGCCACCTAATTAATTCTCGACAAGCTTGCTGAATTGTTTGTCAAATTAAAACAAAGAAACTCCCAAAGGAGAAGTCTATTAAAACAACTGTCAGGAAGAAGCACAAACTTTGGACGCACAAGGTTGCCTAAAGAAAGATCTATGCACTGAAGAACTTGTCTCTTTTTCCAATTATGTTAGTCCAATATAATTTTTCACATTTGTCCTTGTGCTTTGCTTGGTTTGGCCTTGGACCACCTCAGACAAGGTAGCAGTAGTGCTGAAAAAGTCCAAGTATTCATTATTCATAATTTCAGAAAAGGGTTTCAGAGTGGAGGAATTCCCCTTGCAAGATCCTGGGGATAGGGGAGTGCCACAGCCATCATGGGTGCCCCGGTAGCGGAACATCTCAATGGGCTGGGGAGAAACTGCAGGGTATTGGACCACTTCTAGTTGTCCCTGGCAGGGAAAGGGAAAGCTCTTCTTTTTGTGGGGAGAAAAGGGCATAAAAAAAGGGATATTAAACCAGACTTTAAAAACAAACAAACAACAAAACAAATCATAAACTTTTTCATTAAGGAATTACCAGCAAGGTTTTGGGAATGCTGTGTAGGCAGTCCTGATATTGGTTGATTTTGCTTCTGGGCTGGAGGGTAGGAAAATGAGAAGACTTTTCCAGGGCAGTTGGCAGAGAAACACGAGGCTTGTTCCCCTGCTCCCGACTCAGGCAATGGCAGAGCTGTTCAGTCTCTCCCAGTTTTACACCTGGGATGGACAGTAGATTTTTCATCTTCTCCAGGCTGGAAATGAGAATGGGAGAAACAGATGAAGTTAGTATCCCAGACCCTCATGTGTCTAGCATCCAAGCTAAGCAATCAGGTCGTGCAGCCCTGTATAAGAATTGCCATACCTGGTCAAACAAGAGATTTGTCTCCTCAGTATCTCTCTCTGAGAGTAGTCTGTCATGAATATCATGGGAGAGGATGAGAACAGAGGGAGCATACAGTAATGCTCCCTCAGGATGCTCACCTCCATACATGAGTTTGTTTCATGAGTTTCCCAAGCAATTCTCAATTTAATAGTTCTGGATGCACTTTTTTTCTTCTAAGAATTCATCCTTTTGCTTTTTGAAGCCATGGAAACCATTAGCATCCATACTGTTCTGTCACAGGCAGTTGTGTGACTTAACAGGGTGTTGCATGAAGGGTGTCTCCGTTGGTCACTGTGAGTGTGCTGCACACCTGCTAATTGCATTTGGTGTCCCTGGCTCATGGGCTGGGAGGAACCCCAGATGCTCAGTCCCTACTCGGTCTGGCCACTGCCTCTTCACTTTATCACACTGACAAGCACCCTCCCCAGAAGAAAGCTGATTATTTGCCTTTTACAGAAGGAAAACTAAAACCTCAGTGGGCAGAAAATAGGTGTTTTAATATAGAAAATGTAGAACTCTGGGAAAGGGTCGATTTTCCCTGGAAAAGATGCTCCTGTTTCAGATTTATTCTCTTCCAGCTACCTATGAGCTCGTTTGTCCTAAGCCCCTTGGAAATCGGAGGGGGAGAAACCAGGTCCCTCAAAAGGACTGTGTAGGTGGTTCTCAAGAGTGCATAAAGTTCAACTTAGTATCCACTGCAGCTGTTAGCTTTACGCCACTGCACAACGCAGGAGTTCAGTGATGATGTGAACAGTTGCTATTTATTTTGAAATGAAATATGCACACTTTTAATCTTGGCATTTGGATAATAACACCCAAATTAAACTAACTTAGAATTTGGCAAATTTCCAGGCACTTCCTTTTTCCTTACTATGTTTCTTGAATATATTTTCTTTTACCTTACACATGTTTAATGCTTAAAGAGACGGAAGACTTTCTTGTAGCGGTCATGCAGGGGTGCCTTCCACGAAGTCATTCACCTTCTGTTGGGGACAGCCTCAGAGAGGCAAATTGAAATAGCAGGAGGAGAGATTCTAGTTTACAGAAGATAGGACTGTGATTTGAAAATTAAGGAATTTATTCCCTTGCTAATACATTAACAGAATTCTCATCAACAGCAATGGAAGCTGTGCATGTGAAGAAAAGAAATTAGCGGGGTAAACCTGGCTATAGCAATATTGTCTTCAATGTATTTACACAGGATTCATAGTATTCTATAGGCAGCTGTGCAGACCTTGAAGTATGTTTAGTAGGGTGCATTTTTATGCATATGAAATTACAGCAATTTAGTCCTCCTGTTTAACTTGTATTTCTTTTTTTTGATTTTCAAGAAGATGCGCCACACTACTATCAATCTTGTAATTTGGAGCATGACTCACTGAACAGAGGTGTTAATCTTGCAGGGAGCCCCAAGGCCGATGCACTGGGATTGGCTTGTTACCCTTGTGGATCTGTGGCCACGCAGGGGCTCTCCCCTGTGCTCTCGGTTGGAGCCCAAGAGAGCTGTCTGTTCGCTGCTCCCAAGTAAGAAGCTGAATTGCTGCCCTCCTAGCACTAAATAACACTATGTAAGGCTCAGCTTTGCTAATTCTTATTTAATACAGAGTCTTATTATATTTGGTGGTGTTCCTTGAGACTGGATCTTAGATTGAAGTGAATGTGTGACAATTCCAATTTATTTTTCTCTTTTTAAAGGGAAGACAGGAAGAGAGGAGTGAAACTAAATGACAGTCTCTAATTATCCTATTCCAGTGAAGATTCAACATAGTAGGGCAAAAAGATACTCCCCTTAAGATAACTCCTCTAATTTAAGTGTTCAGATTTTTTCTCAGTAGTAATATAAAGGCAGAGAGAAAGTTTTCTACATTTGTTTTTTTTTTCTCACCTCTGGGCAATGAGGGGTTCTAATTACACTAAAACCCCCTAGTATTCGCTTTATAATAGCTTCCCCCTGCCTACATGGCTGCTGTATATAGAAGGCTGAAACATCTCAAATCATAACAATGGGAATAAGCTGTTCTTTGAAGGAACATCCAACAACTTTGACCAGTGTGGAAGTTTTACGAGAATGACTGTATTTTGTTCAAGTTAATTTCTCTGCTGCTCTTTTCTGTGTTGCCAGCAGAGTGAATACTGTTACAGTACTTTCTTAACAGGGAACACTGTGCCAGAGGTTTTAAAGTGTTTTATTTTAATGTCACAGATGATTAAATGCTTTAGTGTGACCAACAAGCTTTAGTAAATTTGTACAAATTAGATACACTAGCTCTTAGTAAAATAGATTTTCTAAACCTGTTTTGTGTGAGAGGAGAAGTAGCAGCTAATGATAGTAAAATACATTAAGATGTTGGCAAATTAAAAAAAAGCCACTTGCAGCTTTGCAGTAGCGATATGACAGCTCTCCGTGAGGGTGAGGTTGGAGCCTACCAATACAACAGAAACCCACAGGGTTTGCTGAGATATTGTTTTTATTGTTGGTCAAGCTGAGCTGATGCTTCTTCAGAATCAGAATATCCTCCCAACTTGCTAGTAGGAGCAAAGCCACAGCTCTGCTCTCCTCTTTTCACTTTTGAGGATGCTGGTACCACTGGAGACATCAGCTGTCAGCAAGCTTAGTGTCCAGACTGATATAAAAACTGTAAGTGGGCCACAGTAAAACATCTCTGTTAATGCTTTTTGCTGTATTAACTCAGGTGAACATGTAAGTACCCACTGAAGATCCAAGAAGGAAAGGTCTGTCAGAGGCCCAAATAAGACTTTTCTGGTACAGATCTTGGGGAGGGAGGAGAATGGGGAAAAAAAACCCACCAAAGAATCCCTGCATTAATGACAGAAGCTGTGCACATGTTTAGATACTTTGCTAGTAGGTGTTTTACAGCTAACGAAGCTGAATGCATGTGTTCTGCCTGGTACCACATGAAGCATGGGTGGCTTCAGGTTTTCTAAGCTCCTAACAGAGCTTTTTTAGAAGGAATTGCAGAAATTCACCAACTTTCAAGGGAACTGAAGCCAACTTCTGGCTTATACATGCAACTGTGATTTTCCACAGGAAAAGAGGCAATACAGGGGACTTGCTGCTGTGATCCTGAGTTGGTTCTGTATGGTTATAGGTGCACATGTGTGTTTGAAGGAGTATTTAGGATGCTCTTGGTGCTGAGGCATACAGAGCCATGGCTTGAATCCTTCCGGGCTGCAAAGGCAGCCATCCCTGGTGTCTCATTCTGACAGTGGGTTGTGCTGTTCAAAGGGAGGAAAGGAGATGCGCATCTCAACAGCTTCCATGTTTTTAACAAAATGCTGTGGCTGCTGTATTCGGCAGGGAGCTGAAGCTTGCAGTTGGGTACCAAGTAACCTGGTGGAGGGTTCAGGGAGATAGACTGAGTAGATACCTCAGTCAAACAGATTTTTTTAATTTTTTTATGTTTTGTTTTGGTTTGGTTTTTTTTCTCCAAGAAAGGTGTCAAATTAATCGTGTCTGTTTTGTACCTCTGTTTCCCATCCTTTGTGTGTGAAAGGTGAAACAGAAGCTCCTCACAGAGGAAGCCTTTTATTGGGTGTCCGTGCTGTGTCCAGTCTTAACAGTGTTCCCATCTGCAGCCACAATTGCTATACCAATAATAACATACAGTAGATGTGTTTCAGGCTTGAGCATTAATAACAGCAATGTTATCATTTCATGTTTATACATCATTACGGTGTCAGTCATTTATATCTGCTTTTAAAGATAAACATTTTCCTTAAAAATAACAGGGTTTAAAGAAGCGTTTTAAAGTTAACAGAGTCTCTGAATCTCCCTTCAGGATGAAAGGTAAGGGAGTGCATTTAATCATTAAATTATGATCTGATAAGAAGAATAAAGGTTTCTTAAGAAATGAGTGCTATTAACAACATTGTCTTTTTGATCTATGGAAAGATAAGTGTCCTCTAGTGGAGGTAGTATCCTCCTCTTCTTCTCTTATAAACCTTTGTTCTCTTCTGATGCATATTAAGCAGCAGATGAAAAATTCTGTTTGTCTGTGGTCTAACAATGAAATACCTTGTAGGAAATGAAAAGGTCAAGCTTTCCCTGTCAGTGATTTATTATAAACAGTGCCTCCTTCTTTTATTTCCTGATACTTTGCATTTGGATTAGTGATGATACATCACCAGCTGCTAGATAAAATATGAAGTTGGGAAACTGTGGTCAAACATTTCTGCTGAGGAATGACCCTGTAATCAGCTCCCAGCACACACAGGTCTCACTTGATTTATCAACCCAAACCTGGGGTTCTAGAGAGGGATGAATTAGTTTAAAGATATCTAAGGGATAATAGCTAAAGCCAAAAGCGCTGTAGGAAAACCGTTTGTCACTGGCCTGCCCTGCCCTCCTTAATTGCAGAAAAATTGAGAGTGGATATGTTAGGCACCTGATATAAATCATTGGTCAAGTAACCAGCAATGTATCAAGTAGGGGAGTTGCAGGCCTTTTTCTTTTGCTCTTTGCAGGCAGGACACTTGCAGTTTTGACACCAAGAGGCTGTTGGGCCAGTGTGGTTTAACGCACATCTGTCTCTGTGCTGACTTCACCTTGGCCTTCTGTATGACTTCATGCATTGTGCTGTTCATTCCAGTTTCCGATGTGCTATTTTAAATGTTGCTTTCTGTAGTTTTGCATTTGGGGACCATTTGTCCTATTTTTTTTAGCTGAGGGTGTAACAAAAAAGGAATGTGGAGTTGCCCAACACATGTTGTAAATAATCCCTTATTGAAGAACATATTTGAAAGTTTAGTGGTTGTGGAAGCAGTGTTGCCAAATGAATTAAATATCTGCACCCCACATTCATATTCTTCTCATTCTCCAGTTGCCTAACTACATTTACCTCCCCATTAAATGCACGTGCTTAGCTTTACCAACTTTGCACATAGTTTAGGTAGAGCTTAATGATATTTGATTTCTAACATCATGTCCATGGTCTATGAAGTTAAGCACGTGGATATACACAAATTCACACGACTGTGGAACCTTCTGCTATGAGCATCTTGCCTTCTAGTGCACATCAGGGAACAATTAGAAATTAATTCAAGTCCATGTAATCTGTACATTTGAAAAAGCTGTGAGAGAATAATAACACATTTTTCTCTCCATCAATCGAACTGTAGTTATGAGATTTTTCAGAGATGTGGTCTAAAACATGCATAATGGTACGTCCCCTATGCCAATATTTATTCTTATTCCACGTGGCTGTGCTTGTGTCTCCTATCTCCTATATAACATAGCTTTGCTAAAAATTAATTTTGCAGCCTAAGCAAAAATCCAATTGATTGCTTCTCTGTTTGCTTATTTGTTGCTTGGATAACATTATAGTGAGCATGGTGCAAAATCTGTTGTAATCCTGTAAACAAATCTGTGCACCGCAAATTCCCTCAAACGAGCAGGTAGGAGACCACACAGAATCACAGAAGAACGTAGGATGGAGGGGACCGCTGGAGGTCACAGCCACTTCTTCTGGACCTGGTTAACACTTAGCATATCTTTTATATGCCCTTGGCTAGAAACTGTGAAAATATCTAGGGATTCAGGCGCTTGATTTCTGCTCGCTTCTAATGAGACTTAGACACTTAAGTCCCTTATATTGCTGTTGTTTTTTCTGGTTTTAAATTTCATCATTGCACTGAAAAATTGGATGTGCTTAAGGACATTGCTGATTATGGATCTAAATGTCTTTAGAATTGGGCTTTAGTGAATAAAACATTAAAAATATTACTTGCTCAATGTAAGTGCAATTTTTCAAGGCTGAGTTATGTTAACAGAATTTATTATTAATTTGTGTTGTAATTCTTTTAAGCTAATGCATGAAAATGACCTCAAAATCAGATCAAATCTAGTTAAGAAGGTGATTATCTAAGTCCCTAAATGTCTTTCATCCAGAAGCTCTAAAAAAAAAGAATAACACTTCATCCAATCTAGAGAACATGAGCATCATAATTGTAACCACAAAGAAAAATCAATGTAAGAAAGAGAGGAAAAACCAACAACAAACATTTGTCCATGTTAAGTGACTTTTGCCCACTATTATTAGCATATGTTTTATGGTGTATGGAGCACTTATTTCCCTGCATGAAGGTGAAGCACTTCTGCAAATTGCTACACCAGGAGGAGGCTCTCTTAAGATTGAATCACAGAGGCACTGTGAAATTTTTGGTTGAAAATGCTTGTCGGCGTGCTGTAAAGGATAATGGAATTTGATTTCACAAAGCATATTTCATACTCAAGGTGTCCCAAACCACTACAGATGAATGAGTTAAATGCTGGAGAAGCAGTGACTGTGTAGGTAAATGTGGCGCCTATTATGTACTTGGCGATAGCTTACACACAGCTGTGGACAATGGAAACAGGTTTTCTCTTTTATTATTGAGGGTCACCCAGGTTAGCCCCTGTTCTTTTTGAAAAGCACTCTGGGATTTCTAATTTCCACCTGGATGATCACCAGAGACAGACAGAAAGGGCCACAGTTTAATGCGTCACCGAAAGGATGGATGAATGATTGTTGGATGATTAATGGCTGGTCTGTGCTGAAAGATGACAGCCTGTTATAATGGAGATAGCTAACATATAATTTTCTGCATACTGCAGTTTCACAGTCTCAGCATTCCCACATAGCGGGCATTTCATGTGGGTAAAAGACAGAACAATGAAGACATAGTTTTTGGTTAGAGTTTGTCCCCTTCTCGCCAGAGAGCAATACATGTGGTAAAACACACTTTGCTCTGCTTGTGCTGGTTTTATGCTACAGACTGTTGCTGAAGAAGTGCTTCACAGAGGCTGGCAAATGCATTCGCTTAAAAGTAAGCACAGCATCAATGAGAAATATTTCAGGGGACAGAGGTAGCTTTTATCACATATCCTAATTTTTGCTCACTGGCCATGTGGCATTTAGAGCTTTATTTATCAAAACCAGGCCTGAGGCTTGCTGACAGACTGATGCAGCTGGCTCCAACTCTGCTGCCAGTGAGCTGTGGAGCTGCACAGGGAACACGGACACCCAGCCACCTCCCTCGGTGGGGCTGATGCTCTGTCACCCTTTTGCATCCTTGAACAAGGCCCTGAGGTTTTGATAATTAGATCAATTGTTACTGTTACTGGTGGATTGATTACTACAGAATGGTTGTTATGAAAAAATACCAACCAACAACCAAACTTCACAAATGGTTTTCTTGATTTGAATATATTCTTTTTTCCACTTGAAATTTTTGTTTCCATTTTGTTGATCCAGAGCCATATTCATAGTCAAGTTCTACTATGCATTTGTTTACAGAAAGGCAATCTCAGTTGTACCCAAAACTATTTTTTAGAATGAAAGTCAGAATTTCACGTATGTGCACATTACTGCAAGAAGCATTCTGTGAGTGAGGGCAGAGAAATAATTTCTGGTGGTTTTGTGACTGGTCGCTGTGCCATTTTCACAATCATTAATACCAGACCTGTGCACTGTTGCATCACCCAGCAGGTCTAATTCGAACTGGGTTTGGCATGATCATGTTTGTGTTGAATTAGTCAAAGCATATTACACAGGCTTGGTCCTAGCTTTATGCTTTTATGGTGACTATAGAAGTGACTATGGTGACATGCTATACTTTATCTGGCATACACTCTGAGTGGTACAGACAGATGATACCTGATCCAGTATGCACTTTGCTAGTATAAAATTATCCCATCAAAAAATTTTGATCGAATCTGAACTGGCAGAGTGAGGTTTTACCAGACCAGCCCTTTATATCATGTGGCTGTAGCAATTTTTAGCTGGTACGAGAAGTCTTAAAGGCTGCTTAACTGTATTGATTAATCATAGCTGTAGGAACCATCTCTCAATTCTGATTAGAAATCCTTATTGGGAACCTAATATGTATTAAAGAACTGAGTTGCTTTTATCTATACTATCTTTTTATGGAAACTGTGTTTTCCTTAAATTACATTCTATTTTTCAAACAATTTCAAAGTTGCTGAAAAACAAAGGGGTGTGTGTTTCTCCATAAGAAGACAAGATGTTAAAAAAATAAAAATAAATAAAATAAAATTAAAATCATTTTGGTCAATATTCTGTGGAAAAAATACTTAGTTTTTCCAGTAAAGTTAACTTTTTAATATTAAGTAGCGAAATTCCAGAAAGATTTAAATATCTTTTAATAAATCTGATTATCTGTTCAATGAAAGGAAATTGTAACTGCTTAGAGATATTTTATGAGCAAAACAAATGTGCAAATCTGATAATTTGATGTTATTTGTTACTCTAAGTAAAAGGTTCATTACAATACGTGCAAGTATAAAATATAGAAACCCGAGGGCCAGATTATCAGGAAATGTACTGAAGACATAATAATAAAACTGTGTTGATGTATACTGATGTCCATTGGTTGGCTATTGAAAAGTTCATGTTGAAAATAGCATCAAAAAGTTTTCAAATGTACCTACATCTATTTATAATCTGCCAAGCTTAGAAAATCAATTTGTGTATCTTTCTCTTATCTAAGGATTTTTTCCATGACAGCAGATTTTTAATTAAAAGTAATGGATTGTTCAGTTGTATTGATTATTGATTTTTATTTAAAATTAGAGCAGAGCAGAACTGATCCTGCTGTCTTAGCTCATTCAAAGTTTAGTGACTCGGGAAGTGGAAACAGAGAACTCAGCCTGCAAGGCTTGATCCTATTGTCACACATATACACAGAGCCATAGATAATAAAAATACTGAAGCTCTATTATGAGGCAGAGACTGAGAAAATTTAAGTCGGTTCACGTGGGTGGTTTTTAACTTAGTGTGAAGAAATGAAGCATTCGTCATTTGTAAAAAGACTAGATCCTCAGTATTGAAGGATTGTGTGTTTCTATTAGTGTTTCTTGGTATTTTGTGATGGTTATCTTAATAGATAAGGACCAAAAATAGGTATTTTTTGCAAGTTGTGCTATTAACTTGAACAAATCATATATATGATTTAAGACAATTTTCTGACTTTTTCTTCTTTTGTATCTTTTAAGTATCTTTATTGACTAATAGCATCTGACATATTTTCATTTAACTGAAAGGACTGTAAAGTGCTTTATATACTTCGTGATGTACTTTCAGATCGCTACACTGTAATGAAGTCTCTCAGGTTGTTCAGAAAAATGGAAACTTGGGACAAGAAACAAGGATGACTGCAGCAATAATGTAGGTCAGTAGAATGGAAACTTGTAATGTGACTGAAGCTTCAGGGTTAATATCCCAAATGTTCCTAGAGCACTAGAAAGCATATCAGATCTTTAACATAGCGGCATACTGCCATCTAACATCCCATAAAGTGTAAATTCATTTCATCTTCGCTGCAGATGCAGTCAGAATCTTGCCCATATTTTAGACTGTCCGTCCAAACTATTTAAACACATTTGGTGGGGATCACAGGTCAGAGTTGCTTTTACAAGGGCTAGAACCAAGCAAACCGTTTGGATGGAGGCAGTCCTTCTGGGAGTGAACAGACTCTGAGGTTGATTCAATTGTCTCAAAATGAGTCTTAGACCATCTCACTGGAAAGACCTGTGAGACTTGCTTCCCTCCCTTGCCACAAACATTCAAGTGCCCTGCAGGGATGGGCATCCCATCTGGGATGCAGCTGAAGAGGTCCCTGTGCCTCCCTGTGGTTACTCTGTCTTAAATCTAGTAGCAGACTTACTGGTGCAGTCATTTCCTACAACATTTCAGTCTGAAGGACATTTGCTGGTTTAAGTAATTCAGAAAACAGGTCTTTGGTGAGAAACCTCATCCTAATGGAAAAGAAATAGGGTTTGTTTATGAGAGCACCTTACCCAGCTGAGTATGAGGGAGGAGGATAGCAGTCTTCAGAAGTATAACCTAAAGAAGATTTAAGGGGCATCAAAAGGGATGAGCAGAAGCAGTCACGTGCTTTAGCCTTCCCTGAGTAGAAGTGTCTCTTAGGGTTTCTTGCACTGTAGCTAAGGTAAGGGAAATGTTTGGGCTCAGGTGAACATCGCACAGGTAAAGCCCCTAAAGAGATATGCTCAGAAAGTGATGGCTATGCAGGTACCAACACCTGTTCCTTCACACATTTAGAGATTGTTTGACAATCTCCCATCTGCATATTGACAGGTCTTGACCCTGTTTATTTGTAGGATCTGACAGGATCACAGAACTAATGTGACAGGCTGCAGTACATTTAAGATAGAAATAGATTCACATTTCTACTTCAGTGCTCAGGTCAATGGAGTCACTTCAGAATTACATTTGTGTTGCTGAGAGAAGAATTTGGCCAATTGCCCACTCTGTCCAGCACATTAAATTTAAAAATAATTTAGCTAGCAGTTGTGAATACCCATTTCCTGCCAATAACCTTAGAATATCGCATTGCTGGGAGATATTTCTGACCTCACTTTGTGAGTCACCTTGTGGTGGTACTAACCAGTAAGCCTTTCCAGTGCTTCATTGTTAGTACTTAACATACCAGCTTTACTGATGGCAGATTTAGTCATACGCATGATGGAGAGAAGAAAAACAAGCCCTCTCAAATGTATGCTGTTTATAAAAAGAGAGTTTGCATTAATGGAAGATTCTCAAGCTTTTGGATTTTTGGTTGTGTTTTTTTTTTTTTTTTAAAGTAGGCTTTAAATATGTTGTTTAAAACTTAAAGGGAAGTTGAAAAATAACATCTAATTGAGTTAAGAAATTAGTATCCTGTGTACAGTACTCAACAACATATTTATTTGAAGACACGATGATTAAAGAGCAAATAAGCAAGCAAAGCCCAAAGTCCATACTCCAGTTTTTGTCATTGATCGTAGGTTTGTTCTTGAGTTCAGTGGTAGGAACTTTGGGTAAGACCTTACCCTGAACACTATCGGATGACAAAGACTTTGCCTTCTGGATCAGTGGCAAAACTCTGTGCTAAAGTACTTCAGAATTAGAACTGGTCCATAGTGAAGCTCTGTGTGAGGTTGATTGGAAGTCTTTGATAAGGAATAATTTTTCAATAAACTGTTGTTCTCATGTTTGTTTTAATGAAGATGATTAGGAAAATAATTGACTTTTAAAATTTTAACTCTCATGAGTTTTATGCAATAGTAGGACTTTGTGTTTAAAACCAGGCAATATTGTTGAATTATTTATGTAGCCGATTTCATGTGTTATTTTTCTATGGATTTATTAGTGTGTCAGTTTGTATGCTGGAAGCCAGATTCTTCTGTGTATAGCCCAGTGCTTAACAGAACCCCTGCTTGGACTCTCAAATCGACACTTAAGGTGCAGCCCCCAGTAGGATTTGTACCATTTCCTCCCCAAACTGACCAGATTTATAGTCTGTTTCCTTTTTCAGCCTGATCCATTCAGGAGAGGTCATTTCTTCAATTAGGGACTCAATATGGTGTTCTTCATATAGGGTAGGCAAGAGTTGAGTTCATACATCCAAAATGTCCTCTGGCATCTTCAAGCAATCCATTAGACTCCTCTGTATTCCTCTGTACTTGCGGGTTTCAGGTTTGGGATATGACAGCGCTTTTTACATGCAGAGCAAACTATTAACATGTCATTTGTTCAAGGCAAACTGTCTGTGACAGTATAGTCTAGCTAAACAAGAGATTATGCTATCAGTCTGTGTAAGTATGTCTAAGTTCCTTGGCTATGCAAAATACAAGGGTCTTCCCCTAGAAGACAAAATGTGCTCTTTACAGCAGAAAGAAAATATGTGTATTGCAGAGTGAGCTAAAAAGTGATCCAATGGTATTTTTATGGGCACTATGACCTAGGAAAGCTTTGACCAAAAATGGGATTAGTCCTCAGTGTGTTTGACACTTCTTCAATGGGCAAATTGCCGTAGTCTGATTTTATGTTTTTCCTCTAAATCTTTCGCTGTCAATTCTTGAGTTATCTGGTAGTATATAGCCTTTATCAACTTTTTTCCCCTCAGGTTACATCTGTTTAACCCTTGACAATTACAACTCCTGTGGCATGGTGGTCCCAGAATGCTTGTTACAATTTTCTTCTCTCATTTATTAAAGCTACAAGCAAGCATGTTAATGCATCATTTTACCAATCAAACCTGCCATTTAATAAAAATGCAGTGAAGTCAGCCTGTGTTCTTAGACTTTGGTCTTGGGTCTGACCAGTAGGTCTGACAGCTCTGCAAATACATAGACAACAGGCTGTGACCTTCAAGATAAACTCCAATCCAGCTAATGTCATGAGGACTAGTTCAGTGTCTAAAGCCACGAAGAGAACTGGTTTTTTTTCTTAATTCCCCCAATTTGTTCACTAAGTTGCTTAAGTGATATGAAGAAATCTTTTTTGGATATTAAACTAGTTGTCAAGCAGCTGAAACACCAAAATTTAAGCAAGGTATCAAACTATTGAGAAACAATGGCTCTGTATCAGTTTGGAAATTTGTCAGCCCATGCCAATAAGTAAAATGTCTTCCTTAATCACTCATCACATACAGTTACGGTGGTAGGAAATATTTGTTCACCATCTTCTTGAACTACTTTTGTCCATTCTACTTATTAGAGAGAATGGAACCCGTGGATTAGTTACTCTTTATTTACTATTTATTTATTACTTTTTATTTGGATAGAATAAAAATTTTGTTTAGGAAAGGAGGCAGTGTCTGTGATACACACGCCTTCGTTTGATGATAGAAAAATAGCTGGACTGTGGTGGCCAGAAGGTATGCCTGGAACTGGATTTCCAAGAGTTGTTGATTTGCTAACTGGATGTATAATCTTTCACTTTATCAGCTTGGTTTTCACCCACTCAAATCTGTTTGCTGATTAAATTCTGGATGAACAACTTGCTTAGATCAGGGTAATTTTTTAAAGGTTTATGAAGTTTTAATTTACGTATCCCTACATATCAGTACTGCATTACACAACATACATTTTACCACACTACTGATATGCCCATTTGTATTCTTAATTATACATTTTCCAGGACTACATTTTTCTGTAAATTGTTCATGCCACATTAAAATGGCTGTGAATTACATATAGTTCATTCTGTACAGAGAATATACTACATTCCTCTTTCAGATGCAGCATGAATTCTTTTAATTTTCAATTTCCCATCTGGTTCAGTGGGAACTAAAACTTTAAAACCAAAATCCAAATATACTGTGTTAAATTTGGGTTCATAAATTCAGTAGCAATATGTTTACACTCTACTAGTAAACAGTTCCCACCACCTCAGGTGATAATGTATGTTAAATTTTGTTATAAATATTTCATACAAATGTTTTAAATGTCTTCATTTTATTATTAATGATTTACAAGCTTGTTATTTAAAAGATAATGCAAACCAAAGACTTAGAATTATCATGGCTTTTCTGTTTAATGGTGAGATTCTACATGTTACAAAATTTCAGTCACTTGTCTAAGGAACTGTGTTCCTTTGAAGCCTGCTTTCCTGAAGTCAGAGATTATATATTGTGTGTTGCTTGAGAATTTCAAACCTATGCATCGAGTGGATCAACTATTACAAAGATTAGGTAAAGAACTGACCGTCACCCACATTGTTTCTGACACCGGTTTTACTTCCCACAGGGGGTCTTACTAGATGTTAACCAGACTGGTTTCTTTCCTCCCTAAAATAACTGAAGATTGGACCTCTCCTTTGATGAACACAGGCAGATTATGTATTATACATTCAAACTCATGGCTGACCTTTGGAGATGCATAAATGAAAAAAGCAGCTGTTTGAATTGCACTTTCCAGTCCCCTGGGATTTGAAATTGGGATGCCATTTAATACATGCTTATTTAGTGGCTGTGATTTGTTAGGCCCTTTCTAAACATCGAAGTGGAGAGAATCCTTCCTGGAGGATCTTACAAGCTGTGAGAAGAAAAAGGAGGTAGGCAGAGGTGAAGGACCAGGGCAAAACAATGGAGAAAATCATATACGATTTTCTTTCCCTCTTCAAAACAGCAGTGGTCTAATGAGCAAATTACTGAATGTGTCTGTGTTAGTGTGTACATATGATAACTTCAAGGGCTTCCTCCTATGTCTTGTGCTCCCTAGTTCTGAAAGATTCTTGATCTTTGCAAAGTTTTGTAGGGCTCCTCTCTATATATACATGCAACAATTTTATAAATACTGCAATAGGAAACGTCACTAGTGCGTTATGTGCCCTGTTTCTTAAATCATGAAGATGCTTGTGAGGGCTAACCTAGTAGGCACTGTGTGGCTGGATACAGCAGCGCCATATGGCAGGTCTGCATTGATGTCCTCATATTCCCAGGGCCGCAGGGCACCCAGTCCTTCCTGGCATGAGGAGAGCTGTCTGGGGTTTGATACTTCGGTAAGAATAAATACTGTGGGTAGAAAGGTGTATCATCAGAGAGGATCAGAACAGCACAGGCTGAAGGGGTTAGAAAAGGGTAACGAACGAAAATTCAAGTGGAGGAAATACTGCTGAATTTGTTCCCATACACAAAGCACCCGTTTATAGCCTGCTGTGTTATGTAACAAGGCTAAATCATCCTCCTTGCTGTCCCGAACAAGTGTTGTTGGGGACTTGTGGTCTAATTGCTGGATTTGCTCATTCTGGAAACACAGTGGGATGCTGTCTGGCCTTTACTTCCCAATGACATAGCACAAATATTTATTTAAATGCCATTTTTATGCTGAAAATAGGATGGCTTGTTATGGTGGAACATGTAAAGTTAGCATTGCCCACGTTGCCTTCGTAATGCGGATACGTTAAGCAAACAGGGTTGGAGACACTGGTGACGATGAACAGTCATGTAAGTGTGTGCTGCACTTTTGTGAGTAAAGTAGGCTCTAATTTTTCTTTTTTTTTTTAGTCTCATACAGTAACATTCTCAGTGGATCATCTTACTGAAGTGCAAAGGTTAGAAACCCAGTGAAACCATTTGACTTTTTCCAAAGGTACATTACGGGGTCTCATAAGCTATAATAATAGGAATCTGAAAACACGGGAGGGTGACCAATTATACTTAAATCTGGTCAGTGTTTTATTTTATGTGGTTGTACTCTGGCTATTTTTTGACTTGTTTGGATCATACTGGCTAAGTGTTCCTGTCCCATAATACTCATTTTACCCCAACCAGCTATTTAAACCAAGTGTATGCTGTTTTTGCTATTGAATGGAAGGATGAGCATTTCCATTATGGTTAGTTGTTTTGTGGATTTTGGTACCCACCCATTTATTTTGGTTTGTTATAATCTATATTTATCGATGGATGACAAGATGAACTTGAAAAAAGAACATGTTTAAAGTTGCATACCAGCTCCCAGGATATAAATCATATTGGGCTTTCAGCTCTTTCAAGCTTTCATAAACAGTGCTTGCTGAAAGACTGAATCATATTTTTCTGTGACTTTAGTTCATGTCAAACATTTAATTTTTAACAACGGTGGTCAGTTTCCTGATGTGAACACATGATGCTGGCCCCAGAGACTTCAGCTTTCTTTAGCTGTCATCATAACAATTTTTCTTTTTAAAGATATGCTCACAGCAAAATTAGAACTGGGTTAAAGGCTTTGAAAGTAGTTCAGACCACAGTGGTCCTTGCAATGAGAGTGGAAACTGGAGACTGAGACCTGCTCAGCTTGCTTAAAAAAATAAACTAACACATTAGTATTAGTCAACAGCATACTACTCTGGGCAGTGGTAAAGGCAAAGGTTGACCTCTCTTACACTGTTTAAAGGACTAGATTGTCACCCGTTTGTATTAAAACTTACCACAGAGACACAACAAGAGCTGGTGAAGAGCATGCTGTGAGATCCAGTGCCTCATGGGGAAGCTGAAGTGGTGCAAAGATTTCATTGTGGAGTCCTCCTTATGCTTCTCCCCTTAAGGAAAAAAAAGCTCTAACTCAAACAGGAATTATTTCAGGCAGGACTTGTGGTCTGTGTTGCACAAGGAGGTCAGGCTGGTTTATTACAGTGGTTCCTTCTAGCCCTTTATTTAAACATACAAAAGGGAACACAGGAATACATTAAGCATGTTTGATTCCCAGATCTCTCCACTACTTCTAGGGCCCCCTTGCAAATTCCTGTTTTCTCCTTGGTTGTATGATTTTCTGAGAATCTCTTCTAAAACTCTCTCCCCATGTTTTCCAATTAATTTATGCAGAGCTAGGAGGGAAATGGCATTTTTCCCCTTCACATGCCAAAGGCCTATTTGCAAAGTGCCTCCCCTTCAGGGAAGAGGGGACAGTGCCATAGTGGTAAGGGACCCTTCTTATTCCCCACCTATTCTGTCTTCCATGGAGAAGATGAAGTCTGTGCGCAAATAATCCACTTCAGTGCAAGTAATAGGAGTATTTTCAGGCTCTGTTAGCTGGCTTATCGAAGTCATTCTCCAAATCTGCCAGGTCAGCTCTCACTGCTGCAGCCAAGATGTGGAAACTTCCCCTTCTAAGCAGAAAAGTAGGGGCTGCTTGTTGCGCTCACCTCCTCTTATTCAAGTTTATGTCTTAGCCAAAGTGAATTGACATCGAAAAGAGGATCTCCATGACTCCCTCAGCCACTAGCACAGCAAAACCCATAGGATGCCAATAGGATGGTGTTTTTATTGATACCTTTCAACAAAAGAGCAGTAAAGAAATACAGATATGCAAGATCAAAGTTTTATCACATAAGAACAAAGATGAGTGTTGGCCACTCGGATACAGTGCGGCTTCTTAGACATTTACCAAACTGGAATTTGATGTTCTATTTCATGCAGTTATATTAGGATACTAGTAAATGAAGTAAAAATGAGCAGATATTAATCAGACCGTGTGTTTAGCCCTCCTGTGAGAAGTCTTCCTGAAAAATAGTTTTCAAAATCTGTCTACATTTTATTTCTGATACTGTGAGCTTTTTCAATTTCATGCCAGGCAAAGGTTGACCAAGTGCCGCTTCAGAAATGAAAGTAAACAAAATAGAAATGGATGGTAGACATTGATTTAGGGGATTTAGTAGTTAAACTCATTGGTTTTGTTTTTTTCCATCTGAGTCACAAAGATGGCCAATAACAGACTTTACTAAAAGCTTGATACAAAATCTGTTGAAATCAATCAAAAAATGCCCAATGGCTCCAATATGTATCACACCTCAAATGAGTGCAGAATAGGAGCAGCTTGCTTACCTTCAAAAACACCCATGCTAGCTGGATATCAGTATAAACTTCTTAACTTCTTGTACTTCCAGTCTCATTGGATTCACTGTAATTGTTTAGGATTTGGGTTTTTTGGAGAAGAAAGAAATCTTATAAATGTATATAAATGGCAGTAATTTTTTTGTGGTGTGTCTGACTTCCGACTTTAGCAAATGTCCTTGTTTCTCCCTGGGAGTGAAGAAACTTGAGCAAAATCTTGCATTATAATGTTTTTGTGATTACTTCCTTTGCAAGCTGGAAAAATGAAGCCCCAGTTCATATGTGCATTTGCATAATGCAGATTTCTCTAATCTTACACTTCTCAGTCTGATTTAATGCTAATTTAGACTTCCAACTTTCTATATTTTGTCACTGTTGAAAACATTACTGTAAGTGACATGGAGCCAGATTTACCCTCTCATTATTCCAAAGTGACTTCAGTAAATCACGGGATTTATTTTGGTGTCTATGCGGGAACAGAGTTTAGCTTGTAATGTATGGGTTTCAGGTTTAGAGCTATCATAATAGTAACTAATCTACCTCCTTGTGAGGAGGTAGATTTATTTTGAGCGGGTGAAAGGACACCAGTACAGAGAAGAGCTTTTGGCTACTATATAAATAGATGTAGCTTGACAGTGTAACAATAGCTCTGGCTTTGCTTTTGCAAAGGAAGACCGATAAGGGAGGGAGAAGACTGGATTTCTCCAATGCGCTCATTTAGTAATCAAACATTTAGACAAAGACATCTCACTTTATTTTGAAGTCATATCCTCATACTGGTTTTTTTAATCTCTTTAGAGCATTTTATTCAACAGTTTTGTGCTTACTGCCTTTTCTTTTCATCTAAGGATTTCTCCAAATGCTGTGGGGTACACTGAAGAGTTAGCAGTTCCCCTCACCATCGTTGCATTAGCAGATTTCATTCTCAAAACTTACTTGGCAGCATGTGGCAAGAGTCATATTTGAAATGTTTTGTCACTGAGTGGACTTGTCAGAGACACAGTTCTGATCATGACTTCTACGCTGTATTAGGCATTTGAAAGTGTTAGTGTTGAGTTGGTTTGGGTCTTTTTTCTTCTCTAATGGTGCAGCCAAAGATTTGATTGTAGCATTTTGATATTTTTGAAATATTATTTTTCTGTATGGTAAATTCACAGAAATAGTTCCCCACTCAGGTATTTAAACTGTTATTCTTTTTTTATTATTTTATTCTTTATTTTTATTTGAGAGGAAAAAAAGAAAGGAAGAAAAACACTTGGAAAATTGTCCTAGCCACTTTTCTGGTGAATACTAGAAAAACTGAACTTTGTGCTACTGTCCAACGTAAGACTTTTTTTTTTCCTTGTGACTATTTGATGAAGCTAATCTTCCTAAAAGCAATGTTCATCAATATATGAGATATTTCCCCACCACCCAGGAGATCTGTGGGAACGGATACCCCGCATTTCCCACAGATTTAATTTTCTTCCCACAGCTGACATGCTGTTTTAGCATTGTTCTCTGAGTCTTTGTGAAAGCTGTGTGAGCTGTATGGGACCCTGCTAGTGCAGGTAAGGGGGAACTGGGTAGTTTTATGAACTACACAGTGGCACATGCACCTGATGGGTGCAGGCAGTCCTTAAATCCAAGCCCTGATGGCTCAGGAAACAGGACTGCCATGGAGCAAGCAACCACATGTAAATGTGTGTTGCTAGTGGGCAACTAAGATTTCCATTGGAAATCTGTTTGTCACTTGGGGTTCCTTCATCATTTTTTCAAAATTGATGTACGCACCCTCAGAACGTTTTAGTAGTGATAAAATGGCATTTTCTCCCAGAAACATGTTTCACAGGAAAATTTCTGAGCAACTACCATTATGATTTATAAAGCCCTCAAACCAGGCTACCCAGGAGACCACCTGTGAGTTTATGCCACAACTGAGATGAATGGAAACACCTGACCTGCTCAGCCTTTGTTACTCAATCTCTCCCCTGCACTCCTGTTCCCCTGTCCCAGACTGCTGACATCCGTCAGCCTTTTAGGCATGTTATGCATTTGAATGAACACTGGTAGAAGCTAGCATGGTCTGAGAAGTGTGGGATTTGAACTGTATTGGTTTTCTGGGTGGAGATCAAGCAAAATGTGGGAGAATAGGCCAAGGAATTGTAGTTTTGGACTACTGTGCAAGTCAGGTGGCGTTGGTTTTTTCAGTGTGAATTAAGGCGGCTGTTTGAGAAGGCTTTGTGTGTATATACATACACAATTCATAAAGGTACATAAAATCCTTTCAGTGTGGTGTAGTACCTTATAGTGAAAATAATTTTTCTATAGCAAAAATGATTGAATGCGATCCCTGAATAAAAATATGAAGAAGAACTTCCTTCAGCTTTGGTAGGGACTGAACATGCAGGATCAGCCCTAGGAAACAGATCTGTTGAGTAAGCACACATCACTTTTCCATAGTCTGCTTTCATGTCACAAGACAAAATAAACAGATATACCACAAACTGGTCAGTCTCTCTCTCTCTCTGTTTAATTTTGTTGAGGTAATGCTTGTTCCAGCCTTTCTAGCCAACGAATTGCCTATTGTTTTTTCTTGCACTTCCTTCTACTTTTGATCTTCTTCCAGTTAACATCCAGTGCTGATATGGAAAAATGATCCTTCTCCATAGGCGGCCACCCACAGCTTGCTGTACATAGACCAGCAGAGCTGGTCGTTTCACAGAGGTCGCACGTCTCTCAAGTACAGCCTCCTCTAGGGGATGGAGCCGTTATTCTCCAATAACTCTGTGCAGAATGATTTGAACCTAGCACATGAACAATCTTTGGAAAAATATGGCTATGATGCTGTACATGATTACAATGTTGAGATAAGTATTTTTCTTTGTGGAAAAACATCGCAAGACCATTTGCGGCTGTAAGTGGCTGGCATTTGAGTTTAGATCTGCACCAAAAGTTACCTCTGATTACAGAGTGCCCCCTGCTGAGATCCTGTTCCGTGCTAAGGCAGAGCGGAGAGTGCCATCTACTGCTCCTTACCTATAAAATAAATTATTCTCCATTTGTGTTTGAAATGTTTTAGTGTTGCTATTGCCAATGTTGGAGTTCAGGGTAAGTTGCTGGACTGCATGTTTGCCAGTCTTGCATCTCTGTGCTGGGGTGTGAAAGTTGCATCACCACTGAAGGTGAAGGATGCATGTCCCATGGCGAGGAAGGCTCCAACAAATAACTCCTCAGCAGTGCTCTGAAGGTGGAGGAAAGCTGATGCCCTGCATAAAACGGCATTGTCATCATCCATTATAACATACTACAGGCAGCTGTCAGTGATGTCAGTGGCAGTTCTTCGACCCGTTTTCCTGCAGAGGTTGACCTGCTGTGGGTATTTAGAAGAGGCTGGGTAACTTGTAAGTGTGTGCATTGGGGCTAAGTGCTGGTGGAAGGACCGGGGAACTTGGGAGGAACATTTTTGTAAATTCAGGGTTGAACAGAAAAGAAAATATGATCTACCATTACTGGTCCCAGAGATTAGAGCCTCAAAGGTTACTTTAATTATCCCTATTCAGCTATCTGCAATGCAGAACAAACTACTCCAGTATAAGTTATACAGCTCAGGATGCATATTCCTCAGCTCTAAACAGACATGTTGTGGATTCTTGTATTTTTTTTATCAGATAGGAGGGTTTAGCTCTTTCCTAATCCTTTCCCCACCAATCTAAACCCCACCTTTTGCAATCCCGTCCTTAGTCCCTCTAGAATGGAACTCCAATGCCCAACAGCTTGCATCACCTTTAAATCTTTCCCAGCTTTTCTGAACAGGGAGCTTTTATCTACTCGTCTGCCATTTGAGCAAGGACTTTAGCTGCTTAAACTGGCTGCTTGTCAAATGCAGCTTAAAAAAAAGGGAGGGGGAAGTTCAGCTTGTGTGGGAAGTTTTATTGGTTCTTTCACTAAAGGGAGAAAGACTATTTCAAACAGTAATACAGAAGTACTGCTTTGGTGGGGTTCTTGTTGCACATCACATTAAATACCTGTCTGCATACATCTGGGATTGCAACATGTTAGAAAGTGCTTTGTCTCAGTTTCTGTAAGCCTAGAAAGTAAATGTGGAAAACTTTGGTTGGACACTCACAAGTGTGCATTGGTAGGAGTTTTTCTTGATTATACAGTTTTAAATTCTTTCTCTTATCCTTGTACTCCTCTTGATAGCCTTAGTCTTTGCTTTTAAACGGGGAACAACAATATACTAATTTTCATGGCAAAAAAACACTGTCACTGTTACTTAAACAATGGTTTTCCAAGAGTGAGAACAGTGACTGTGTAAATTGCAGTAAGTGGTTTTGCACCATAAATCAAGCAATCAATGAAATTGAGTTCTTGGCTTGAAAAGCCAAAAGGTGGGCTCACTTCCCTGAAGAGCATTGCTACAGACTTGAGGTGTAAATCATCATGTTAAATTGCAGTGCATCCAGTGGGGCATGGGATAAGAGAAGAGAGATACATCAGGAAAAAGGGAGCTCTGCCTTTCTCATCCTTCATGGCCTGATAGGAGAATACTCTCCTTGCCGAGTCCAGGAAACTTATTTATACCTGCATCCAGATCTGTTGTTCAGTATTGTGTTAGTAAGACCACATAAATTTTTCTGTGTTATTTTAATCGCACAAATATTGCAGCCCAGTTTCCCCTTTTTGAACAAAGTTTGAGGTAATTGATTACTTGTTCCATATTTTGGATGAAGGAGGTTGGTTTTGTTTTTACATGATAGGTAAGAAATTCAAAGGGCATATATAATGGTATAAAGCACTAGAGATCTGTATGAATGACCATAAGGTAGACTAAAGATGGCATTTAAAGAACACCCAGAAATTGGGCTTTTAATTATATCTTCATCTGTTCAGCAAAAAACACATTTATGCTGTGTTGCTGTATCACTGCAGAGCTGTTGATATTTAAACTTCTCTTTTGTCTAAGCATGAATGAATCCAAAAGGCTTTGTAAATCATCACAAAGACTGCAGAAGAATTGTAATGCATAGCTCTACCTTTTTGCTGTTTATTATCATGTATAATTGTGCTTTAAAACTGCACTGATTTCCTTCCCCTTCTATTTCTGGATTCTTTTAAGTATATTTCATTCAATGTACTTGTATTTTACTATTTCTGCTATACTTAAAACTATGCCTAATATTTAAAAAGTAGAATACTACTCTTGGGCTGATAATTCTTGAAATGAGAATGAGAACTACCTAGTGCTCAGTCATGGGAAACACGGACTTTTTTTTTCCATGCATTAGAATGGTGGGAGGTGCTTAATTTTATTTTTTCTTCTTTCCTAAGATTTACCATATTTTACATGTATTTGTAAACGCATAAAGTTACAAACAACTATGAAAAAGCTGAAATGCACTATTACAAATGCTGTGACCGTTTTCTTTTCTCTTTTGTCACATAATGTATATGACTGTCCAGAACATGATCCTTTGTCCTAAAAAAGTCAAGCTTTTGAAATTTTTATTATGATGCAAGATATGAATGAAAGATCAGGTGCATGTAGTGCGTCTCAATCTCTTCTGTTGGAGTTGTTCCACTTGGTATAAATAATTGAATGCTCAATGGGCCATGGGAGGGGGAGGGGGAACAGAGAGAGTGAGCAAGAATGACAATGTAGCCTAGTGACCAGAACAGTCATCTGGGCTACAGGGAAACCCAGGTTCAGATCCTTCCTCTGAATCATGCAAAGATGTCCGTATTTCTTGCAGGATTGTCCTAACCATTAGGCTAACGATTATTTTGGAATGCTTTCACTCACTTGTATGTGTCTGAAAATTGGACATAATTTCCAGTCAGAAGTTTATGAGGGCAAACGTTTCCTCAAGAGTTAGTATTTTTCAATGGGGAAAAATATTTTGTCATGTTTTTGGCCACATCTAATAATATATAGGATTTATAATATTAGCTTGTCATGGCTTCCAATGTACATCAGTGTTAGTCAAGCTTAAGATAAATACAATGGAATAACTTATAGGGGAACTAGAATTTGAGAATTTAATTTGCAAGAGTAGGGTATAATATCATATATTTCCTACAGCTGCTTAGTTTCTAAATTTGATATCTTAAAACTGTTGGAGTTGCTATAATTTCAGATAAAATGTCTTCCCACAGGCAAAAGATAATTTTTCATAAGCTTTTTAAAAACTAATAAAGTAGTAATCTACAGTATTTTATTATTTAGAAGCCCAGCCTTGGGGATATGATTTGCAAGGATTTTTTTTTTTTAATGTCTCAATTTAGGGTATACTTGTGAGCAGCCTGTGTGAATATATCTGTCAGTCTTTTCTATAGGTTTTTTTTTCTTTCTACCAAATGCTGTCTACATTCAGTCCATAGAAACACTACCACCTCTTTAAGTGATAATGCTCCCTGCAGAGTTTTTAGCCTGTAGGAGATACGATTAGGGGGTGATAGTGTTAAGCACTCCTCCTGTATCTGCTGGCCCACTATGATAACCTTAGGGTTACAATGCATGTCTGACAAATACAATTCCATTGTGACTAGCGCCTTATGGCAATTTAGGAGGCTTATTCATCATCTTACAACAGACTTCTGTCAGGGATTTTGCTTATTTGCCCTTCACTGGTGTACAGTAGTTGTAGGTTTATCTCTAGGAGTCCAGCCCTAATAACCAATAACAAAGTGCTTAAGCTCTAAGCTTGTGAGAAATGGACTTGCATTATACTCCAACTGCACCTTAGCTCTCAACTGATAAGACAATGTGTCTTTGAGAGAAGGAAGGATTTGTATGAACTGATCCTTTACAGTACGGTGTATGCACTGGTAGAAGATACGGGGAAGTACATTGTGTTCTAACCATTGAGATCCTAGCTTTTTACATATAAAATACATCCTTGCCGTCATTAGAAATGTTTCCTTTAAAATATGAAAGTGAAGAGGTATCTTGCCTTGGAAATTGCACTACAAAGTTGTTTGTACTGATGATGTGGGATTTGGAAGAACTGAGTTACTTTTGATGAAATCCCCATGATTATGGTTTAAATTACACAGATTTATTCAAGGAACAACAAAAGTTGTTTTTTTTTATTATTATTCAGATTCCTGCTGGGTTCTGGATATTAATTAGGTAGTGGTTCCAGATGAAATCCAGGAGAGAGAAAAAAAATGCTACTCACATTTTAATAACCTAGAGAATTTTAAGTGGCTAACCATATTGTTTACTATATATCAGTCTGAAGAATAAAGAATAAAAGCATATGAATAGACAGGCACACAGCATGGAAGAATATCACCATACACCCTAGCTAAAGTGCATTGTATATTCAAGGTTTAGATCTTCAACCCAGCAGATTTAGAGCATGAGGGGGCAACATTTGAGAAGTGTGTACTGAACAAACACAAACATGAGGATTGCCTTTTTTCAGTTTTAAGTGTGAAAACATTAGCTCTCCCTCTATGCCTTTGAAGTCTTCTCTTTCTAGCAAAGCTGTGGCAGGAGGGAGGTCTTTCAATTAGTTTCTCACCCATAATGATTTCTTTGAGAAATTTTAATCAGGTTTTCCATCACAGAGTGTATTTGTTGCTGGTACTTGATCTCTTGGCCAGCTGAAGCTTCTGTGGTCCTTTGTCTCTTGAGCAGTTGGGTCTTTAATAAACTTTCTGGAGTAGTTATTAATCATGGAACTTTTCTACCTTTTTTGAGGTGCAAAACTGTGCACAGAATAAAATACCAGTGTAGTGACATGAGCTAATTACCTGCAATGTTACCAAGATAAGAGATAGGGTGTTAGCAGTAATGCCTACAACAGCATAATTACTTTTTGTTTCCGTTATTTTGTGGTAACCATATAATTAGCTCACTGTAGCAGAAGCTGTCTGCTTTTTATGGCAACCTGTACTGCTAATCACTAGAAAAGTTTGTGTAAGTGATCTGTAGCCCTTTACACTCATAAAGTAGCACCAAGTAATTTGAAGGGACGGCTGTATGCTGGCCCCTTCTGTAGAGGTAAGGAGTGAGAAAGAAGAGACTGACAAGCTGTAGGAGCAGGAGGACTGAAACCTTTGCGACAACTTCACAAAAATGTTTAGTAAAGTGTTAACAACTTCACACAGTTTCCTCTGGATTAAAATATATGTGTCTGTCCTTTTTCTCTTGAATCTGGTCTACATTAAAGAATTTTGCATGATTCAGTAAGCATTGATTCCCTTAAACAATATAATTTATTCTGACTCCGATCTTCAAAGAGGATGCTTTCTTATAAAAGCAGAACTTCAGGAGGGAAAAGGGCTCAGCAGGGCCAGATTATTCATTATGAAAGAGACGTTCTTCTGTGGGGCGTTTTTCAGGGATGATGTCCTCTCATGAGGAATTCCTCTCCAATGCTAGGGAGTCTATTACTGCCCATTGCGGTTCCTGTCTCAGTGAAAAGGCAGGTCACAGTTGCACTGGTGCTCTCAGACCTGGGGCTGCCATACCAACTGGGGCTCGCTGGGCAAGAAGGTCAGGCTGATGCTTGGGAGAAGTTGCTGAGGAGGAGGAAAGGCAGAGCCGAGCTGAGTCCCTGCAGAGCTGCGCGCTGCCTACCCAAGGTCACAGCGATGGAGTCAGTTCAGAACAATGCCACTGCAGACAACGGGGCAAAGCAAAAAGCATTCGGCACTATTATACTAAAGTATTTCTGCTTCATAAAAGCTGGCTTTTGTGGATACAAGTGAAATCTCCCTTAGACTAGCAGGAAAGAAAAAATACAAGTGTTGTACATATTTAGAAGTTGGATTGGGAATTTTTTTGCTGCTGTATTTCCCCCCTCCCTCCCCAAGCCTCAATTTAAGTACAAATTCACTAAATTTGGGGGATAAAGAATGTGCCTTTTATGACCATTCCCTCCTACTAAATTCTGGTTCTGTTGTCAGTTAATTATAGATGCTACTTTTTCAGATAATATTGCATAATTCAACAGAAAACAAAAAAGCTCTGTAAAAAGTGGTTATTAAATTCAGCTTTAGATATTTGATATGGTTTCCAAGTACCTCTTTATTTATTTGAAAAAAGGAATCCTCTTGAAATGTGCTCTTTCTTCTCCCCCTCTGTGGCCTTGGAGCTGGTCCCTCCGAGCACTGCTTGTACATTAATTAATATGGTAAGTAGGGAAGATCAGGTGATAACATGAATACTCTTAAAGCACACCACCAAGACTTTAAGGTAGGCAGCAGGGCTGCATGGTTGTAAGCTATGTGCTTCCTGATTTATTTATTTTTTAATGCACCAGTAAAAACAAGGCATTCTTTAGCTCCTGTTTGATTCCTCATCCCAGTCCTGTCCTTGTGGAGAGCCCCCTCTCACTGCAGCTGCTATTCCTTGTACTCCATGAATTGCCCTGTTGTGTGCAAAATCAGCATCTTGGAATGAAAGCCCCCTCTGCACTGCTAGACAGGTTGCGCCAGAAGCCACCGAGGTTTAATTCCACTGAAATCAGTGGTTATACTAGGCATTATTTGGGGCCTATTATAAACCATTGCATTGCTCACTGCTTCATAAAGTGTTTAGCGTGTGGTTTTGTCCCCTAGGAGCTGTGTGCATTTGAGCAGGAGTTCTGTGAGTGCAGGGAAGGGGGAGGCCCCCAGCATGAGCTACTCAATCTTTTTCTTTCCTCTCAAGTGCTAGTAGTAAGGCACTCTACCTTCGCAGACAGAGGGCTCCCTGTTGCTGGGACAAAGGGGAAACACATGAAGACTAAGTAATTTAGTCCTTATAGGAAGTTTATTAATATTCTGGACATTTTAGGATGTTCTAAAATTTCAGCAGATCATGATATATACAAGATGCATCTTTTTCACTGGCAACATTAAGATGGTTTAACTGGATGTCACAAGTTGAAGTAGTGCAGCAACAGCAAATTTATTCCCAACGCTTCCTTATCAGCCATTGATTAGAACAGATTCCTCAGAGCTAAAAGTTTGTTGATGGGTGAAACATCCAGTCTGTCCTAACTTGGTTTCATGGACTAGGATCTCTGTTTTTTTTCCTTTTGAATTCAGTTTCAGTATAGTTCTAGCACAGCAAGATTTGTCACCGCGTAAAATAATTTAAAAGCCAATCACTGTTTTTACCTGAGTTTCTTTTTATCTTAACTCAGTGCTGGGACTCCAGATCAGGTTCTGTTCTCGCTTCCATCTGTTGTCTGTGATCTCGTGGTGTTGAATACATAAAACCCCATAAATTCCCCCATGCTTGGCTTGAGGAGTGTCACGTACCTATGCGGCTGCTTTTCTTTGCCTTCTTGCCTACTTTGTAGATAAAATATTATGCAAAAGCAAAGAAGAGAAGGTAAACATACTGAAGCCTTCATGAAGTATCCCATCTTCTGAAGACCAGGATGCTAGGCTGCAGTAATGCTGGTGGTTTTGATATCCATTAGCTGTAGACCTTTCACTGCCATTCAGACTGGCATGTGCCTGTGTTGGGATCTTATTCTGCATCTCCCCATTGATTAAAAAAAAAATAATTTGGCAGAGTAATAGAAAAGTATCAACAAAACCCATGGGTTTTAAAAGGTAAAAGGAGAATGCAGTAGTTTGATGTATTTTGTTGCATTTATAAACCTGAAAACTTTATTTTGGGAAACAAAAAAGATGAAGTAATAAATGACTGCCCTTCTCATTAAAACTGGTTCGGAACCAAATTCAAGAGGAATCGTTCTGGTGGATAATACATAGACTGTATTGGCCTCTGAATACTCCAGTGCTGAGTGCACGACGGATGTGTGTTCTGTAGCATTTCTGCTTGTCCTACTTACTGGTTACCCCATAAAGGTTTCATTGTAGAAAGCTTAACTATTTGAGGTGGGAAAGGGATTAAAGGGGTTTTGAGCCATCTCTAAAATAGTTTTGAACATCTACTGCACATTTAATCAGTGAAACAAGAAAAGAGGCATACTTCAAACAATCAAACCTGCCACAAAAAAGTTAGTTATCTCCAGTTTATCTCTGTATTAACTATAAAGCTGAAATAATGCTAGTCTGGTTTACAGTCATGGAAGAAGATCATTTGCTTTTCTAGTATGATATTTTAAACCAACAGAACCTGTGGTTGTTGATAGTTTAACACTGCTGAAGTACTTCATAAAAAAACTTAGGCCATTATATGTGCAAAATGACTTACCCATTTAGAGGAATAATGCTGTTTTATAAGCTGATACAGCTCTTTGTTTGCCTTAACCCTTGCATAACTAAGAAAAAGGAAAGTACGAAGGAAAAGTATTGTTTCTCACACTTGGAGAAAAATGATCAATAAATACTATAGCTGCAAAGGACCCTCTATTTTTTTCTGAAGAGATACTTGGAAATTATAGGAATGGCTGCCTTTGAAGTATGTATCTGTAGGTGTTAAAACACCTTGCTTGCCGACTAGTAACTGTTCCTTCCATAGGGCACAAAGCCAGCACTCAGACCTACTAAGAAAGTGAGATTCATTTCAATGTGTGTTTTTAGGGAGTAGTTTAATTGCAAATTTGAGTCTTATTAAAAGAGAACAATGAGAAAACAGGTAAGTTATCTGTGGTCTTGCTGGCCCTTCTCCTAAAAAAGCAATTATACCATTGCTGATATGCTAAGATAATCTGCATTTTTAATTTGTATTTTTGAAAAGTACACGTTTGGTTCCGGGACATTTGTCAATGTGTTGCCTAACTGTGGCTTGACAGAAAGTGCCTGGCACTGCCGTTGTGCTAATTAATCAGCTCTGTAGGAGGCAAAGGTGATGGCAGCCTCCATGGCCTTGGTGACCGTTCCCCCTCTCACAGGCCATTAGGCGCTGCCTGCCCCAATGGGGAAAGTTTGCTGCCTCTGGTAGCTGCAGAACAGAAGCGGGAAATGGGGGCTAACAACCTCCAAAAACCCAAGTTTTTCTGTAATTTGGATGCTCTGTGGGAGGTTGTGTTTGGGGAAACCAGGAGAGGAATGAAATAGGATGCACACCTCTGTGGGGAGGTGGTGGTTCACTTACCCCACGGCTGCTGGGCATGAAGCAAAGCAGCAAGGTCTTGGAAGGCTCCCTTTGGAGTTTATGGGAGTCTCTGTCACCCCTTAAGTGCAGGGTGGCCCAGGCAGCCTGGAGTGAGCCACAACAGGTGGTTACTGGTGGGAACCCTCCCTGTAACTACTCGCACTGGACAACTTTCTGGGCATAATGTGCCTGGAGATCAGTTAGTAGAGGGCACAAACCCTCTTTGCCTCAGGTGACTTTTCTTAGCAGAAAGTATTATATGAAAGTCTTCTTCACCACCACTTACGACTTAAGATCCTTTGCCATCCTGCTAGACCAAGTAAATGATATTAAATGAGGACTTATCACAGACCTTGAGGAACTTTTTGGTCTCAAATCTGAGGTCAGTCAGGGAGGGCAGTGCAAATGTTGGGGTTCAGTACTACTCCTAGTGAAATCGATAGCATTGACCTTGAGAAGAGCTGGATTCAATTTAGCCCTATGGCAGAAACCACCTGTGGAGGGCCCAGTGTTTTCTCTGCTGACACATAAAGCATGTCCTAATAAAGAGGTGGAGTGGAGGAACTGCAGTATGAGGGTTTCAATAGTTCTTAATGTTCTGGTTTGGGAGCTAAAATAGACAAGCTTCTGTGCTAAAGACAAGGTGGCTTAAAAAAATCTGTTGTTTTCTTAATGGTAGCAGGAATGCAGGAAAAGAGTGAAGTATATAGACTTATATAGCTATGTATATGTTACTGTTACATGATACATCTAAAGGTTTATGTGTGTAGAGTGGAAATGATACAGAAATCTTTTGAGAAATACTGGCATTTCACATGAGGAGCTCCCCTCTAAAAATGAAAACTAAAGAGAAAAAAAGGGTTAACTCCAAACTTTTCCTAAAAGATGTCTTAAAGAAGATTACACAAAGCACTTTCATCATTGGGAATCCTTCTAATATGCAAATGTATTTGGAACAAGTATTGGGTAAAAGAAAAGTAGTTTGATTAATGGAACCTGTCCTTTATAGTTCTCCTGCAATGTGCAAGGCTCTGTGTTGTGCCTGTGTGTGTGCGCGCGTTTCAGCAGTAGCATAAGCATGCTGGCAAAAGCCACTGCCAAGTCTCATTAATTGCAACTCCCGCAGACTTATTCAGCCATAGAACTCTTATTTGTGGTGTAGTTTTACATTAATCTGGGACTTGGGTTTCCTTTAAGTTTCAAACTGCATAGAGCAAAGTGTATCCTGTTTAAAGGAAGAAAAAAACAAGAAAAGGCTAGATCTTAGGAGAGAAGCAAGATTATTTGCCCCGTAAATTCATTAGGATTACTAAATAGTCTCATTTTTGTTGACAAGTGCAGTCCAAACCTCCCAATAAGTGAGAAATTTCCTATCCAGCATACTGTTTCAGCCAAAGCTGTGTAATTGCCCAATATCATAGGCATAAACGGCAGGAGGGCAAAGGAGTTCAGTCAAGACCCCCCAGTGTTTGTGTTTGGTATGAAACACTCCATACAAAAATAATGATTTTGGCTCCTTGTGCCTCCCCCCGGTAGTATTTTCAAAAACTTTGCCAGTTGCTGTTGTACTTTGTTCTCCAAGAGCACACTGTAGAAAATGCAGCTTCACTAAAGAGTGGCCAAAGGTTAGCTATTTGTGGGGAAATAAAGGAATTTTTTATATAGATCAAAGGTTTGTGCAAATACGTGAATTTATTTTGGATAATACTTGGTGTGTTTCCAACAAGGCTGAGCTGTCCACCACTTCTAAAATTGTCATAATTACTGCCTGACTTTAATTTTTGCAGCCATTCTCTGAATAACGACGACTGCTTAAGACATTTGTTAGAAGTCAGTAATGTTAATTTTACACATGGAAAAAAAATCTAATCGAGCACTTCTGTAGATTCTCACCATTAAGTTAATATTATGGACTTTTAACTGATGTTTTAATTAAACTTTCCTATTAATTGGAAGATTTCTCAAATTAAAACCAGATCCTCTGTGGCCAGTATTTCCTTTTGCACTTTTAAATTAAAACGTGGAAATATTAACCAATGATGGACGAGTCATAAATGCAGGCAAGAAAAAGCTTCACTTTTTATGTTAGTGTCACTTGGAGACGAGCTATTTTGGTGGAGGGAAGTTCTCAAAGTGCACTGGGGGAGAGCAAACAAAAGGTTTATATGGCAGGAAAAAAGCATGTATTTATTGATCCTTCCGTCTGTCATATATGTATGCTGTATATCAAATCAGCAGTCTCCTAGGAATTTCAGTATCCTGAGTCTGGACACCAAAGTGTCTTTAATTAAAATACTTCTCTGAATATTTTTTGTTTCTATAGTTTACTGTTTATTTTTGAATTATTAAAATATGGCAGAAATGGAACTGATTGATATCAAAGTACTTTCAAAGATCCATTATTTCTCAACTCAGTGACTTAAATTCTTATTTTAGTTAATGTATGAGGAAAGCAAGAAAAAGTTGTTTTTATGATCTTATCTACAGATTTGGGAAGAGAACTTGACTCAGTCCCCTGAGCTAACTGCTAAAAACACAGACCCCCTAAAACAAGTAGCAGAAAGAAAGGGGGGACTGAAGCTATGACATGACTTTGAACTTTCCAGTCCCTCAAATTGCAGCTCAGACTGTTGTCAAACATGACTGCACAAAGGCAGGTTAAAAAAGTGTTGGGAAGGTTTGGATTGCAGTGTGTATTTATCAGTGCTAAGGTCTGTATTTGAATTTTATATGTGTATATCACGTATATTTTATATCATATATAGATCTATATGACATAAATATATACAAGGAATTATATATATAAAAAGTTATATATTTCTGAGATTAGGAAAATAGGAACTGTTATCTGGGGTCAGTCCAATGGCCTGTGTAGGCAGATGTCCTATTTCAAACAGTGGCTGCTATCTGATGATCCAGCAAGTGTTTATACCACTTAATGGAAAATGAAGTAATTACAAGATGATGCAGGAAATTTTTCTAACCCCATGGAGACAGTTGCTGGCCTACATCCTGATGCATGTGGATTGATATCCTATGCATATGTTTGTCTTGCTGAGTTACTTAAAGCTTTGAGAACAGAAAATAACTCCAAGGATCTTGAGCTGAATTCAGCCCAGCTCTAAGTTCACTAGGAAAAAATCTCTTCCGGAGATTAAGACCACCTTTATATGTTCAAGAGGTGACTCGTGCAGGCATATGCCCTCCAACAGACCTCTGCGCAACTTCAACTGGAGTTTTTTCAGCTTTGGTATGGAAATCTTCACATCTTATAGTGCACCTCTGCGAGCCCTTTCTTGGGTAGACATCTCTGCAAATGCAGGTTTTGGGTCACAGCCAGAGGGTGAGGAACCCACAAGGTTAAATCCCTGTCCTGGCATGCCAAAGGGATCACTGGTGGATTGGGTCATCCTGACTGCTTTTTGGGGGCAGAGAGCTGAGGCTTCCCCTCCAGAAGACTGGAAAAGATGTTACAGCCCCTTTGTTCAAGCTGCAGCAGGCTAGGCATAGTTTCACTGAAGTCAGCAGACTTTGGTCTGAATCTATGTTTTTGTCTTTCTAGGTGTGAGTCGTTAAAAGAGCTGAATATTATTTTTTTACTTTTTTTTAATGGGTTCAGCAGCTTGGTAAAATAGAGTCATTACCACACAAGAGATCAAGCTCTTCCACCCTCTTGATCTTTTTTGATCTTGATAAAGGTCAGAAGAGTAAAGGTCTTACTGGGGATAAAAGTCTTAAGAGAAGTTCTTTCGTGGCAATTTTTAATGTTAGTATCTCCCCCCCCCCCCCCCCCCCCCC
>VFFE01009205.1:812093-822679 GCA_008921705.1 Burhinus oedicnemus
GGGTTCCCCCCCCCCCCCCGCCCCCCATTGTTGTACAACTCAAGCATGCAGAAGACTAGCTTTAGTTAGGTTAGGGCTTTTTTGTGTAGTCATATACTTGGGAGCAGACCTGAAAGCTAAATCTTTGTTTTCTACTGGCTATGTATTTCTTCCAAGGTCCCAGCTCAAGTGAGTGATATCTTTGTGGCTGCAAAACCCTAAGGGGGACCCCTGCATACACTCAGAAATACAATTGCAAAAAGCTCATTCCTTTATACAGCGGATTACTTTTAGATTTACTTCGATGTGATCTGTACAGATTCCCTTCATCTAAGGGGAGGTCTGATTCTCTTAGCTGACTTACGCAGCCACACACCAAGAGCGCCTTATTTTGTGGAAGCCAAATCTCATTAATGGCAATCTGCTGCCCATCTTTTAATTAGCCAAAGAATCAGTGACATTTCACAACCACAGCAGTGGCAATAAAGTAACACTGTAATATAAAATAAGGTGAAGTGTCCACCAGAACCGAAAGCCTCCATTTATCTACATTAGTCTACTGACTAGATTCTCATTTTATATGGGGAATTGATGTCTCTTTTTTTATTATGTCACAAATACACAAAAAGCTAATCTTTTTAACTTCTGAAATATCTTCAGAGTTAGCTAACTTGGAGATTTGGAAACAGTACAGATTTCAAAGTAAGTGCGAAACCTTATTCTTCAGTCTGCATTCCTTGGGTATGATGTAAATACTAGCTGATCTTTTAATGAAGCCATGAACCTGAAGAAGATTTATCAAAATATTCCCAATATTTAAAATTTAAAGCCACTACCTTTTTTGGCAGAATTTTCAGGCCCATACAGTGTGGGTATGCATGGCTTGCCTATTAACTTAATTACAAATTTTGTGGCATATTCTTCCTATTTGTGTGTTGATTTTATCAGGTGCAGGGAAAATTGTATCATTTAGATTATATACTGCTTGGTATAAGGATGTCTCTCCCTTGTGGTTTATACAACACTGTGTTCTATAGGGATTCATAAACAATTTGTGCTGCAATCATTTTCCACTTATTTTTCTTTGTTTTATAGAATACCTTTTATGCTGCAGTTTCAGCGTATGTCTTTGTGATTCAGTAAACTTACCTAGTCCAGAATCAATACTTACCTTTTCCTTCCCCATAATAATATAAAGGGCATATAAAATGCATGAGACAAAGTAAGCTCTTTCTAAAGATATGGATTAAAATTGAAACTGCACTTAGAAATATGAAAAATTGAATGAAGAGTTTTGAGTTTGGGACAGTTGTCTGTGATATAGAGGAAATATCGAAGACTGTCAAAAAGTATCAGAGCACTGTGGTAGCAGTACGAACCAATGCCACTGCCCTACTTGTTTGCAATCAATTGCTGCTGAAGAAATTGTTTATTTTGTCTACTGTTAACTCTAGAAGTCTTTGAGTAGCACAGAATAAAATGTACTTAGAAACAGGAGAAATTTTAGTGGCAAGTGCTCTTACTCTGAGATGGGAAAGAACTGCAGGAGGATCACTACCCTGTTTCATAGGTGTTTTCCATGAATCATAAACAATGAACAAACATACTATTAATGCTGTTGAGAGCTCTGAGGCTAGTAATAAATCCAGTGCTAACAGCATCTGAATGCGGATACTGGGAATATTATGGTAATTCACATTACTGCTCCCATGGCTCACCTGTATTTACAGTACAGGTAGAATAGTTACTCTTCCTGAATTTTTGGCTTACCCTAAAATACAAAAATGAAGAGAGATCTTGGTTTTGGAAAACTTTAAAGGTAATTTGTGAACTGAAGAAATGCATTTTCTTAGAAGACTTTGAAGGTGGTTTATATGATGAAACCTCTGAATCTTTCTTGCTTAGCATCCAGTATTCAGAAAAAGATATTCTGGGATACAACTCCTTAATAGAAACTTTACATCATCCTTTTGAACTTTACTTCACTTTGTACCTAATCAAAAAATAAGAAATTAGATGGCAAAGATATACATTACAATCTAAAGTATCCCAAGACAAAAACAATTGCTAAAAGCATTAAGTTTTGAAAGTGTTTATGATACTAGACCGACAGCTGTGGTTCTTCTTGGCTGTGTCACTGCACTTGGCTTGTAAGGCAATCTTATTTTGTTCCCTTTCCAGGAATTAAAGGGAAACTGAGGCCACTAGAACAACTATATGAAGAGTTAGGTCTGAAGGCCAGCTAGTCCCCAAGAGTGGCTATGCCTAGTCATAGAAAGGCGAGTGACAGAAACCACTGGGGAGACAGCAGTCAGTTATATACTGTTGCTTTACAATATCATCTGGATATAAGTGTTGGTTTTAGTATGGGAGGGCAATAAGATCTGGCTTGTACAGAGGAGAAACTTCTTGGAAAGGGAACTAAAGCTCAGTTCAGCTGTCTCTGGACGTGACAAAGATGGTTGCTGAGCTGAAGACATGTATAATCCAGGTTTTTCTCCAGTCACCGGAGTTAGTGTTGTTCCATTAAAGATAGCTCAGAATGGCAGTCATCATCTTTAACTGACTGCTGTAGTTTATGACAACAAAGTCATTGAAGCAGTTGCTTTTCTGGCTTATGACCATGATCAAAATCTCCTTTCTTTTGTCAAGGCAAATATACACATGGATAACTATTAATTTTGCCTGTGTCATGTTCTCACCAATATGGTTGAAGAAGCCAGGCAATAGCTTCAAGCAGAGACTAGTTACTCAGGATAATTCCTTTAAACTATCATCATAACGTTGGTTCTTTTTTTGTAAAGTTCAGGCCTAAACAGGCACGTTCTCATTAGATTTGTCAGGTGTGTGTTGAGACACAGAGAATGGTAAAGTTGCAAAGAAAACGGGGTATTTCCCTGTGCACACACTTCTTTTCCATGTTCAATGCACTATGGTGTGGTATCGTCTTCCAGAGGGTTACCTCTGATGGACAGGATTAGGGGAAATCCTTGTTTCTTTGGTGATTTTCAAACACTATCAGACAATGATGCCAACTAAGAGTGAAATAATGAGATATTGGAGCCTGGCAAGTAGAAAGTGGCTTTAAATAACCCTGATTAGCCTTTTCTCAGTTCCTTAGAGCGCAGGCAAGGCTTGAACAACAACAAAGACCCCACACTCACACTTTTTATTAGTTTGGTGGAAAAAGAGTGTGCTTTTCAGAGGGTGTTAATTAAAAGATTTAGGCTTCATTCACGCTGCCCATATCCCTTGTTTCATCTTTCCCTCCTTTTTGTGTAGTTTGTTTGCAATGTGAGAGGTAGAACTGCTGTTATGACAGATAATGTTGACTTTTAAAGAGTTCGCTCAGATCTTATCTGTGAGAAAAATATAAGCCCTAATTGAGCATACGAGTTTCATTTTTTACGCGATGGCTTCATTAGACATGAACTTTTATTTTAAGTCATTTAAAATATCTTTCACTCTTTTCAAAACAAGTTTTCACCTCTTTTCTGTCTTTCTCAAGGGAATATCTCCCTTACATCTTTGTAGTTGCTACATTTTGCCTTTTCAATGAATAAATAAAATAAAAATCTTCAAACCCTTTAATCATAAAGTTGTACTTTTATATTAAAATCACTGAATCAGCCTCTTCTAGTTATATGAAATTCATAGTGTACAGACCATGGCATCAGCCAAGAAATTTTTCAGAATCTGAGAAATACATATAAATGCATTTTCAGTAGCTAAACTTTAGTAACTGATTTAATTACAAAATAATCTGCTGTATTTCAGAACTACTTTAAAATATTTACATGTATAGTCCCATACCTTTTTCCCAAAGGAGACAGACTGATATTAATTTGTCTGATTCAGCCCAAAAATGTGCAGCTTACCAAAGATACCCCAAACAAAAATGTGGAAAGAGGAGACAATAGAAAACTCAGATTATTTTTAGTGGCAGTCAAATTCTGAATCTGAATTCTAGTCAATAAAACCATAGGAATATGAGTGAGTGAAGAATAGATTAGATTTCTCCATAATTTGTGGCTAACAAATTTGTTTCTTTTAAGGCTGTATTTTAGATATGTGTGAAGCATCTCCAGTTCTACTGTGAAACTATACATGTACAGAACATGACTTGGTGCTGAGAAAAATCCTTTGTGCTCACCTTTAAAATGATATTATACAAAATGAAGTGTAAAAAGCTAAATAAGGGCTCGTTCCTTCTTGGGAAGTGTATATGCTGGGTGTGAGACTGCTCTGCTACATTCTCTCTCTAATAGCTTTGAAATATTTTTCATAAAATTGTTTGATCTTACCTCTCAGTATGGGAAGGCGAAGATACTGGTGGGGCATTTGGGAAGGAGACAGGGAATCCTGGTGTTTTTTTTTATTAAAAGGTAATAGTTAATTATATTGCTGCACGCTTTCACAGGCAAACATCTACAGTACACTTTAAAAAGAGAAAAAAAAGGAGGATTGGTGCTTGTTAATGGACTCTGCTACTTTGCAGCACTGTAGTTGAGCAGCCACCTACAGTTCATCCTTATGTTAATACTAACGTTACCAATTTTAACATTATATGCCTCTTTCCACCGGCCCCTGTTGGAACCAACAGCCTACGGCAAGTGCTGTACTGCCTTTTACTTAATTGCTTCTTAAAGCTAACAGTGAATTACATTAAGTGTAATTTCATTGTCGTTGGATCTTGGTGAGTTTGAGGTGGCACGTTTGCCATGGGAGTTCTTTTTCTCTGGTTCAGTGGCTATATCCGGGTGGGATGCATTTCTCCTGGAGTAATCCAGGAGAATCTTTCCTTTGAAGAGGAACAGATGTAGATTTACATATCTGGAGGTCTCTGGCCTCTGATGAGATTAGTTGGTGTTTTTAAACCCTACTGGAAGGTGCATATTTAATAAATGCCTAAAGCAAGCCTGTGTGAAATGGCTGGGCCCTGGGAGACTTTGAATGAGAGGAGAGGAGGAGATGTCAAGTTGCACATTGTGGTACCATCATAATCACTGCTGAAAATAGGCCAACACTTGAAATAACAGCTAGATTCAGATTCTGCCATAAAAGGTAGTAAAGAAAAGATGGACAAGGGAACTGTCTCAAAAGCATTTAGGTTTCAATTTCAGCTGATCAGTTTGTTTCTAATTTCCTAATAATCAGAGAGAGAAGAAAATGCAGCCCCCTGCCAAATAATCTGTGCTTTTCTGACATGCTTATTTGAGGTAGCCACATGCCCTGCAACAGAAATTAGTATTTTTGCTTTACTGAAAGAGTGTATTTTGAGATGGAGGGGAAGGGCTTGTGGTAAAACTGGAGATTAAATAAACTTCCATGAGAAAGCTGATTTGATAGCAGTCTTTCTTTTCTTTTAAATAGAAAATAAGTGTGAAACAGAAGTTAATTCGATATCAAATGCTTCTTTTGGTGTGCTGGTCCTCATGATATAGCTATGGCATATATGATATCATGGTAAAACTACAGTAACACATTCTTGTTATTGCTGTTTTGGATCCAGATCCCGCAATGATTTTTACATTGTACTCCCTGCATTTGAAATCGTGCAGGGGCTTGTAAACACATTATAATTGCATACCCATTCCTTTCCTTTCACCTCCATTCAGTTTGTCATAAGATTTTTATTTTTTCTCAGAAGCTCACTATTTGTGTCACGCTCTGCTCACTGTCTGTTCCAGCCTGTGTTGCACAGCAGGCTGTGCCATGCCGTTGCCTGAAACCTGTAATGTTCTGGCGGAGCTGACACCCAGCCACCCGCATCTCCCGCAGCACTCTGCTGCCCTAGCGCTGCCAACAGCCCCCTTTCATGCTGTGTGCGACTACACCCTGTCAGGCAGCTCTCTTCTCCTGCACTGCGTCACCTACAATGTCACCTGGCTCCCTCCTGTCATGCAGAGCACGAATCCTCTCCTGCTAGTGCCTACAGCAGTGGTCTGCTCCTGTCACCTACACCGTTCCTTTGCCACACCTTTTCACTTGCGTAATGCGCCTGTGTATTCAGGCCTGTCCGCACCACCCTGCAGAGATTCGGGTGCTGTCCTCTGTCATCTGCATCTATCGTTTGCCTCTGTATTGCCACTAGAATGTCGGTGCAGGTTAAAATTTCTTGGGCTTGGGAAGTTCTATTATTTCAGGGCTTGGGAAGTTCTATTATTTCAGGGCTTGGGAAGTTCTATTATTTCAGGAGGCCTTGCAAAAGCTAGGTGCCATAGTGACAGGGGCAGCAGCCTTATCCGAGGTACACGCAGGTCTCGATTAAAGCCTGTAAAGCGACAGTGTTAATCCCTCACGTGAAAGGGCAAAAAGCTAAAAGAATACAACACTCTGCTGAGATTAACAGAGAAACAAACAGAGACCAGTGTAACAAAAGAAGGTGCTCAGATCTGTAGATAAGGAGCTTTCAGAGGCCTCTGAGCAAGGACCCTATTTAACTCCCTGTGGAGCACCAAAGGCTCTGCAGGGCTACAGGGACAGAGGGGCAGGAGAGATGACACGGCAAGAGTTAAGGCAAGACGACTATTCTTTAACTGAACTGCATTTTTCAACTTCTAGCTAAATTTTATTGTGCGGTTAGAACTAGTTCCTGTTCTGGACCTAGTTTAATTTCATTCTGGAAAAGCTACCATCTACTCTGCAGACGTACTATTATTACTCTCCAGCATCTAGTGATAATTGCCCAGATGGGTACAAACAATGTTTTATTGTTACTTTTGTTCCGTTAAAGTTAGGAGAGGGCCTGCTTGCCATCAGGCTCAGAGCAGGAAAGCAATTTATAGTGTTTGTAAGTGGTATCTTTGCCAGTGATGATGAAAGCAACATAAAATTGCTTTGGGGGGAAATTTATTCCTGGGTTGAGGCTCAGCCCAAGGCCTATATATCACTTGTGTCCTTTTAAGCTTTATTTTTGAGGCCTAAGTGAGACTGATGGTGCGCTGGTATAGACTTGTGCAGTGGAAAATACTGCTCTGGGAGTTCAGTCCTTGGCTATTTTTCAGGCAAAACTCCCAATTGTTTTCAATGTGCAAATACCACAAAGGCCCTGTTTTGAGTTCTCTCTCATTAGATTGCAAAACTGTTTCAATTATATCCTATGGATTTCACAGGCATGTAACTTCCTGAACACCCACATCGAGGAAAGAAAGGTTTCATGTTTGGATCTCTGTTTTGCTAACATACCAGCAAACAAAACCCCACAGGACCACATAGGACAGCTACAATATAAGTATTATTCTAAGAAATATAGTCAACATTTGTCATCCCTGACCACATGGTGACATCTGAATTTAGTACACTTTTCCCTGTCCTTGGAATGGAAAGATACCTAGGGAAACCCCAGTTAATAAATGATTGTTGACTTTGCCTTTTTTCTAAACTTTCTTGTTATGGACAGCTTACTAGGCAGAAAAACCCCTCTGAGATAAAAGTAAATATAAAAGTAAACAAAGTAAATAGAAGAAATTAAAAAGCCTCTCTTATCAGTATGGTGATACTAGATTGTCTGCTAGATAGAAAAACAGGATAAATAAATATTGGCTTGGAAAACAGTGGCATTGATAGTACCTGTCAAATGGACTATGCAGCAATGGGTACAGAGGGTGGTAAAAACCACCCTTATAGTATCTGGTCTCATCTATACCTATTCTAATAATTTGCTTGAGGTACTGCTTAAGTACCTCAAGAAATCTGAACTAGTATCATATTCAAAATGTCATTCGTTTTCAGGGTGATTAGACAAGTTCCTGTTCTGGAGATGCCACTGTATTGCCAGATTTTAGATTTTGGCTAGAAATCCCAGTGGCCTTAGTGCAGCTTCCTTTGTACATAATCCGATGCTGCTTTTCTTCTCCTCTGCAAATTGTTACATACTCTTACATACATCATATCTATAGGCTTTCTGGACTTAATGGCAAGTTTGTGTGAAGTCAAAACGTGTTCCCTCGTCTGTACACCCACATGCTGTCCCTGCACAGTGGGCTGCCCGCTCAGGCTCCTGCTTCCACGTCCCTCTGCTCGTATGCTTTTGTCAGTTCAATCCTGACCCAAATGACAGGAACCCCTTTTTTATCTATGGCATTTCGCACGAATGCTCTCGTCACTATTAATGGTTTTAATTTTTTACTGTCTTTTTCCACTTTAACCCTGCTTGGAAAGCCTACGCTTCCTTGCCAATTGCTATGGGACAAGGGCCAGCAGCCATACAGGGGGTACTTTCCACAAGCCTGTTGTTTTTCACAACTTTTCTACCTTTTTGTTAGCACTGGGGCTTGTTACCTTCTCAGACACAATAACTCTTCCATAACCCATCTCTCTGTGTGTACTAAGGCTGATTACTTATTCTCTTTTTGTATATAGTCCATAGTTTTGGGGAGTTATTTTGCCCGTTCAGGCTCTTCCATCCATTTTCAGGAGTCTAACCTTCACAGAGTCCTTTTCAGGTTCTTTTGTACTATTTTTGGCACAAATCATAACCAAAGAGGTAAAAGAGTCTGTGTTATAGATAGTCCCAGATCATTCCCTCTCCAGTATCACTAAAAGCATTTTGGTGGACAGGCTGTTCTTCCTTTGCTCTCTCAGAAGAGCAGTGTTATTTCCTCCTCTTTATTTCAGGGAAGTATAATTTTTCCAGATTTTTATCCTGGCCCTTTTTATTCCTTCAGCTAGATTACTCTCTCTTGATAACACTGAGAAGAAAAATAGATGCCTGTCACTGTTTTCTTCTGTAGCTTTGTTTCTTAAGATAACAAAGAAGTAAAGATTGATACAATATTTAACTTGCAAGATTTGCTTTTTGGAAACTATGAATTACAACATTTAAAAGTTTCTAGTTAAGTTATCTTGGCCTTGTTTCTCATCTGTAGTATTTCTAGCTCTCCTTCTGTTATGTGTAAGCAATGCTGTCTTGTTCCTCATTAGTAACACATACCATGAGTCTGCAGAACGATGTGGTTGAATTAATTTTGCCAGAGCAGCTTCTATTTTTGATATTTCTTGTCTGTCTTTAGCTTTTTATTAGGCCATGACTATTGCATTTAATATTCTCGTGTCCCATTACTAGAGAATGCTCTGCTCTCTGTATGCTGTCCTGCTGACATTTCCTTGGGATGTTCCTTAATCAAATCACTGTGACTTATGGCAGCATAAGACTTTGATTTTTCCCTGAACTTGTTTCATAAATTGTAAAATTTTTAACTTATCAAAAGTTTTACTTTTAAATTTTTTTTTTTCTTTGTGTCCTGCCCTGTTCTCACTTTAAAGTTCTTTGTTGGTTGTAATTAGGGTCTCCCCAGCTTTGCAGAATTTTTAAATGAAAAAGCCATGTTTGCTGGCTCTGAACACGACACAGTGCTCGGTTCCTGTGAATTTATCATGCGCTTTTCCTGTGAAATGTCCACATGTGTCTGTCTAAATTAATCCTTCTTATCAGTAGCTGTTCTCTGAAAATACCTAAATATGTCCAAAACACACACAATATGGTTTTATAGTCTTTTACCATGAAATCTCTATTATTCTCTTTGAAAATTGTCTACAGATATAGCCTTTTGCATTCCTCACTGCAGATTACTTCCCTTGCCCGGGCCCAGGTGTTGAGCTGGGCTGTGCCCAGAAGTGAGCCACAGGAGGTGCCTTCCCTTCCACCGCGGGGGCAGGTGAACCAAAACCTGACAGGCCCATTCAGGACCATGCTATGTATTTCAGCAGGAAGCATGTCTGGTTCTGCTAGCTGGAAATGTCACGTACCAAAGCTTAAGGATGCTTTCTCAGTACTGGGCTCTGGAGCAAAATGCAATCTGAATTTCCGTGGAAAAGCAGCAGAGTCAGTAGCATACCTGCCTTCAGACTGGCCTGCTCTGTTGCTCAGGACCTGGTTAGGCCTATGTTCGTAAGAGTTTGGGAGGAATGGTGTGATTTTGTAATTGTTCCACCTAAACTTTAACTCCAGTTATACAGTCTCGTCTATTATTTTCTTGCTTACAAGGTGGTGGTGATCTTGACCTGTATCAGTATAGTAATGAATAATACCTGTTTGTATTACATATGCGTATTGACTTTCTTTGTCCTCAAAATAGGACAAACAACAAGGCACTTCCTTGTGCTGAAACTGGCAACGAGTGCCAGGTCTTCAACCTAATTCTTGAAACAATTCCTCTTCCCCCCCCCCTTTTTTTTTTTAATTTGCCATTTTAGTTCTTAATGAACAAAAGAAAAAAATGTTAATTTTCACTGTAAAAGAAAAAGGGATTTGTTTCTCTCTATAATAAAAAAAAAATTAAAAAAAAGTAGTAGAATAAAATACACTTTTTATAGAGCTTCAAAAATATTTTTCACTACCTGTGAAACAAAAATGTGGGAAAATAGTACTTTGGCTAAGCTGTTTACCATATTTTTACTGATAAGCAACCTCTCTTCCTTGTGTCATCTTACACTGTCATCATTTGGTGAGTGTCCATGTGTGGGCCACTGAGTCATCTTGTTACAAATGTGTTGCTCTTGTTTTTTACATCCTACAGAAATTGCTATAAATTGAAAAATTGGACGTTAATTTATGGAAACTCTTTTCAGCTGCCTCATTTTGTTCTGCTTGTGTTCCTTCCCCC
>VFFE01009205.1:822699-838027 GCA_008921705.1 Burhinus oedicnemus
GCTGAGATTTTTATTTTTTTTTAACATTTTGGTCTGAAAGATATTATGGAAATTATCTGAGGTCTCTAATTAAGAACTCCCTTGTTTTGTATTTACTAAAATCATGTACAAATAGTGACTGGTTCCATAGCAGTCATTGGCTAAAGTCTTGTCAGCCAGAGCTACACAGAGAATTTAAAAAATAGCTGTCAAAAATAAATACATAGAGTAACTTCAGTTGGGGAATGGAAGAGAGGTGTCTGTGCTTTCTTTAAAATCAGTTGAAGTTTATTTTTTAATTATAGGGAGGACAGGATTGGGCCTGAAGATCATAAAATGAGATCATTGCTATTATCTGTGAAATCTGCAATGAATCATGTTGTTGAAGGCTCATGAGTCCTTTTCTGTTCTTCCTGCTGGACGCCTGTGCTGTGCGGGTGCTCACCACCAAGAGCTAGCCACCGTTCCCATCCCACAGCTGTTACCTGCAGCCTCACTAACCTGTTCTGCTGTTACACTCGGAAGAACTGCCTCACGTAAATCAGGAAAAACATCTGGAAATTATGTGTCAGCAGCCATGATTTCAGAGTCCCCTCTGAAAGCAGAATAAATAGGAGCAAATTGCCAGGATGGCAAGAGAAGTGACGTCAATCCTGAGGGGAGGCGGCAGTGCCATGATGAGTGCCTGCCTGGTGGGCAGGTGTCTGGGCACCCAAGTTTTAGAAGACACTTGAAACTTTTCAAGGCCTGTAACTAAACCAATGTTTAAGGCTTGCATGGTCTTTATCCACCCCCCTGCTTTACTGGTCTGGGTTGCAGGATGCCCCTGTGCAAGTGGTTGGTCTGGGGTATAGATGTGCTGTTGCAAACGCTCTCTGGGAGTGCCGTTTCTTCTTGTGGAAATTGCTTCATGGTGATAGTTCAAAGGATGAACTCTCTGTTGATTTAAAGCATACCTGTTAATGAGACGTGTTTAGTAAAAATGGTAGGGCAGAAGTGTTTGGGTCTATTAAATAAGGTCACTGATACTTGAATGAAATTCACTCAAATACGAAACCATCACAAGAGCGATGAATCTTTTAAGTCTTCTAAATAGGTATTGAGGTCCATTTACATACATCTTTATGGAAAATATGAAGTTCCATGCAATTACAAGACACACTATGGAAACTGTACCTGAATAAATGATATGTGAAAAGTGACACTGGTTGCCATCTTCCAAAGTGTCTGCAATATTAATCCAATCCAGACGTCTTGGATTCATGAAAGGTGATTTTGTATTCAGTTATATGAGTAAATGCAACTTAATCATATTTGCATTCAGTTCATTCAAACATCCAACAATCTTTGCGCCTCAAAAGAAGTGAGCGCAGTGCTGACTATTTGCAGGCTTAGAGTTAGGAAACACTTTCTTAGATCAAAGGCAGAGGTATTAGAGTTGGAGCTACCCCAAATAGCACACGGATACCTTCTCCTTATGTTTCCCATTTTGTTTTTCGTACTTACAAACAACTTTGACTGGAGTGATGTCCAAAAATGAACTACAAGAATGGCATTTGAAATTGAAATGCAGATTTTATGCAGGCCTTTTCGCCCCCCCCCCTAGTGGAAACTCCCTCTGTAAGTTTTAACTGACATGTCCTTCCTGTAGAGTCTTTGGGTGTAGCTTGGAAGCCCATCTGTGTATCTCTTAATTTGAAAAATCATAGTGGGAGGATGTGCTGGGTAAAAAGTAAATTATTTCCAAGTGCTTTGTAGACAGTGGTTCACGAATTCGTTCTGCCACAGAATAACTATTACTACCTATGAATTCATACCACACTTAAATGAAAGGATATAAAATCTATAGAAGTACAAAAGCAAGATATATCTTATTCTTATAGGTTATATTTTGTTTTCATTATTAGATCCATAAACAATTATAAATGCAATGGAGACTTATAAAGGAATATAAACCTCAAGTAACTAAAATATATCAGTCTGTCTGCCTGTTAATACATGGGTGATATTTTTCTAGTTTTATGCTATGCGTGTATATAATTGAAGCTCCAAGTATCTTTAATGTAACATTGGTAAGAAATTCTATTTATTCATTTTTCTGCCACTGTTTTGTATTTCAGTGTTAGTTTGGTGTGCTTTGTCAGTGATCCCATCTGGACTGTAATTCAGATAAAGAATAGCCAAGCTTTCATTTAGTCATAAAACACAGATGGTTTCCTTCCACTACCATCTCCACTCCAGTGCGAGGAGATGCTGAAGCTCTTCTGCCTGTTTGAGTTGTATTGTTTTTTCAGAAAACAAGCTGTTAGGTTCCAGGAATGAATGAGTTAAAGGCAGCATTTGGATCAGTGTTGTGAAACTATATATTATCTATTGTATTTCCTTGGCCTTAAGTGGATTCTAGCATGGGATGAATTAGGTTGGCTAGATATTTTCTGCTGACTGTGATATCCCTGTTGAGCAGCTTTCCCAGTACGAATATATTTGGCCCTTCTTTTTTTTCCCCACAAGCTATATCCCTGTATAAAAACAGCTTTATCTCTAAAGAGCAAATAACACCCAGTGCTCATAACAGATGCCAAGAAATGTTTCTGTTTTGATTTTTGAAAATAAAAATTCAACTGTGTTCAATAAAATTCAGAAGCCGTTTTCCTCTGTGGAAATTAAAGGAATCCAAGGAAGTCTAGGAAGATAGCGACCTTCCTAATTAAAGCGGTAGCAACTGCAGGAATCCGGTTTTTACAACCACCTCTATCTCACTGTGCTGAGAACAAAGCAGTCCTCCATTAATATTTTATTTTCTCTTTTCTTCCACTATAACAATGCTCTATGTTCTGTGAGAGCCCTGGAAAGACATGCAGAGCTATGTTAATTATGGTTTAAATAATTGACACTCTGATTGTGTTGTACTTTCCGAATTGTATGTGGCGTGTCACTGGTTCTACATATAATTACATCTATTCACTGCCATCATTTTTCCCAATTACATCACAGTATACAGTAGTCTACATTGCAAAATCATATGCAGTACCTAATAACGTCTTCACCAAATGACCTTTGTTTTTAAACACATGGAGTATGTGTACCAGTGGAGGTCTGAATGCCATCAGAGCTAATGCATGCATCCAGGAAGATCTATTATGAAACAGTTAATGTCAGGGGAGTTGGGAGTCTGCATCAGAAGCACACGTGGAGTCTAAAGAGTGGGTATTAGGAAATTTCCAGTGTGGTCTGATGGTAATTCCTTATTTAACATTGCATCTAGCCTTCCAGCTTGTGGGCACCCAGATATTTATTATTTGCTCTTTTATAGATTTGTGCACTAACTACTGGGATTATTAAGTACATCCAGCTATATTATGTACAGTACTGTGCAACAATGTAAACAAGCTTTCAAGACTCATCTTCAGGTGTTGACTGAGTCATTCTGAAAGCTTGAGTGTATGTACATGTTTGGAGAGTGAGTAACCAGCTACTTCTTGGAGTACCTCATTAGTCAACATGACTGCTGCACAGCCATTTCCAGTTCAGTGTTTGTCCACTAAGCAGTAACTTTTGAAAATTAACTCCTATCTCTTACGGTACAGCCTTAATGAACTAAAAAATATTTATGGCTTTTTTGAAAACCTGCATCCTTAGGCAAGACTGCAGAGTGCACGCATTTGCTCGGAAATAGTGTGAGGAACTCCCCACTAAAACATATGCGCTTTGGAGTTTGTTTTTGTCTGCTTTGCATGTTCGTTCTGCTGCTTGCAAATAACCTTCTGCCCAACTGGAGTTGATAAGGGAGAAGGATTATTGTTTGGAAAGGCTACAAGCACAAGTTATCCTCAAGCAACCTGGGAGGTTAACAGTGATAACCACTCTGTAACAATTGCCCCTATCTGTGTCCTCACTTCCCAGTAAAAGTGAGGTGGCTTTACCCTCAGTGAAGGTGGGGAGATATGCAACTTCATGTTTACTGTGGAATAAGGATACGTGCAAAAGAAGTTACTGCAGGGTAGCTGGTATTGCTTATAAATCCACACCTTAGCTTACATTGCAGTAACTTGTAGAACATGTAGAACCAAACCTTTAACGTTTTTATGATTCATATTCCAGTAATGATTAACAGAATATGGTAACATAGGATCAGTAGAAGCTGATTTTGGACCAGTAATGACTTTCAGGGGTCTGTTCAAAATAATTGTAACGGGCTTGGTAAGGTCACCATGTACTTCAGAGTCTTCTGGAATTTGGAGTCTTCAACAGTGAAGGCTTGTTCAATTACGATGAATGAGTGGAGGAATGATATTGTGTCAGTATCAGATATGCCTTCAGAAACATAGGGAACTTTGGTATTCATAACTAAATAGATTTTTAAAACATTTTAAAAGAAAAAAAAATTAAAAATGCTATAGTTTGTGTCATACATAACAAACATGATGGTAAAGTCCAGGAAGTACTGCAGGATGGAAACAGTAGTAGTAGAAATAGGCATTATTGTGTTTTTAAAAAGGACCAAATATTGCTTCTTCCCATTTGGCCTGGAAGCTTATTCAAAATGTAGGAAAATCAAAATGTAGGAATTGTAACCATTTTTGTGAAGCAATAACATGTTGAATGCTATAGGGATGAAAAAACCTTTTCTGTGACACAGAACGCTGGAAGCAGCTATCTGAACGTAGTTTGGAAGGTGGGTCTCGTGATATAGGCTAGATACATGATACATCCTAGAAACCTGAAAATTTTACTAGATGAGAGAAGAGAAATGGAAAAGAAAGGCATTCTCTAGAAATGTCAGATGGGATTTTCGGAAGTATTTAGCAATTGTCTGTGTCTGGCCTAGCTTGGAAAGCTGTCCCTGTTTAGGACATCACTTGAACATGTGGTTCTATGCTGCTGATGCTGACGGAACATGTGTGTTACACAAAGCTGAGCATCCCGCATATGGATAGGCTTAGGAATGTGCGGAAATGCTTTGTCTGAATTAAGGACACTGTTTAGAGGTTTCCATGCATTGGCAGAGGTTGAAAAGGTTAATCTTGAAAAAAAGGAATGTAACTTTTTACACTGATTTTTTTGTGTGTTTGTTTTTAAAGTAATGCTAGTTATATTAGCAATTGTTGAGTATTTAAAAAGCACACATACAGAATACTGTCCTTATTTTCCCATGCTGTGTTAGAGTTCAGGATCTTTTCTTTGAAAATGCTTTGTGTAGGTTTACACTTAGGAAAGCAATGAATGCTCTTCATCAACATGGACAACTGTGTGCAGGCACAAGAGAAGTGGTGCTGGATTGAAAATATAAAGATTTTTTTTGTATTTTAGCAGTTTAGTACACATGTTTAAAAATTTTAGGATGAGAACTTGACAGAGCTTTCTTATACCAAAAATCAATGTAAAACTGCGCTGTAAATTGAAAAAAACCATAATAAGTCTTGTTTTCATGTTGTTTTCGCTTATTCCTTGGTGTCATTACCAAAACATGTATTTCACCGCATTAGAAAACGTAATTTGGCTCAATTGATACCTGAATCAGTTCTGGGATATATGTAATTTCCTGTGATGTTGAACAGAGAGAATTGATTTCAAATGTATATTTTCGGAAGGTGAAGGGATCAAATAGGAACCTAACTCTTATGTCTGATGACTGAATTTGACCTGCCATAGTATCAGAGCAGAATCCTGCAGGGTTGTACCTGTGACATATAATGCCGTGTCTGTATATTAATTTTGTCCCATTAAGGAGAGCTGGGTGGGAAAGTGACGAATCAGTAACAATCAATATTTATGACACACATAAAGGCATTATCAGAAATTTGTGAGAAGCTGTTTCCCTATGTGCTTTCCCATATTTTGTACTTACGGATAATAAGTCTTAGTACCTGATCAAAGTATAGCACAGAACATGGAAGGAACTTCATGCTCACTGACTGCTCACATGCTGAAAACTCCCAATATGTTTCGTGTCCTGGCTGGCTTTCCTGGGGAACCGGCCTCAGTTGTCGAATCATTGAATATATCATGGTTCTCGCTGCTGTCGTGTTCTTCGATTGATACTTGCCAGTGATTGTTTGAAAAGATGATTACAGAATCTATGAAATATTCTATATGGCTTAATTTTTGTTTTACTGAGATATTTAGTATTTTCTGGAGCAGAGCCTGTGTTTGAGACCTAAATCTAAGCCAATCTAACTCATGCTCTAGGTTGGGCTTTGCTGTGCAATGGATGTTGAAGACCACTGCAAAATTTTCCTTCAGGTGAATTCAGATCACAAATTCACACGGTTGGAACTTACAAACTTCAAAGCTTGTGATTTTTCTTTTAAACCTGGTTTCCAAGGAAATTTTATACTTTTTTGTCTGCATGTTTTCCACTAATAATTTCTGAACCATTTTGCTTATTACATTTGGCAGAAAAGTAAAGTCTGTAATATTAAGTTTTATGAAAATAGGTGGCCCAGCAGCAGGAAAAGATTCTACTAAGGCCTTGGCTCCAGAGAGGTGACAGTGTAAGCGTACCTCTTCTAGGCAACAGAGATTTTGCAGCAAAAATGACGGAAATAAGAGCTAGTGGGCAGAAACATACATGCTGTGGAAATCAGGTTATGAAATGATTCCATAAATAGCAAAACTTGTTTCATGAAAAATCTGAACTTGTTGGGCAGAAACATAGTTCTACGTGCTACCTTTCTGCAGGACCTGAGAAAGTTATATGTGATAATATCTAATTCTCATAGATATTTCTGTATTCAAATTGTATTTGAAAATAGTTCAGAGCAAATAGTCTGGACATGTGAAAATGTAGTTCTCTACTGCTAGTATGCACCTGTGTATTTACACATGCATTTATTGCTTATATTGTAATGTTTGTCTATTTTACATGTTTCACATAGAAATATTTTATGAGCATGGTTTCTTATTTGCTGCACATCTCGAATCTATAAATGTATTAGAAACATTGTTCATCTGGTTTCAATATTGTCGTCTTTTAGGGGAACAAACTTCCCTCTCGCCTTTCCACTCTTCCTGCATCCTCCCCAGCCTAGATAACACCAGTCAGGATTCAGAAAGTATATGAGCAGCAAAGTACTCTCCAGAATTATCAGCTGATTGCAAATGTTCTTTGATGTGTCTTTAGTACTCAGTATTTTCAGAAGAGACTAATGATATAGTGGTACCCTAGGCTGTGGATACTTGGAAGAAGCATGGTCTTTATTGAGCGCATAACCTCCATTCTGTGAAAATCAGGGTTGTATCAAGGATAGGTCTTTGGGTTGCAGAATAAATGTGGCTGAGTAGTTGCTTTTAAAAATTTTAGAATGTGTCTATAATCTGATTATGAAATAGTAATTTTATTCATATTCCAGCATTCACTGTGGATGTTTCACTCCCATATGTTGATGTCACTTAATACTTTAAAGCAAATTTTCCATGCAAATCTTTCCGTACGGTTATAATCAGAGGAACGCTGAATTTCCCGAGTTTAGCTCTTCCCTTCTTTAAAAGGTTTAAGTTTTATTAAAGTTCAAATGAGTAACTGATGAGCTCTCATTTGCTAGAGTCTTAAATGGAAAGCCTTCTAGACCAGCTTGGTATCTTTGCAAGTCCTGAAAATGTTTCTTTCTGTTCACTCAAATGTACTTTTCAGCATTTATTGTGAACATGCAAACATTTTCTAGTTATATTGTTTTAATGGAGAAGCAGCCATGAGTGATGTAATTCTACATTGTCATTTTCATTTTCTGTGCAGCTGTTGCAAAATTAAAAAGCTGTAAAGTTACAAATGGCTTCATATGAAGCAATACGCAGCATGGAATTTCCTGCTGGTGGTTAAAATAATACAATTACTTTTAACAGATAAAAACAGTTAAGGATCCAAAGCAAGTCCCTATTTAAAAAAAAGAAACCCCCTTTCTTCTGAAAGTATCCTTTTAAAACATTTGCTTGAAAACAAGGGAAAAACAATCTCGGCATAGAATATTTTTATTCTTTTGGGGTTTTGGCATACAACACCGATCGAGAATAATCATCACAGTGGCAGGTAAGACAGCGGTAACAGAAAAGCTTTATTTGAGCACAGTTCAGCAGACATACATCTTAGTTTATTCTTGTATCCATCTGCAGAGTAAAACAGCCATATGCTTAGAGACATCATTGTCTTTTCTGTGTTCTTCTTCCTTGCACCAAAAAGAAAAGTCATTAGGTTTGACAAGAATGGTACATTTTGTAGTAATTACAAGGGAGCACAAAATAAAACCAGGCCAGTTTCACAATCTCTGTAAGCGTCCTAATGCACCAAAGAATGTTTTTCCATTCTGCTAGAGGGAAACTGATTAATTGGTTCTTTGTAACTCCAAATTGAAATCACAGTGTAACCTGGTTGTGCTCCGCACAGGAAGCCTTTGGGGATGCCGAAGTTTGGACAGGAGTCTGGGACATAGAGGAGTCCCAGAACTATTGTGTTCAGTGAGCTGTGAAAAGTCATTCAAAAGAGAAACACTCAGCATCCTTTATTTATTTGCATTGAAATATTTATCTGTGATGTGAGGCATTCATAATAGATTGTCCATCTCTTGTGCCTTGTGATGAATCTGGGTGTCTTGCATTGAATTCTAAGTATTTCCTTCTGTGGATAATTTCATAATTGTCACATTTCCAACCTGTGAACATTTCCTGACCTTTGGATCCAAATTGTCTTTTTTTTTTTTCTTTCCTTCCCTAAGAAGGGAAATATCAAACCTTTAATTTTCTGTTTAAAAAACCAACTCACCTAAATTATTAATTTTTGAACTTGGAGATTAAAACTCAATCAACTTGAAAATTCATGTCTTGCTGCTCTTTCCTGATAATTGAAGGAAATTATTTATGTAGCATAGATTAATATTGTTTCATGTTCTACCTGACATTCCAGATTAAAGTATGACTTTGAAATAGAGATGGGTTGGGACTGAAATACCCTATACAACCACACTAGTACTTGGAAAGCAATGTGTTAGGTTCTTAGTACCAAAGGTCACAAAGGAAGTCAATTTTCACTTCCATCTTGTTACCTGCTGGGTGGAATGGAGAGAGAAATGAGCTTGGGAGAGAAAAAAATATAGAGAATGAGAACAAGGGCATGATAACAATGAGCACTGTCTCCTCGATCCTTAGCACTTCCTTGCAGTAGGAGAGTTGCCACAGGAGCCGTGTTTTCAATAGAAAGATGGGAAAGTCTCTTTTCAAGCTGCATCTAACACCATCGTAGCCCCCTTTGAGCTATACGCTGATATAGAGAAGGCTCTTGTGTTTTTTCACTGTTCTGGGACAAGCAAACTCCCAAACAACATCTAGAGTAACACTTAGCATTTCTGGCATAACTACAGCCCACTTTCTGTAGAGTAGGAAGCTATGCTGGCCCACCAACACAGGAGGGTTTCTTCTGTTTTTTTTTGAGTGAGCTTCTCTCAGCCTTTTCTCTTTTCCTTTCTCATCCTTTCATCTCTGATTGAAAAAGGAGCTTGGAGGCAAGAGAAAAGAAGGCAGTTTAAAGGAGGTTGAACAGTGCTAACCCAGAACAGAAAGGGTGGAGGTGTATCTGTTCACTGCTGGCATGCAGCCATCATGGTTATCAGCTTAATAGCATAACTTAACAGGAAGAATTACACTCATGACCTTCTGCTCCAACAGCACAAGCTTCTATCATTTGAGCTAAAGGAGAATCTCCATTAGTAGTTGCTCATTGTCACAGGGCATGTACCCTCTCTTGGGCCAACCACTTACAATGACAAGATATCATAGGCACTTGAACAGCTCTGATTTTGTCCAGTAGAGGGAAGCGGATAGACACAAACACTAACTCAATATGTTAGAGAGAGATATCATCAACATATTAACGGCATCATGCATGATTGACAAAAGGGGTAATGATTGCAGGAGAACGTTGCGTTTCCCACTGCTGCCAAAACCCTATATTGACTAAGGATCATTTCCACTAGAATTGCTGCTTCTTGCACTGTCACTGTAATTCTTTGAATTACAGAGCTGCCAGGAAAGAGTAATCTGGATCACAAACCAATTTACCTTGTTGCTGAAAATAACATGTTGCTGTGTTATGTGCAATGCTCATTTAAGTTCATTATTTTTAAATTAGGCTCTTGAGGGAAGAGGACTATTGAAAAATACCTTTAAGTGACAGCTGGCAATAAGTTGCATTTCAAAAATAGGTGCCTTTTTCCTTGGAAATAGGAATGGAATAGGAAATTGGGTACTGCCACAGAACTCCTCCAAAGGGAGAACTCCAAAGCATTTGGATGCTGGATTTCTACTTTAGTGTTGATCAGTATTTCTTGGGTAGCATGATAAAAGCAAAATATTTCAGAACTAGCTCTTTTCTAGACCACTGTTTACTGGCTTACACTATCCCAGAGGCTGTTCTCTGGGGAGAAAGAGTGACTGAACTTAGAATTGCCCCTTGTCAGCTTTAGCTGTGCAGGTACTACCTACCCAGTAAGGAAACGAAGAAAAGTGTTTGTCTGTTTTGGAGTCATGTGTTTGGCTTATGAATCCTTTTTTAAGAGGGTCTTAAAGGCAAAAATGTACCATTTAATAGCGATAATCACACTGCTGTACCATGCAAACGTGACCAAACATATCAAATATTTCCAAGCACACTGACAGGCAATCATCAGCCCAAGCTTTCTTTGGAAAGCTTTCTGTCCCTTGAAGCAGTTCTCTCTTTCTCTTTTAATGCCAAATGATTCTCCACAAGGTACACCAGCTACTTTCCTTTCCATTGGGAGAGTTGGAGTGTCCAGATTTTAAAGGATGCCAACTGGCTTGCAACCAGCCATTTATAGAGCAGGTCCTGTTCCAGAGCCATTTTTTCCCCATCAACTTTGGCTGCTTCTCATCTTCATCCCTTTCTGTACAGAACTCTGAAGTCCCTGTAGAGGTTTCATAACATCCTGAAGCCTTCATCAAATAGTAAATTGGTATTCTGTTAGGCTGTCCAAAAGGATTAGAAGGAGGGGTCTATTCTTCTTCTTATTCTCATTCTTTAATGACAAGTTACATTGCCAGCCTGTCCACTAAATTACATTAGGCAAGGACTAATTTACCTCTTCATACCAAAGTAAAGAGAAACCAGAAAAAAAAATCTCCCACTTAGGACGTGTGTTGAGAATTCAGACAATTCCTGTGGTACTGGAATTTTATTTTCAGAGTTAGCATTTTATTAGCATGAAAATGTATATTACCCCCAATTGCTTTTTAATTTTGTTTTGGAAGTATATGTACACCTATTTTAAGTAATAGTGAAGCTTTAAAACAATCCATGTTTGAGAATTTCATCAAAATCATGAAGAGTTAAGGTTTTGACACAGGGGTTTTCATAGAGAAATTTTTAACTGGTTCTGTGAGAATCTTACATTCTTTGTCAGGGATCACCTCTTTCATCCTCTCAAAAGGAGTTTGAGTTTAGCTGGAAACTAAAGATGCTATGTCTACCAGCACTATTTTTGCCTTTACACAAATGTTTAGATCTCACATTACAGCCAGCATCATAGGTGTAAACATGAAGACTAATATATATACATGCTCTAAGATGGAGTCCTTAGAGAAAGAAGAAATGTGTATTGTAACATTAGAAACTTGATTCTAAACCCAGTGCTGTTTGAGTGTGGACTACTTCCCCGTGTCTAGAGGCGTGACTAGCCTTCAAAGGAGAAAGGGGAGATGCCTTGAAAAGGAGGGGGGAAAAAAATTTAATATCCACAACTGGCTTGATTCCCCCAGAATTTACCTTCTGTGCCTCTCGCTTCCATGGTTGGAGTGCTGGCAAAATGACAGGGTTAATGCAGGTCTTTCTATTTTGCCATTACGATGATATATGTAGCGATGGGACAGATTAGGTTAATTGCAAGAATATGATTGGCAAATGTATCCGACTAGCAGACAGTTGTGATTGCACTATCCAAATACAGAGCTAAGAGAGTTAAATGAGCGTAATGCTGTGCTGCATCCAGCAAGACCAGAATGAATGCCACAAATTTCCAAGTACAAGAAATTCTGCATAAATAGGACATTCAATTATTTATGAATAGACTCTAAGTCAGTGATTAATTAGCATTTTAAATATGGTTGATTAACACATTAACCCTATTTTATGAAAACTCTTTTAAAAGATACATATTACATGTGCTTCCATTTGATTTTCACATTTCTGATGTCTTTCATCTGTTAGATTACTGTGTCCTATAAGACTTTCTAGAACGTTTAATTATTTACTTTACAAATGCAGAGTGTTATAATGATATTTGTAAAGAAAAAGCTAGGATAATGAATATACAATACAGTATTAGCAGCTTCCCCAACTGTTGACAGGAGGTTAGGGGGGTATGGGTGGGGGAAGAAAGAAAATCAAAACAAGATAATAATGTTGCACTAGATGTATACAAGTGAATATGCAATAAGCATTGGGAATAGTGTACAAAAGCAATAACACGATTTACCATTCTGTATGAAAGAACTATCTGAGGTGCTTTTGTCTATATTAAAGGTAATGTTTGGAAGCCTTCACTGGAAAGCAGAATATAACCTGAAAACTGTTTGCATTATCAGTTACAGAAGAAAACATTTACTTGTTTAATAATCAGTCGTTTATTTCTATTATTAATTATTCATCCATCTCTCAGCGATCACTAGCATGCTAGCAGCTATTGTACCAAGGGCTGGGATTTAACTGCCAGACCTAACGATGAAGAGAAGTTTCTGATATATGAACTTATTTAGACCTTATAAATGGGAGAGAAAAGAGGGAAGGCCCCCCCATCAGTAGCTCAGTTAATTTTAAACTGTCTGTGTAGATTGATGAAGTTCCAGAGTTGCCTGATAACCTAAGATATCTCTTTCCTGTATATTCAACCAGCAATCTACATATTGCTCTCATGTAGTAAAGTGAAATATGCTGGGAGTGAAACTGTCAGAATTGGCCTTTTTTTGGAGGTCTTATCTTATGACATACTGAATGCTGAAGGCCTTCAACCTTCAGACCACTCAGCATCTCATAAAGTACACACCTGCTCCTCTGCAGTAAATACAAGGAACAATATTGTTACATGAAGGCATATGCTTGAATTTTTTGTGTGATTGGCTCTGTCCCCATTTCTGCAAAAGGGTATTGCAGTTGGTAGTGTTAGAGTTGACTATTTCCCCCCTACACTGTGAAGGGAAAAAAAGCCCTGCAAAGATCACTTCAAAGTGTGCTTCCAAAGTTAAGCTGTGTGTAAAACAAAAGGCGGGGAAATGCGTGATACTGAAAATCAGTCAACTAGCTCTTCAACTGAAAAATGGCTTTATTAGCAAGGAAATCGTTAATGTACAATATAGATTTATGGACCAAGGTAATTGAAAAAGTACATAATTGACGATTCTTACCTATCTTAATCAGCGAGATTATTTGTGCAGTGTGAGAAGCACTTTGTCTGCAGTATACTTGTATACTTTTTTATACAGAAGGAAGCTAACTGTTAATGTCATTGTCCCACTACTCAAGTCTAAGGGTCTGATTCTTCTTCAAAAATTCCTTGTTTCAGTAATGTTATTTTGCCATCAAAACTATCCCTAACCTTCATAGTTCTGTCTTTCCTATCTGAAAAAACAGGTGCTTAAATATTTAAATTTGCTTACTTCTGCTTTAGGCCTGGAAATACAGGTTAAACTGTTTCATTTTTTGACTATAAGATTATGTCTGTGGAGGTAGCCACATCAAAGTGAAGGTCCATATCTATAAAAGATGGGAATTGGAGTATCTGGACAAGGTGCATGCGTTCCATGTGTTAGGGGGACTATATGCAAGGGTATGTGATTACCATATATCAGGAGACTCGTGAAGTCATTATGATGATATCATTGCTGGTAGCCGTTACTTTACATTACTAGTGGCCATTACTGTAATCTAAATGGACATTGGGAGGAGATTATGGTGAAAGGTGCTAATGGCTTGCACGTTAGAGGTCATTAACATATAAGCACCCAGGATGAAAGTCTATGTACAAAGAGTTAAATAAATTGTGCAGTAGCTTCCCCCAGGGAATCATTAAAGGTATTATGCAAGTTTAAGTACTCTTCTTTATCTGGGTTATTAGACCTTTCAAACTAGGAGGTCTAAAGGAAGAGCTTCTGAGTAGTGGTTTTCCCAGGTGTAAAATCAAGCCTGTTGGCTGGAACTGAGGGGTGGTGGGAGAGAGCGGAAGACAATGTGTAGTTTAAGTAGGCAAATCTGTGAGATTCTCAAATGCCAGAGAAAAAACTATTAAGTGTGTGCAGGTTTTGTGTTCACAGGAAGAAGGTGCACCTTTTAGGGCTTTACTTTGGAATACAATCAAATTACCCACCTCATCGTGAGCTGAAAGGTTTGCTGTATTATTGTACTATTTTGTTTCACTGTCTTATTTTTTTAAAGAAAAGTCTAGTAGAGTAGCATTATGCAGAGTGCAAGTATTCTAGCAATGTGAGTATCTGCTATCATAAAGATTTTCCAATACTATTAATGTAAAACATTAGGCATTGCCAAAATCCTACTGTTTTCACTCCCTGGCTTGAATAAATAATGGAAGACAGAAATAAGTAGAAAAGGGAAATAAATTCTCCCTCTCATCTGAGGCTCTCTTTGCAGAGATGTGTATTTTCTTCCTCCAGTATGCCTCCAGAGCTGATGGTAAAAGTAATTCAGAAACTTCAGCTAGCACACAAGGCAGCAACCCAGCTCTGCTGTGTGGAGGATCTCTGCTTGTTACAATAACTGTCTGTAGGTTAGAGTTTATTTTCAGGCCTTTCCATTCATGGCCAACCAAGATATACATGCAGCAACTGTGCCATGTCTTACAGTATCTAGTCAAACTAACAATGTATTAATGAGCATCTCTTGAATTATGTGATTTAAGGTATATGGCTGAATCAAATCTATTTGCAGTAAGTTTTGCAAGACTTAGGTTTGTACAAAAATCTTTCTACCAGAGGTAACTCTCTACAACTACCTGAGAGGAGGTTGTAGAGAAATGGGGGTTGGTGTGTTCTCCCAAGTAAGAAGCAATAGGACGAGAGGAAATGGCCTCAAGTTGCACCAGGAGAGGTTTAGATTGGATATTAGGAAAAAATCCTTCACCGAAAGGGTTATCAAACATTGGAACAGGCTGCCCAGGGAAGTGGTGGAATCGCCATCCCTGGAGGTATTTAAAAGAGGGGTAGACGTGGTGCTGAGGGACATGGGTTAGTGGTGGTTTTGGCAGTGTTAGGTTGATGGTGGGACTCAATGATCTTAAAGGTCCCTTCCAACCTAGTTAATTCTATGATTCTATGATTGTATGATTCTATGAATATGCAG
>VFFE01009205.1:838047-843047 GCA_008921705.1 Burhinus oedicnemus
TTCCCCCCCCCCCCCCCCAGCAGAATTTCAGGCTTACTACACTGATGTGCACTGATACAGCACAAGAAGATATATATGGCCAAATCCTGCTGACACCCACTGAGGCCAGTGCATAACACTCTTGGGGGGCTGTACTGATGACATGACTCCGGTATCTGATCCATTCCATAATCCTAGACAGATAAATGGTTTAAAAGGGCTTTTCCCCACCAGATCTGTATGGTTTAAAAGATGGATCATTGTTTAAAACTCAGTCTCTTAAGATTGGATTTATATGTATAGACAGTAGTGATGCCTTCTTTATGATGAATGATACGGTTTCATGAAGATGGAAACATACTGCTGTCTGAAGCTATAGAAAACCACCTGTCCTTCATTCTTTGCTTCTTGAAGACCAAGTCTGTGAACAAACCTACTTGTGGGAACCTTTCCCGTAACTGAGTTTGTGTTACTACATTTAGGAGCAGTGGCGAAGTTAGTGTGCCTCATCTTTCAATCTGTTTGCATATTACTGAAAGCTTTATTTCTGTAATAAGAGAGTGCAAGGAAGAGAAAAAGGGAGGAGGACCTAACTCAAGGGAAGACGTAACTAATCCTACTGAAGGCCCCTGTATAAGTGCAGTGGAGTCCCACTGACTGGTTGGAAACGTGCATATTCCAGTAACTGGAAGCAAATGCTCTCAGTTTTCCAAGCACTAGCTCTTCCAGCATCTGGGCCTGTGAGAGTTTCCCATAAATGTGTGGCCTGATAAGGAACAGAGTTGCTTTACTAGTGTAGCTGCTGCAAACTGCAAGCGCAGATGAGAAGCAGCACACGCCAGCTCCCGAGGACGGGAAGTCTGGTCTGGGGTATGAAGGTGGGGCCTCCCTCCCCACACCTCCTCCAGAGTCAGTCCCCTCATGCCTGTTTATTCCCAGCCCACAGTTGGTCCTTTCATCTGAAATACATAGAATTGTTCAGGTCAGTCTCCCCAGCCTCCTGATTTCCTGCACTCCAGGCAAATCAATATCGACCTGCCCATGCCCCGGCAAAGGCTGCGTCCAAACCTTGCTCCTTGCCTTCCAGACCCCCATAGCTCCCCCAGCTTTCCTCTGTAGTCAGCTCTGAACCTCCTCATCTCAATCCCAGCTGCCTTCACTTATGAACCAAGTGTCCTCGTGTGCCAGTGTGTGATTTTCCCTGAGCTAAAGGGTTACCAAGCCAGCTATGAGTTGATTTTCACAGAGGTAAAAGTCACAGGGATACAATAAGATTAGGCTAGGGAACAAGGTATGAAGCGTTGTAATTCAAAAGAGTTTGGGGAGTACAGGGGGGAAAAGTGATACGCAGCAGAGCTTTGAAGGTGCAGACAAGAGGCTTCAACGTGATAAGAATGAATCTGAAACAGCAAATAAAAGCAACTAAAAAGGTAAATGGCTGATATAGCCAGCTGTGAGGAGGTATTACACCAGTGCTTTCTGTAGCCTGTAGGAGAAGGGTGAGTTGGAATGAGAAACTTCAGTGACTGAGATGAAGGGAGACCTGAAGTATTAGTAGCTACAGAGCTGGCAACTTCTCTTAGGTATTTTAACCAGTGCAGGACACACCGCTTCTGGCTGAAGGATTGTGATGCATCTGTGGAGCAACAGAAAATTCACTTAGCGAGAGCTAAGCAGGTTATTTTGCTGGTGTCTGCTTGCCAGGAGCCAGGAAGTTATGCATCACATAGCTGCTTCCTTACGCGCTCAATGTATGTGTTCAGGTATTAGAAATGAGCTTGTAGGGTTTGTACTGAAACTTCAGTTATAGATTCCTGAACAACAGATGGTCAATGGAAAGTGTAAGATTAACCAGAGGATATAGTGCACTGGTATTATCTAAATATTTCAGGTGGACAACTGACAACTTTAGTAACAACTGAAGTTAATCAAGTTTCTGTACACGAGGCAGCATAAATACAACCTGTACTTAACCAGCTTTTCATTCAGAGCCTGCCACGGCAGCAGGAGGTCTCAACCTTGCTTTCAATTGCTTGATTAGGTTTGCCAAGAATCAGAATCTAGACTTGGAAAATTTACATAGAATTTGGTAATAACAGTGAGGCTTTTTTCCTCTGCAGTACTTGGGAGAGAAAGATGATCCTTCTCTTTTGCAGAACTCAAAGAAAAAATTAGTTCCTAATAGCGCCTTCCATTTAGATGTGCCAGTGATCTTGATGTATAGGTCAGACTTGTGCAAATCAGACAAGTGTAATTTGGGTGTATGTTCAGTGTTAAGGCAGGTTAAAAAAATATCCTTTGGAATATAGTGTATGTAGTATTAAGATTTTGGCAGCAGAAGATTGGTTTAACTGTTGCTTTTTTTCATTAAACAATACACCAAAAGAACTTGACCAAAGATATTTTATACTTAAAATTTTTTTTAAAAGATTTTCGTTACAGCATCAGGTCTCTTTGCTACACATATGCACCTTTGTTTAGGAGTATATATTGCTGTTGCTTCCCTTCCCTCCTGGTTTAATTGAATGTTGCCAGTAGATATCTTCTGTCTTTGGGGCATTATGCAGAGAAGGTACCAGCAATGTAAGCCTTGATTACGCTGAAGCAGGAACTGCCTGATAAAGAAAAGATAAAACTTGTTTTAAAATGTTTCATTTTATCCTGTAAAAAAAAAAAAAAGTGAACACCTGCATAATGTGCTCTGGTGAGTACTATCAATTAAAGAGTTGTGAAGTGGATATTAGAAGATTATTTATAATACTGTCATAATAGCTTAGGTGGACTGCACTGGAGAAATTAACATGGCAGAGGGATGGAAATCATATTAGAATTTGGACTTACTTGAAAGTTGATGAAATTATATTAAAAAAATACCATTCAGAATAAACACTAATGACATGCCTTTTTATTGATGTTTAATTCAGAAAAGAAGTTAATGCATGCCTTGAAAAGCAAAGAAGGACTGCTTTATGCTTAATAATTTGCTTAAACTGAATTTCATACTGAAAATTAATTTGCTCTTAACAACTAGATGACTTTCTAGAAGGGAAAAAAGTTATAGTATTGGCTTCTTTTTCTGAATACCAGTGCTCTTGAGCGTGTTTGAAATACTAAGAACTGGTTGGATGAATACAGTTAGAAACTTTTGGGGTGAACACAATATTTTTCCCCCTTTCGTTTTGGGAAATGAGGTTTGCTTCTGATCATCCTAAGGGCAAAGGCCATTCAAGCTGTGTGCGTGGCCATGGTATTGAAAGGGTTGGTGGAGGTCCCACCACCCTCATAAAGCATAAAACACAGAGATCCCTTGTAATCCCTGAAGTCCAGTGTTTGACATAGTATACTCTCCAAATATATGCAACTTAATAAATCACAGGTTTTTAGAGTGCTAACTTAGCCAAAATCTGTGATTAGATTCTGTTGCTAAATCAAGTCAAGTATTCTTTGATGATTTTATACATATATGTATATGTATTGCTCATGCATCCATGTAAAACTCTCCTGCAACATGGCTACCTGCTTCACTGCAAAGAGGAGGGAATTGGATAATTATGATAAATTCTCCAGCTTAATCTGGTAGCTGTAAATAAAGTTGAAAGATCTGAACTACGATATAGGAGGAGTGTAAAATAAATAAAAGGGGAAAATAGAGTAAATCTCTGACAGCTAAGGGTGTCCAGTTTTTACTGCTTTGGAAACAATATTATTTTCTTTTGGCAAAACAAGGTATATGTATTGTTCTTGGGAAGCACAGGTACTTTGCTCTGCTAACACCTCTAATGCTGCTTTCTTCAAAGCAAAGACCCTTGTGCCTCTGTAGTGAGCAGGCCGCACACAGAGCTGCCTGAGACTGGACACATACCCACTTGCTCCCACAACTCGCAGTGGTCACTGAAGGATTCTTTTTAAAATTAAAAATATTGTTTAAGATCAAGCCAGGCATTTGGGTTGATTCAAAGCAAAGTATTTTGCTTCTTTTGGGGAGTTACGTAGCTCTTGTTTAATCTTTCCTTTTAATTTAGATCTGTGCTTAAATGAGAACAAGTTACCTTGGAACTGTCAAATTTTTATTTCAAAGTGTCAGCTATTTTAACATTTGTTAAATATGTTTTCTTCCCTCGTTTACCTGTGGGATCATACCATTCACTGCATTTTACTCAACTTCAGTAGTAATTTTGTCTTCTCCAAAACTTTTTTTTGTACATTTATTATTTTTTGAAGTTGTCCACTTTTGTACGTAAGATGTTAAAACTGAATTTCTGATATGAAAAGCAAAGTGTCTAGCAACACTGAAGTATATAATATTGAGGGTTTTTTAAATAGGAAATATTTCATGATAACGAACCTGAAAGAGTCCTGTTGGCAGAGGGGTTGCCAGATAATCTCTTGCAGTTGAGACTAATGAAATAGTTTATCTTGTGGTCTATAGTTAATAAGTGTGGTTGGTTTTGTGAGCACTGAATCATTCTAGAGATCTGAAGCATTTTCCTTTCAAATAATTTTCTTGCATGGTTTTATCCAAAACACTGTCTTGTTGAAAGACACTTCCCGTTGACTTCAGTGCTTTGGACTAGACTCATAATGTGGTGCTAGGTGCCAGTTCCTTTTTCAAACAGTATATGGAGGAATAGTCTTTTTGAATCCATTGTCTTTAATTCTCAATTTGTCTTTAATTATAGAAATTAACCAAAATATAGATGCTTTCTATTCATGACTCCTGTTTTAGAGAACTGCTAAGTAATTTGACATGAAAGTGGTTATAGAAACTGGCTCACATATTTATTTGAATCATCTGCCTTCAAGGAGCTATCAAACAAGTTTGTAGCTGTGTTACAATAAGCCCCAAGTTCTAATTAGCGAAACTAACCTGACACACGCTTCCTCTTACTGGCTTTTAAGCCATTTTCTTTTGAATCTTTTGGAAGCGCTGGAGAGCAGGCCTGCAAGAATTAATAATGTTATTGCAGTCTGTCATCCTGGAGTCATTTAAATGATGTGTGTGTTCCAACACTAACCTTTGA
>VFFE01009205.1:848047-903791 GCA_008921705.1 Burhinus oedicnemus
CAAATGTGAAGGGGCTCCCTTGAAACTCTAGCACTTGTGCTTCGATGGTGAAATGGAAAGAAAGTTATCAAATAAAATCTGTTTGCTTGTGGCTGTACTGTGACAGCTTTGTTAGTCCTAACAGATGACAAGGATTATTCAATCAATATAGATTTACCCTGAGAGTTTTGCTGTTTTCAGGCACCTCCAGGAAAATGACAGCCATTAAATATGTACAAAGGCCAGTCCGGGGCCTATGGCCTCTAGCTTTAAGCTGCTGCCTTTTCTGAGTTATGTCAGGATCAATTTTTTCTAATAGATATCACTTATCCTACATGATAATCAGCCTATCATAGTCCATTGATTACATGACAGCCTGATTTAGGTCTGGTCTAGAAGATAAGAAACACAGGGAGATCTCTTGCCTGGATTGTCAGGGAATTAAAATCCTCTTTCGGAACTTTTCCCTGAAGTTATTTTGTAAACACAGAAGCCAAGGAAGCTGTTTTGTCTGGTTCCCCTCTCTCATACATCACCCTCACTCCTGTGTAGCACCCTGGAATTGCAGGGAACCATAGCTGAAGACTTGGGTCCGCAACATTTATGTCATCTGAATTACGGAAAGGTAGTCTGAGGCTGGTCCTGTTGATTAGCACTGATTGTCGTTCCAGTAAGAGCTGTTGTTTCACTTTGAAGGCTCTGCTAGACTTGATCACATTGTATTTAGGAAGATCCACATTTTGGGATCCGAGTCAGGTGAGTGCTAGATGTGATCAAACAGAAACTTGCAGAACTGCAAAGACAACTGCTGTTACAAGCTAAATGTGAGATGACATCTTATTTTTATATGACGCCAAATATCCTGTTTTTATTTCTATTAACAATGTTTTCTTGGGATATCTTGCTGTTAATGCTGCTGTGGTTACTGTGGTGCTGGGGTTGAGGTTCCCTGTTTTTCATGGTATTCAAGAAGGCTCAAGGAAGGCATTGGTGCCTGATGTATAGAAAGCCATTCCAGTGCTCTTTGCTGAATTGAGAACAAGATTGCTGGAGTCATACTGGTGAAAGCCAAGGAAATGTCCTCGTTAGCTTGTATGAGAGACTGTTGTAAGGGATCCTTTAAGTTGTCATGTAGGTATTTATACACAAGCTTTTACTTCCTGTCAGAGTCGGAATTAATCTTGTATATCTTCTTCTATAGAACAATCTCCTCTCTCTAGGTCTGTGGATCCTACTGGAAGTCTTACAAAGACCTGGCAGAATTCTTCATATAGATACGCCATAGATATGGCTAAACAGATGATAGTGTGTTTCTTTGTTTTGTTCTGCACATTGCAGATAGACATCTCAAACTACACCCAGTGGCCTAACATTGCTTTTTCAAATGAGTAATTGCTATGCTTGCCACAGGATACTAGGCCCAAATGAGAGGCAAAGTGTCCATACATAATCTCTTTAAAAACATGGTTTACTCTGTGAAATTTACTGACAAAGACATAACATAAAAAAGTTTCAGCTCATGAACATACATGGATTTGGAGGTTTTCTTTCTTGGTCAAATATACAATTCCATCATCTAGTAATATTTTGTTTCTAGCTGGCATTAGAGGAAAATTTAGAAGTGCACAAAATAAACAGTAGTAGACGCAAACTACAAATACAGTGGTTTATGTCCTGTCTTTTCTGTTTCATTTGGAAAGTGATATGATTTGGAACAATATTTATAATATGTTGTCCTTCAACATATTATAAAATCTTGATTTTCCTATGTAGGGCTTTATATTCTTGACTTTTCAAAGGCAACCACAAAAGCAGTACCATGTGCATTTCAAGTCTCAAGACATAGTGAGATAGCATAGCAATCTTCTACTTCCTGATCATGTCAAAAAAAAAAAAAAAAAGAGAGATAAAAAAATAGACTTGTCTACTCCGCTTATGTTTCAGTACACTTCTGTTAAGGTTTTAAACTCATTGCTCATTCAGATTCCAAACTGACAGTATGGTAATTTTCAGAGCAAAATAAAAAGTTTTATATCCAGATGTGTAGTTGGAATAGCTACCAGATCCATTTGTCATTATTGCTTTTTGCATACAGTCTGGTCTTATGATTCCTTCATCTTTCAATCTGTGCTTCTAACCCAGAGTGTAATAATTCTCAGTCTTTACTGACAACTTTATTATGACTGTAGATCAAATATAGATGGGAGTTTTGGTGGGGTTTTTTTTAAGTAGTTTGTTTTCACCACAAAACAATTTGTAAACATAGCAGGGCTCTGATTTCAAAAAAGAAGCGGGTGAGAAATTGATTTTACTATGTTAAAGAGCATACTGGTGTTCACTGGGGAACCTCTGGTTTCTTTTTCAAGCCCAGTTAACTTTATTTTCTGTAGCTTTTACCATCTTTTGTTATGTGTTTATTTTGGAATTTAAAAAAAGATCAAGGTGTTATAGATCACATCAGTGTACGGGAGTAGATAAAACTGTACTACATTAAACTCTTAATATATAAGTAGAAATACTGAAGAAAATTACGTTACTATATGTTCCAACTATCAAACAAATCAAATCTATGTTTCATGTGAGAAAATACAATGAAGTCCAAATATTATGGAGAAAAAAGACATTTTTGTTTCACTAAGGTGTACATGTTAAATAATCAAAGGATTCAGCATGACAATATGGTTATAGATAGTTATCTTAAGTGCCTTCTGTGGTGAGGAACCGAAATTAAGAACTTGAACAAAACATGATACATGAAAGTGCAGGTTCTACAAACACTGGGTTGCTTATTAAAACTACTTTGATCCCTCGTTTCTTTGATATCCTAGGTCTTATAAAGAATTCACTTTCAGGGGTAAATATAGGTAGTTCAGAGAGACTTTATGACATACTGTACATACTGCTTTTCCAGAGACACTTTTTAATTACTTAAGGAAAAAAAAATCCAGCAAAAGAAAAATGCTGATAGAGTCACTATCAATGGATGTTCCTTCCTAACGGCTGATTATTTTGGTGTAACCTATTTGAATAACGCTTTTCTCAGAAGCAGGTTGGGTTTGGGAATCTGAACAGATCTGCTAACATTCCAGAGTACCAGGATAAGACATGGGTTCACGCAGCAGATGGGGTATATGCTTGTCCCTAAAGGGATCACATATTTGCTTGCTTCTCTGAATATTACCCAGGCACCTGCCGGAAAAGCTGAATTTTTGCCACTGTTCACTACCTTGGTTCTCTGAGCAGGACTGCAGGGAATTCTCAGAGAAGCGAAGAATCAATATTAATAACGTTTATTCTCTTTTTCAAATCACTTTGAGACCCTGCTTTCTAGTCACTGAGGCCTGCATGAGACTGGAGATAGCTCCGATGAAAATAAATAATGCTATTTTCAAATACGCTGCTCCAGTTTTAACCTTTCTTCTTTAAAACTACTGTCAGCAAATCCAGGGCAATGTTATAGATCCTGCACAGATTCTTGTATTTCAGAAATGTGGGTTTGGATCGTGACTTTTCTGTTGAGGCTTTTCTGCATAATGGGCGGGTGCTAAACCTGGTGCTGTGATGTGAGGCTGAGTGGTGGGAAAGCTCAAGTTCAGGTAATAGCCCATGGTTTCTTTGTGATAGGTAACCGCATTGTAGGCCAAATCTTTATTTTATAAACTTCAGTGGGATTGTCTTCTAGCTGCCCACAAGGTTCAACATACATTTTTGGGCTCAGGAATGTGAAAGGATTGCTTCTAATAAACCCCATTTTCCCAATTTTTGGATGCTATGTGTACAACAGGTATGTCTTAGGTGTTGGGAGTCTAGTGATTATCAGGTAACATAAAATTCAAATTTGAAATGAACCAGTGAAATATAATCTTGATAATGCCCTGGATATTTAGGGGGAAGGGGTCTTTGTGTCATTTTGGTTGAGCATGCTCTAAATACAAATAAAATGCATGTGACCTGAAGCTGGGTGCTGAACATGCATTGCGGGCAGACCAAGGCTCAGATGCAAAGTGCACTCATATTTTGACCTGCATGTTTTTGGCTTTGAAATATGGCTGGGGCTCTGACTGGGGTTTTGGGTCAAAAGAAAAGTACCCACCAAATGAAAATTAGAAATCTCTACAATTGTACACAAGTGAAAATACTTGAGCAGTTTTATTGGATCGGTTGCATTTCTTTTATGACTTCTCTTTTGTTTCAACAAGCAACTTAAAGCAACTTCAGATTTCAGGCAAAAGCATTTTTTAATGATAAAAATGGACTCTCACTCTCAGGCGGACTGTTACTGTCAGAAAATTGCCACGTTACCAGAGCTGGTTCATTCTGCAAATGTGACCGTTGCACTTCTGAATGCTTTTTCCCTCCTCTCCATATAGGGACCTTATTAAACTAGTCTTTTTCTACCAGAATTTACAGTTATGATAAATTAATATTTTTTAGTGAAAAAAGTTTAATAAATGATATTGAACACAGTCTGGAGGCATTTTCATGTTTCTAAAACCCAAATAGATCCCTTAGCATGGGTTCACTTGTGATTTCTTTACAAGGCAGAGCTCTGGTTCCTCTGCTGTAAATGCCTTTTTACATCTTTGAGCTGAAAAGATGTCTCTGGCAGCAGCAGAACACATATGACACCCAGTTAAGCAGCTCTAATTCAATCCATCTGTGTGCACCAGTTATACACAGAGGCGTTTGGTGAGAGTGCAAATCTCCACACAAACGCTTGGCAAGCCAGGGGTGTATATATCAAATACCAGCTCTCAGAGACTGTAGCATCTTTGTGAAATGCCCACGCATGCAAGTGCATCTCTGTAGAGGACGAGATTACCCTTAGTCTTAATCCATACTTGAAAAATAATGTAGAATTTTCCCCTCTTTTCTGGGTTTCCTCATCTTCCTGTTCACTAGATCACGCTGCCTTTCATTAATGAATTACTTGTCCAATAAGCTGCTGCAGTTTAATTGATCTATTAATCTAAAGGATAACTATGAATCAGCTTAGTAATATTTTGAAATCTATGGTAAGATACTTGTCAAAGTTTTGTGAACCTGCAAATCACTTCTGTGATCAACCCATATTATCTAATGCAATTTCTATATAATTTAAGTTTATAATTTCCATATTCAAGGTCTTTAAAACTAAGTAATGAAGCTCCTATTGGGGATGATTTATAGATTTATATTTAGATCTGTGTAAATTTTTGTCATAGTTCTATTAAACAGATGTCCATGTTCCCTTCTTAAGTCCTCCAATGTTTTGGTGGATAGCAGATGAAGGACAGCTAGAAAAAAAGAGATTTTTGAACCTAGAAAAAGATTTTTTTTTTTTTAATTATAGACTCTACTTTCTGTCTTCAATATCTCATTGTGATCAAGAATTTAAGATCTCCCTTTGAAAGGCTTTTCTATTAATAAACCATTTCAGACATGTTTAACCACCTCACATATAATGGAATTCCTTCAGACACTGAAGGCATAAAAGGAATGTAATTTTCCTTGAGTTGTTATATCATCGTTTGAGTATGCAAGCTCAACATTAATTGATACTTGAAAACACACGTAATTTGTCATTTCCAGATAGAGGGGAACCAAAACAACTTGCCTGTAAATGCAGTCCTGTTTGGGTAGGTCTTTGGAGTGGGCTTCACTCTTTTTTCCCCTCTGTTACTTAAGTGACTTAGATCAAACATTCAAGTACTGTCTGTAACTAATATTGTTTCCTGGCCTAAACAGATAATTGCCCTTCTGGATGTATAAAAGATGTCTCACAGAGCAAAGTGAAATATCATTAATAAAGGAGAATGATTTACTCACGAATTCTTCAAGAAGTAAGATTAATAAGCCATCCCCTGGTGTTAGATATAATCTTCAGATCTCTCTTCACTGCATGACTTATTTTTGCAACAACTGCACTATTCAATCATTAATCATTACATTCAGTGAGCAGTTTATCTGTGCTAATGTGCATGCTGTACACAAACAACAACTCTCTTTTACATTTGATGAAGGAGGAGGAGGAAAAGGTAGGCTGTACCATGTGATGGGAATGAAATAAAATGAGGCTGACACATGATACATACGTTTTCATTCCAGATATAGCAATTTCAGTTAGAAGCTATCTCTTTCCTAATGAAAGCAAGATTGCATTTCAATGTGGAGTAATGGTTGTAAGGGAGAAAGTGTGTGTGTGGGCCTTAAAAATGCATCTGCTGGCTTACCTATTCTTGTGCGAGTACAGAACAGGAGACACGACTTTGGCTCTTAGCAGTGTGCTCATAAGGTAACCTGCGTTACCCAAAGCAGTTTAGCTACGCTGGCACAGAACTCTGTGAGCTAATTTACCTTGAATTTAAAGCTATTTTTACATGGTGCAAGCCTGAGCATAGACCACTCCAGAGATGAACTGGAGAGGGGATGATAGAACTGCTTTGTTTAGCAGTTGTTGGCTGATTTTGGAGCCTGCATGAACCCTGTGGGTGTTGGCAATCTGTGTGAGGTGGGGTGCATAGTAGGTCCCCTTTCGGTTTTATTACTAAAAATGATACGGTAGTAAACTGAGCATTTTACATACCAGAGGGTTTTGTCATAAGTAATAGAGCTCAACTCCATTAGCAGTGACAGAATAACGCATACCACCCAGCCCAGTTTGGAGTTTGTCTTCCAGCAAATTCCTCTCACTTGTGCTTCATTTTTAGAAAACTGACTTGCCAGACAACTAATGAACTAAAGTAGTAAAACTGTCATCAAAGTGGAGACTCATGAGTTCAGGATAGTGCTTCTGAGAGACCTGAACCCATCATTATAATAAAATAATAAAGATTATTGGCTTCATACAATCTGACATAAATGTAAAATTCATCTCTTACTTTAAAATACGGTTGGTTTTCATATGCTGATATCCACCACTACCCCCAGATATGCAAATCAGTTCTGTTTAATTTGATTCTTCTAAGGACAAGCAATAAAGATTTCTAGTATTTTGTTATTTTTCTTATTGTGGATGCTGACAGCCATCCAACAATTCAGTTGCAGTGGCTGTATGCTTGTATAGATTAATAAAGTGTTCACGATTAGGAGTTCATTGTCTATTCCCCCATTGTTCTCTAACAAAAAAGGAACTGAGGGAGAATGGAGCAGAGAAGCCTGAATCCCGTCGCTAAAGTCGGCTATTCTGCAGGTAATCCTGCATCTGCACCAAGTGGAGAGGAGTGTGGTATGAGATGAGATGAAACCTGCACTGGCAAGGCCAGCAGAGACAAAACAGTGGAGGAGATGTCAAGTTTCATTTGGCACTTCTCTGCCCCTGCAAAAGCCTCTTGGTGAGTGAAAGAGCTTAAGACTTCTGTAATGGAGAAAGATGGTCTGGTGGTGACCTTAAGAGATGGAGAGAAAGTGAAAACACATGGTTTTAAGTGATTGTTAGTATTTTAGAGAGAGAGCATGAAACAAAGAGGGGGAAAATCAAACATAAGAAATAGCTGTTGCATTTCCATATTACATTATTTTGAAGCAACTGAAAATGTTCCATTGATCTTGGTTTTTTCCAGTGGAGAACTTGGTTTTCAAAAACATTTTTATTCAAGCCAATGTCTATATATAGGGAATCTTTGTAATCACTGGATATTGTTTAGTAACTGGAAGGGAAATTTTGTAATAATTGTTGCCTTAAATGCCAGGCTCACCTTCCATGAAGAATCTCCAAGTGCTTTACAAATATTAATTAATATAGTAGTAGAGTAGCATTCTCATTGTGCAGTTAAAGCAGAGCACGGTATGTAAGTAAACCTGAACTGTCTCTGGGGTAAACCCTCTTTTATATGCTAAGGTCCCACAGATAAGGAATTTTAAGCTATTTTTCATCCATTGGCTTTTTGGAGAGAGCGTGCCCAGTCCTTCCATTGCTTTGGAGGGCTGCTCGATCACCCTGCGAGTCCTTTAGAGCCAGCTCGTTATCTGTACGCAAATGGTGCTTTGTGGTGTGGCAGAAGGGCTGTGTGAGCCAAAACCTCTGCAAAACTGCTGTTCTCTGTGGGGCACTTCTGGTCCCAGCTCTCACTAAAGGGCTAGGGCAGGAGTCAAAGCTTAGGCATCTAGCATAACTTGCTGGGTGACTGCAGTTTTGAGCTGAATAATACATACCTATTTCAGCCATTTTTATTTCTTCTACTAATTAAATTGGTGAGAGAGTGTCCTCCTTGGTTACTTAATTTGTGAGGATTCCTGAAGGTTTTTCTTACTGGCTAAATGCCCGTAGTAACTTTAACTGAGCATGCCTACTTATTCTGGAAAGACCTGCCTCTTTCCTGGTGAGGTACCTGACCCCAATAGCAAGGTACTTAGAGTGAAAAATGGTCACAGCATCTCTGTTTCCAGTAGGAGTGATGATAGTGGTGGCTTCTTCCTTCTGGTGGATGTGATTGTCATATAATGTAATTGTCCAGCTTTTACCAACACTCACCCAAAAAGTGTGATAATTAAATGTGCGCTGCAGCTATTGAATGACTTTCCAGTTAGAGAGAAACGTGCCCTAGTTTGGATCAAGGGCCGCATTCAGATCCGTAAGGTTTATGGTGGGTTCCCACAGTAATGCCAAATCCCTGTTTGTGAACGAGAGGATCCTAGTTTGGTTCATATTTACAAACCACACTGTCATTACCACTGATGCAGTATCAGCTATGATAATTATCACTGTGCCTTCAGCTTCAACAGAGCAGACATTTGTCTGATCCGCGTGGAGGGTTGCCAAGTTGGCTTGTGGTATACTTGCTGAAATTAGATGGCTTTTTTCAGCTTGGATTGCACCAACACCCACTCATGTTAACTGTGAAGGAATTAGTGTGGTTAAAATGACATTTCTGATGTTGTCTTATGAAATCTGAGTTCTGAATTATGAATTACAGTAATATGACTTCTGTTCCATTTAGTGACTCGGTGGAATGTAACGTTAAGTTATTTTGACCTTTTTTGGCAATTGCAACTTGGAGAAGGTGGTAGCTGTAGATAAAATTAGAGGATACTCTCATGTTAACAAACTGAAAGTTGCAAAGTTTGGTTTTACAAAGTAAACTTTCACTCTTCCAAGCTGCCTGGTGGTCTACTCTGGTTTGTGGGTTTTTTTTCCAATGTGCTACCTAAAAATCCTTTCCCTTAATTTGCCTCAAGAAAGCCCTCTTCACAAAGAATTTTTGCTGTGGTTTAATTTTTATTCAGTTGGAGAAAATAGAATCTATCTGATATTCAGAAGAGCACTTTTCTCTGATAAGATTCGTTCATGCACATGTGTGTCAATAGTAAGGTTTTGACAGTCTTTAGCACTGTCCTCTTTTCTTGCAGCTGCAGATTCATGGGTGTTTTTACCCGTGGTTTTAGTGGGAGGAGGATTAAGCCAATGCTTCTGAAAATCCCAACTGGTGCATTTTTCCATGTAATAGCCTGGGACTGAGCCACATGGAGAAATCAAGGAGTCTGTTTTCTCTGTATAATTGAGAATACCTCTCGGGAGCCAGAGATACAGATAGGAGAAAAAAAAAAATTCCTGGTTGCGTGCAATCTCGCGAAATAGGCTTGTTGGTCAATAATTCTGGAAAGATAACTTTATTTTTCTAAGTCAAGTCAGAACACAGATGTTAGGTGCTGCCTTTCCCAACCCCATCACTGGAGTAGGGCGTACAGCTCCCTGCTACAGTGTTGAATCTCCAGTAGGGCAAATATATGCACTGACTTGACCTCATGAGTTCCTTTTATGGTTCATTTTCATCACTGTCCGTTATGCTGGTCTCTGTGGGATTGTGGAGCAGATCCAGCCTAAGCAGCAGAGGAAGGGCAGGATGTCCCTTGTGGGGCTGTTACGGCTGCATCCGAGCAAAGCCCCTTAATGATTCGGATAGATTTGCCTGGGCTTACAGCGGGAGAAAAATTCACCCTGCAAATAAAGAGCGATGACTGGTATAGCTCACAGGAATACACCGAGCAACTTAATTATGTTGAGCACAAGTTCAAGCAGTATCTGTAGGTAACATATGTGACTTCAGAGCCGGAGGTTCAGAAAAGTGGGTTCTATATTTTCATAGACTGTAAACTTGCAGATGATAGCAGGCATTAATCTAGTTAACACGAAAAGCAAATACATCAGTTATCCCACGGAAAATAGAGTTGTGTCCTATAGTTGACATCAATCACTGGAACAGATCAATGTTTTTCAATAAGAAAATGAACAAAGATATCATCTCTTGCCAAAAGGATGTTTCTGCTGGAAATGGTGGTTACTGGCAACTTTTTTGTTTTCATTGAAAAACCTGAGACTGAAAATTCTTGATTTCCAGCCTGTCAGTTAAAACACACAAACTTTTATAGAAAAACTTTTGTGAAAGCATTGTTCTCATTAATATTTTTTGTGAGAACAAAAACATTTCCTGCTCAAATTGGTGGTTTTTTTAAAGTAGAATTTTTACCTGCATTTTACTTCTAGGTTGTGCCCTGCTGTTACTGAGACCGCTGTGGTATGGGTGGCTGTTCCAGGACATGCCGTCCCAGCGATACTGTGTCAGATTGCCAACACGAATGTTTTGAAAGTGGAGGACAAATTCAGATTCAGTTGTGTGAAACTTCAGTGAATTAACTTCACTGTTGTTTCTCTGGATTCATGAAGTTTAACGGGCCATGAATCAGTAATTTTCATTCACAAAAGAACTTGTTGTATATATTTAGGTCTTCCTAACAGTGCTGTAAGAAACAATGCCTATTAAGCTTTCTAAACTAGTTAAACTAGGTCAGAGTGAGGGAAAACTGTACCAACATTATGATTAAAAGGCACCAGTATAATGATCCTAGATAGCATTGTCGTCTTTGTTCCCATGAGTCACTGCCTAACAATATGGTTATTTTAGCTCTGTGACTTCTTAAAAAAAAGCTTTGTCTACATCTTTACAAAAAAATTATCAGCCCTCTCTTCCCCCTTTCCTACTAGCTTATATGCTGTTCCTGGTTTGCTAGGAAATAATTGTGCACATTTTAATTTTATTCTGTCTCTTTTGCCCCTTATTTGAATTCCTAATGTCCCTTCCGTTTCCTTCTAAGGGTCTGTGTGTCAACTGCTAAGGACTGCATCTTTACCAAATGCAAAATAGTAGCTCCCATGAAATGTTGCCAAGAAAATGTTTGCCAGGTTTTTTTTTCATCGGGTTGATTTTTTTCCCCCCTTTACTGGTGGGGGAAGAGAGTAAATGAAGCACCCAGGATTTTGTGATTGGCTCTAATCAGTTTCATAACAATGAAAGAGTCCCTGTTGCATGAATATTAAATTTTGATGAAGCTTTTTTTTTTGAGGCTGTAGATTTAAGACAGCTTGGTTACCAGAACTCCTCTACTCTGTGTCAGCTCTCTGTGAGATACTGAATATTATAATTTCTATATTTGCTGCTCAGATGTCATTTAATATTAATATGCAAAATACTCATTCCCTTTAAAAATAATGTTCTTATTGTATGATTTATTTGATGTGGAGCTCAGAGTTTTGTCTTTTCTCACATAAAATAAAGCACCTTTCAGAGGGAGATGATCTGTTTCTTCCCATACGTGTGGCACAAAATGTCAACATTCTTCCTGTCATTCTCAGACTCAGTGAACAGTGAAGCAAACATCAGGCACTGCTTGCATTGCGAACAGTGGGGAACTATTGAGTTTTTGTTTTCAGAAATGTGCACCATGAACCTGAAACGTTCAAGGATTTGCAGCCACTGCAAAAATTTCTTATTCGTCCTCCTGTGCCTCCTGAATTCTTAAACTTTGATCTGTATTTTTTGCCCCTCAAATTTGGATCTTAAGGCTGTAGTCCTTGTGCTTGCAAAAAATACAGAGTCAGACTGCTGGTATTAGTCCTGCATTCGGCTCTTCATTTTTCACATAGTGGCTCTAGACAGAACTTGCTTTTTATATGCTTCAAATCTCTGGGTTTAATCCTATAAACACTTACACACTGCACTGCTTAATTGTAACCATCTACATAACCCCATGATGGATTTGATGAAACTGCTTGCATAAACAAACATTGGAATATATATAAAAATGTTAACATTATGTATTATCCTGCTCTACTAAAACTAGTGCAAAAATCTTACCCCTCTTCACTGAGAAACAAGTTTTTCTCCGAAAAGACGTATACAATTTAAGCTTCCCTGGGAATGGATTTAATTTAGAGCACTGCGTTTCTTGCAGGGGCTAACTGAAACACACTGAAATCTGCCTAGGGCCTGGCAGGAGTGAATAACTCTGCACTAACTTTGAGTATTTGGAAGAAGCAGGTTTATGGATGAATTTGAATGACAAGATTGTAACAAAAGACAAAAGCACTGTCAATTATAAGAAGTTGAATCTAGTGAAATGACCTGAATTGCAGCAATGCTAGAGGGAGCACTGGGGCTCAGGGAGAGGTTGAACAGCTGATTGTTCCCTTGGTCATCAGCTTCCCAAAGCTGGGGATTATTTGGACAGTTCTCCATATCTTTGAAATCCAGAACTTGTTATCTGTTAATAATAGTATTAACCATATAGCATATTCATGTACGTTTTGGAGGGTTTCCACGTTCTTCTTGAAGTTTGGAAACCAGAACTGGACAGCTTTTCCTACTAATTCCTATTAGTGTTATGCGTAGATGCATTATTTGAAACGCACCTTTTTTCATCCCTGATTCTTCTTGTTGGATTTGAACCAAATCCCCTTGGCCATGCAAGGAAGACTTGCAGTATTTGACTTTGTAACTATTAATATTCTCATCCATAAAACCCACTTTAAGATTTACAGGTTATTTACCTGAAATTGCTGCCATTTTCCCTGATGTTGATGAATCAGGTTCTCCTTTTTAAAAAAAGTGAAATAAGGTAAAGGCCTCAGGATAGTATTTGGAGGTTTTAAATATTTTTGTATATTGTTATGAACTTGAGATTTACATCCACAGTCTTCATTGACATCTACAAGTGCTATGTGTGTTTATTTCAAGCCAAAGTAGGATTTCTTGTAGTACAGCAGCCAGTGGCTTTTTTCCCTTACTTGGATATGTCTTACAGTTGTTTCTTTTAAATAAAACATTATGCCAAGAAGTTTGAAGCACTTAGTTCTTAACACAGAGTACAAACCCTAAATGTGTTTGGGGGAGTGGAGGGTGTGTTTATTATTATTATTTTTTGGAAACTATGCAAAAATTATGGCCAGCACTATTGTAATCCAGGGGAACACATTGGATTTAACAATGCAAATCACACATTTGGGGAAGGATTCTTTATTATTTCCTACAGGAAGAATTCAGAATTCTTCTAGTATTGCTGTGCACCTCTCGGTGCCAAGGGGAATAAACAAAGCAAATTAAAGTAATGTTGGTTTTGTTGTTTGATTTGCTAGTAATCTGCCTCCAAAGCGAGTTCATGGCTTAATCGGTAGTGTGAGTGGACAGCTATCTGGATAATTGTCTAAGGTCCTGTGTCACATCAAGTTTTTGTCAAAGTCTCAGCCAGCTAAAACAGTTTTGGGTTTGGTTTTTTTGGGGGGTTTTTTGTTTGTTTGTTTTACTGTGACATACCCTATTTGTGAGGCTTTATGAGAAGGCTGTGAGTCAGTAAAGTTACGTTCTGAAGGAGAAGATAGACGCAAGTTAATGAAGAGAAATAAAATTGGCAAGCAAAGTGAGCAACGTGATAGAACTTTTATGGAAAGCTCCTGTTTCTTGGGGAGGCAGAAAGTTTGTCTTAGGAGGTAAGGAGAGAATAAATGGAAAGAAATAGAGAGGAACTGAGGTGGGATAGAAGAAAGAGGAAAACAGAAGAAGGAAAGCAGGCCTGGCATGAAGCCCAGATGAAGAGTCCTTGTACACTTGACACTGTTGTCTACAAGTTGTGGTTGACTGAATCCAGCCCAGAAGCAGTTTATTTAAAGCAGCAAGGTGTTGTGGCTGGGTAGGTCCTGCTGAAGGACCAGACTTATTCTAGCATCAGAGTTACTGGAAGACAAGCAAGGTTTTATCCCTTCTTCCTCTCCCATCTCCGATTGAGACTGCTCATTGTGGCACATGTTCCCACTGCGTGTGGTCAGGTTGCATAGCTGTGTAACCATCCTACGTTTAGAACAGCTTCATGTCCAGTCCCGTTAGCTCATGTGAGCCTCTTTCTAGACCCAAAATACTATCTCCACCTGTTATTGTTCCAGCTCCTTTGGCACTATCCACAGGAACTACTCTCCATCCCACATGGGGAAATGTAGGGAAGGGAGGAGGTTGGTGGGGGCAGCACAACGTAGAGGAAAGCCCTCTGGTTGCCTGAACGTCCTTGCTATGGCTGACAGGCCTTTTTTATTCATAATGTGAAAAAGTTGTCTGATAATTGCTTTTGATTACAAGTGCAACGGGAAGTGAAAGGGAACATGAGTCTTTGTATTTGCAGTTGGGGAGCAGAGGTGTAGGAAGACTAACATCCAGGCTCTCAGATGAAGTTTGTGGGAAGTCCAAGAATTGAACACAAGTTCTAATTCCCCAGTTGCTGCTTCAACCACAAGAATCCTGTCATTCTACAGATAAACTCTAAATATATAGTGATAGGATGTTTATTTCAAATTCCAAAGCATCCCTTATTGAGAGACCTTATTGTCCTTGGCAAATATTTAGGGATCCTAAATACTCCTTAGGAATTTCTGGTGTAAGGGAGACTCGGTCAATTTTGTAAATTCAGTGCCTTAATCACGTATTCTTAATTTTTTTTTTGCATATCAGAATACTTACAAGTGCACAACTGTGTGAAGCCTTTTAGATTTGTGTGTCTGATTCTGGTCGCTGACTACACTAGTTACGCGTGCCTGACTGCACTCCGAAAGTGCATACAGAATCATCTCCACCCCTTTCTCCAATCCTACAAGGAAAGGTACTAATTTTGTAACATACTTCAGTCTCCTCCAAGTGAAACCAGTGAGATAAGAATCTGTAAAAGCAAATGGTTCTTTCCATGCTACACAGCGTCATAAGTTAAAAGTCATTAAAAATTCAATTTGCTTGCATTTATTGAGCCTTACTATCGAACTATAGTGTGAGAGCAAAAAACTCTGGATTTGCAACTGAGTTTGCCTGCGTAAATGGGTTAAATCTACTCTTCCTAGATGGCAGTTCCCGTGGTGGAAGGATTCTTCCAAACCATGTTCTGTGAAGAGCTGGGTAAAGGGCAGTTAATTGTTTTATTCCCAAAAGATACAGCCATGTTCTCTTCATGTTCCAGTTGAAGCTGAGTTGTAACCCTCCTCTACTTTGTGCTGATGAGGCTGCACCTGGAATAGTGAGTCCAGTTATGTCCCTCTTCTGTCCCCTCATCCCATCCCTGTTCAGGAGTGATGTGGAGGAACTGTAGAGGACTACCATGATGGTCCAGGGCCCAGAATACCTGACCTGCAAGAAGCAGCTGAGGGGGAGCTGGTCTTGTTTTGTTGTAGGTAAGAGGCTAAAGGGTATCTAGTAGCAGCTTGCAGCTATTTAAAGGGTAGTTACAAAGATGACAGAGCCAGTGTCTTCTCAGTAGTGGCAGAAAACATAGCAATAGTTGAAAACAGCACAAATTGGGAGGTTCTGGTTGGATATTAGGAAAAATTTCTCTAGGAGGGTAGTCCAGCAGGGGGACAAAGCCTTGGTGAACCTGATCTAGCATTGGCAATGGCTGTGCTTTGAGTGGGAGGTTGGACTTGAGACCTCCAAAAGTCTCTTCCACCTAACATTTCTTTGATTCTGCTGCAAAGCGTGAATATTCAGTTCATTGACTGCTTTTCCGAATTTACATTCTGAGTTTTTAGTGTGATTTACTGTGATGTTGCTTAAGGCCAGATTCTACTGCTTCTATGTTAAGAAGTAATTTTAATCCCTGGTAATCAATAGGACTATTTTTGGCACAAAGTTCTGGATTACAAAATCTGCAGATATCTATATTGCAAATCCTAAAGGGGTTTGAGTTCTCCCCCCGGCCCCCTGCTTTTTTTTTTTTCTTTTTGTAAAACACCTGACATGCTTAGTGAATGAGCAAATAAGAACGTTACGAAAGGTGAAGGAGCTTGATGAAACTTGATTACATCTAATCTTTCAAGATTCTTATGCTACTTTCTTTTCTTTGAACACATAATATGTTTTGCTAAGAAAGTGATAGTTGGGTGTGTTTGCTATTTATCTTCCCTTAACCCCCTCTTGTGACCTTTTACTTAAGTAACCTGACTGAAATCTCACTTTGTTAACTTTAATTGACGTTGAAAGAAAATTTATTTTTCCAGAAGCCAGGCAGATCAATATGAATTTGCACTCTGTTAAGTTTACTTGCTGGAGTTGTTTTGAAAAGTGTAAGAAAGCTCTGTACATAACGGAAAGCATCGAGTCTCTGTTGTTACTCTACATTTGCTGTATTATATGGGTTACCAAAAACATTTCAAAATAAACTGAGAAATGATAGTACAGCCATTAGAGATGAAAGCAGCCCTTTAAAGTACTTCACTTTGCACTGAAGAGTTGTATGCGCTCCTCCTTTTGTGCTTGATTCAAAATTAAAAGGGATAATCAAGTTTGGACTGTGATTATTACTCCAAACAGTTTAGGCTGTCCAATAAAACCATCGCTCTAATTAAAGCAGAGAGTAAATTACGGCTTTCAAACACCTAGATCCCCCAATACATAAGGTGGCATTAAGTGCACCTTCAAAAGCAGAAGTAAATAAGATAATAGCAAATCTAAAGGGATCAGTTCTATCATGGTTTACTTAGACAGTAGAAATTATGACCAGAAAGAGCACGATGTCTTTAAAAGTAGCGAGGTCCATTTTATTCTGAATGGCTAATGTTTGGCTAAATAGTGTGGCCTGTGACACTAGGTTTTGTTAGGTGTAAATGACATTGCAGAGCCTCAGGCTTTGAAGTGGCTTGAGGAGGTGCAGGAAGGGTGTTTTTCTTTCACCTGTCACCACTTATTTTCCTGAGCTACTGGCCAGTAGCCTGGCATTTTCAGCTAATGGGAATTAAATAATACAGCTGTAATACAAATGTTGTTTCTTGTTGCTTGATCTTATGTGGTAGTCATTAAAGTTTAAATAAAAATCTGGAAAGAGAGCCATATTTAAAATGGTTAAGGACCCTCAGCTAACTTTGGATTTTTTATGGCCTTCTCAGTATAGCTATTATACACTAACACAACCACTAATGAAAGGCTTGGAAACTTTGCGTGGGATGAGGCTCATTTCAGGCAGGAGCAGGAAGTGACCGTCTGCTCGGAAATAGCTGCATGTGCCAACCCAGCGCAGACCCCGCCTGTGTGTCTGCTTACTTTTCTAAATTAATTTACAGCTAGATTTACCTCAGCTTTGCACTGGGCTGCTGAAGAGGCCACCCTTGTTACCGATGGGGACACCGTCCAGCCTGCCCTCCCTCCGGGAGTTGTCACAGTCTTCGCTCGCAGGTCCCAACCCTCCAGGACACTTGCCTCTCCCCCAGGGCAGAGCTTGGTCCATAGGTATTACCAAACTGAAAGGCTTGTCAAGTCATTAGTTAAATCCTTCCTAGCAAGAGGTTCTGCCTTTGTGGCAATGCACTCTTAATTACACTATTGATACAATTGGCATGTTAGTTTTCAGTATTTCTTCCCTGCAAAAAATAATTTGCTCAGTATAATACCTTTTGATTCTCATACTTCAATTTATTTGCTCACTTTATGAAAATTGTACATCCCAGAGATAACAATTGTTGCTATTCCTGGTGAGAAATTTTCTGTACTCCCCAAATAAAGCAATTTCAGTTCTAGTGGGGCACTGCACAACTTGTTTCTGACTGTGATGATAGTAAAATACATATTCTCAGAAGTGGTGGAGGGGGATCTTTAGCATCTCTTTCTGGGGACCTTTGTTTCTGTGCCCCAGGGGGCTCTCTGGGGCTTACACTGCTGCCTTCCACTGGCCTGCAAGAAGCCACGCTGCTTCTTTGTGCTCGCATCTTCCCATCTGTCAGCAGCATCGCAATGCCTACCTCCCCTGTTAAGTACTTTGAAGATTATTGATGTTGCAGCAAAGCTTTAATATGAGCATTTGATTCTAATATTTCTTCCTTCCACGGTATGTTTTATTCAGGCCAAACTCCTACTCGCTTTCCTTGCAGCTAATGGAGCAGAGATTCCTTTATTGTGGCTGTTCCCTATTGCGGTCCGAGAGGTCTGTTTTGATATGTCAGCACAAGAAACTTCTTTTTGTAATTAAAGATTTTGTCAACCATTTTGACTACTAATCGAGCTGCAATATGGATTATTGCCTTATTAGTAACATGAGCAGTTCTCCAAAACACACAGCCTGAGGCAGAGCCTCATTATAGAAGACTTCAGGCCAGTTTATTTAGCAAAGCTGTAATGAACTAGAAATAAGATCTTATACTGGGAAACATTTGAGTAACCTTAACTGTAGGCAGAGAGCCCTGCTTCCCTTAGGGATGCACCCTATCTGTAGGTTTTTTGCTGTTCTTATTACCGGTTATGTGTTAGGAGAGAATCAGCTAGCTGGTATTAAACCCAGGAATGAGGCAGCCCTAGGGTCAGCCAGCATGGTTAGGAAGAGAACTATGAGGTATCTGTCCTAAAACCTGCCTTCTGAGGAAGACACTTGCCTCAAGAGGAAAGAGAAAAGTGGTCAGTGACATAATTTGAATGCAAAATTAAAGACTACTGCTGAACATTAAAATATTTCTTCTAGTTCCCCTGGGATTTGGCATGGAATTCACTGCGCTCAGTGTGAATGGCAGAGGGACTATATTTATACTTGGTAAATTGGCTGGATGGTCTCCTGAGATTTGAATTGTTTAACACAGAAAGCTCTTGATTTGGGGATATTTTGTAGCATCCAGTGGCAAGATCCACCCGCAACCCCTCAAGGGATGTATTCAAAAGAGTATGTCTAATTTTGTATCATGAGTAGCTGGAGAAGAATACAAGCCACACATTCAAGCTGCGTGATTTAGAGAGCAATAAAAATTATGAGGTGTGAATAAAAAATTATCAGAAAGAAAGTCTTATCTTAAAAGCATACGGAATTGGGCTAAATATTTTTATTGATACTTCCTTCCCCCTTCCTGAAATAATTCTGTTCAGGTCAGCTGAAATTATGTTGATTTTAGTAAACATTTTAAGAAGGAAGAGAAACTGAACACCACTCCCTCCCCTCCCAAATGAAATATTTTGACTTCTTCAAAATGGCATAATTCAATGGCATATTTTCCTCACGATTATTGCTACCTAAAATATTATAAATTATACCTGTGTTTTACAAATATAAGTATAAATTTATTATGCATATAATTAAGGCAGCAGAAGAAATACTTTGTTGTATCCAAAATTTTTATGTATTTCCTGCAAATGCTTCATTTTTAATAAAAAAAAAAAGTAGAAACCTTTTTGATTCTTCTCTGCCTAATGAACTGGCATAACTGCTACAGCTGTGCCCCTGATCACTGGTGTGTCAATTTGATTTCCCCAAATTTAGTAGCTTTCAAATTGCTTTAATAGCACCATGGCATAGTTATATTTCAGATTTCCTAGGCACTGTGAGGAAGTGCATGTACCTTTAAATGTCCTACTCTGAATTTAGCCAGAACTGAGTCTTATTTTTGCGTACGTATTTAACTACCTGGGCAAGACTTTTTTCATGAAAATGTTGCCTGTAACTAAGGCACAAACAAACACTCAGACACTTTGTTGTTTGCTACTTTAAATGAAAATGTTGCATTGGTATAGAATTATACTTGAAGTATTCTTTATCTTCTGAAAGTGTTTCCAACCAGAAATACTTCAAAAGCACATTTTCCATCCACTAAAGAAACCATGTTCACAAAAGGAAGTACTTCTAAATGCCTATGGTAGCAGGTAAAGGAAACAACCGCATTAAAAGAACTAATGAGAAAATAACCCAGTAACAATCTCATTCTATTAGACTAATCATTTACTGTAAAAGTAGGCTGAATGTCTGAAAATTGAAGTAGCAATAGGCTGTGGGCCAGTGTGGTAAGTGATTTTGAGGGATCAACTTCAGGTGCTTTAAAGGAGACGAGGATTCAGGCCGGCTTTCCTGAAAGTCAAACCCATCAAGGCTGTCCTGTGGCTGACTCCTGAGCAGAAAGGCAAATATCACTAGCTGTGGTACAAAAACTAGGTCCAGCCTATGTCTCTTTGGAGCAAGGACGGAGGGGAATAAAGAAGGGGAAGGAGAGTGATAGAATGCTTTTATAGTCAGTGTTTTGTCTGCAGGAATTAAGGTTTACTTTAAAAAGAAACATTTTTGCTTCTTTGCCTTCATTGCTGTCAATATTGACTTTCTGGTTCCAGTTCTCTATGGTCATGTTCTTCTTTCTGCTTACTATAAGAACTGCCAGATTGTTTCCAGAGCAGCATTTTGTTTTCAGCCATGTCCGGTAGTCAGTCTGCAGGAAGAGGCTAAGACGTAGGACATGTACATAGCAGTACTTCTCCTGGCACATTCTGGGGGTTTCAGATAATAGTGGTTAGTGATCATCCACTGATGGACCTTTATCCTGGATGGATTTGTCTAATCCTACTTTGAACCTGTTAATACTCTTGGCCTCTACAATATTCTCAGGCAACAAGTCTTGCATGCTAATTGTATATGGTACAGTGTTTGAACTGTGAAGAGGTATGTGTTTAGAGCTTAAAGTAGGTCCAGCCTGCCTTTGGAAGAATGATGGCATGATTCATCTTTGTAACCGGAGGGCCTCAGCCTAATAAAAGAAATGAAGCATATATAAGCAAATAATAAGGCACGACAGTAAGAAGTCCCAACCTGCTTGCATGAAAACGCATGGAAGCTCAGAGGATGTACACAGCTACAATGCTGACCTTTTATGAATCAAGTTCAATCACTAAAGTCGGTCTGAAAACTCTTGCCGTTAGCTTGGTCTTCACAGGGGGAAGCTGTACAATGCAGATGGTGAAACTTCTCTGCATGTTTTGTGCTTCTCTGTTTGCCGACATGTGCTAGCATCAGACAGAGTAAATGTTGTGGGGTGCTTGGCTGCTCTTGTAGGAAGATGATTAGGAAAATACAGCCATTTTTAACTGCTCCAACTTTCTATTCAAATTCACTGTTTCATATGTCATTTGTCAGTTCCTCAGATTATCCCAGGGAACCAGGAAAAAGACGCCTTGTTTCATTCTGTATCAGGGTAGGGTTATGGATATTTCTGTTTCTTTATGCTCTCTTTGACCATCAGCCGAGGTGTGGAGAGAAAGGGAGATCTCTGCTGTAATTTCAGTTGTTACTTCATAAGAAAGTGAAAACAAAGGCTAATGGTATGCAACTGTTATCTAGAGAGTCTTGTTCCTTATTTGATTACAGGACAGGTTCAGATTTCTGTATATACGTTTTTCATTTAGTGTCTCTCTATTCCTCTTTACATACCTGTACAGGGCTTATAACTCTTACATCTGAGCACCTGTTCATCCTAGAGTGGTGGGGGATGTATCAATGGTATCCTGAGGAAAAACTCTCAATTAGGATTTCAGCACGAGCACAGAGTAGAGGCTCTCCTCTGTGCCAATATAGGTGCAGCACAGATCTTGTAGAAAGAGAAAATTTGGGTTTCGCAAGTAAAGGGCAATCTAGCTCAGACGAGGGTTCTAAATCCTGCCCAAGAGGGATTTATCCCTGCTCTTTCCATGCTCTTATCTACAGCCAAGGATGTGGCAGGCACCATGGGCTGCACACTGGTTGCAAGCCTTACACAGCACATGCAGGACACTGCAGAGATACCAGCACTGGCTCTGAATCAGGTATTGCAGTGACCAGAAGTAATGGGTTAACATGAAAAGCTGAGCAAGGCAGACATACTCTAAGACAGTAGTACCTCTAAGTCTGTCATGTTGGCACTAAGCTGCTTTTAGTAATACTGAGCAGGAAGAGCATGGCTTTTTGGCCCCTAGCAGAAACTAAAATGAGAGCTACTTCTGTCCCTTGGTCCTTTTAGCTGTGGAGAACCTAATTTTAGCACAGTAGACATTATATTTTTATATATATATATGTCTATGTACACACACATATGTATATATATGCATTCAAGCTAAAATTTTAATTCTTTGAAAAACCACAAAGTCTTGAATTAGAAGAGAGGTCAGGGGAAAGTTCATGAACTCCAGCGAGCGCTGCAAACACAAGCAGCAGCTGATTCACCTCTGCCAAGGTCTGTCAGCGTGGTGTGGCTCAGCAGGATCTTTAGTGTAACCATAATGACAGCCTTCTGCTAATGGAGCTTCATCTCACACATAGCCTTGGCGTGTAGTGTCTAGGGCCAGGCACCCTAACCCTGGCAGAGATGTCATGTTTCACTCAAAAGAGTACTTTGTAATTTAAAGAATTTTAAATTACAGCTTGTTAGCAACAGTTCCTTCCTGAGTAGTGTCTAATGTAGCTGCTCTTGGTGCCATTACTGTAGCGTAGCTGGAGGTGCATGGCTTGGCCCAGCCTGTAGGATGCTAAGGCAGTATTTTCACTGGACAACTAAGGGAGCTATGATTTTCTATGTCTGTAATACTATGTCTAAATACTTCTTAAAGTTTGGGTCTGATCACTGCTCACCAACTAGAGGATATCTGCTTCACCTAGTGTCTGCATCTCATAGGATCAACCCATAAATATTTGTGCTTTTCTTTTATTGTAACTAATTCTTAGGAAAACGGGACAACTGTTTGAAATTCACTTTAGTGACTGATGGCAAGGCAATTGTTTCACAGTTCAGGTTTAAAAGGAATGACTCGAGAGCAGTTAGATTATTTTTATCTCATGAATTTAAATTGGCCTTTTAATTTTATTTTTCTTTCTTCTGCTGAAATATAATATCATTGTATATTTTCAAAAAAATATTATGGCAACTAGCTCTTATACAGAGGTTACAGAGCATGTCTATGTAAAGGCCTTTTTGAAGGCAAATATTACAAGTGTCATAGTAGGTGTGTAGTAACTGAGGCCCATAGATGTGAAATGACTTTCCTAACTTTGCACAGGGAGCCACTGAAAAAGTTGGGCTAGAACAAAATTGTTGATAAGACCACGCCTGTGCCAGGGGCTGCAGTTATTCCTTCTCCAGCCAACTGCTGCTATCACGTTTACCTTTGGATGCCCCTGGTTCAAGTGTCTTAAAAGGTGTTCAAGTGGAGGGATGGTAACAAAACTAGGGCAGAGTTAGAGAACAGGCTGAGATGGGAGCATTTTTGAGAGAGATGTTGGCAATCTTGATCAAGCTTGAGAATAGAAGAGATTTAAGATGAATTCTCCATTTCAAATCCCACATTAAATGGCTGCATTTGTTGCCAACATGTACATTGTAAACGCTGTATGTTTTTTCTTCTGCAGACTTGCAGAACTGCTTTAACCTGGCCTGGTAAGATTAACATGGTATCCTTTGAATTACCTTGAACAAAACATGCCAATTTTCTATTGCTTATTTTTAGGCTTCCAGCTGGGCCTAAGAATTGAAAAGTTATTAAAGAAAGCCAAGATCTGAGCAAATGTGCCTGTTATAAATTGTAATAAACCACTTATAAGTATAGCTTTTATCATCCTAGAGTTATTTCTTAATTTAAATGTTTAATGTGCATATATTGGAGATTGGGATGTATTTGGGTGAGGAACGTGATTATAAAAGCTATTCCTTTCTATGCCAGACTGTGATTATTCCAGATTGTAAAAATAAAAGTATTACACATCTGTGAAATACCTGACAAACTTCTTTGACAAACCAGATGTTAGACCATCTAATAATTATTTTAAAGATACACACACAAATGAAAAAATACATGCAAACTTATTCTGTTACGATGATAATGTTATTGCTGTAACATTAATTTGTTTTGCTTTTCATGTCTTCTGCAGCAAGGGCAGTGTGTGCATCTGAGTCTGGTTCCCATTTATTTTGCTTGGAATGTGTCGGGCCGTCTTGAATATCTTCCATCGTTATATGGACGGTACATGTGCAATAGCTCTCTTAATGTAGGGCACAGAGACATACTGTAGGTATATAGTGTAATTAACTGCATGGCTGTTTAGGAGCAGCTGTTCCCTATTGTTGCTGCTTAATGTTGTGCAGCACAACAAAGCCTTAAGGCAGCACTTGTTAGTATTTATGGAAACCCATTAGCCAGTCTGTGAACGAGCCTGCAAAAGAAGAGGAAATTCTGATAATAATAAACACAGGTTCTTGTTAAAGCTGGAGAACTCCAGCCGTCCCTATCACTCGGTGCTGGTAAAGGCTCTCGTCCCTTTGATTTTTACCACAGAGCAGGTCCAAACTCTTCCTCTGAATCAGCAACTGAAAATCCAAATGAGTGAACTCCTTTCCAAGGCAATGCTTTGCTCTTCCCAGCCCACTGCATTTTTTAAAGGAAATCAGAAACTCTTCCTACTGCAATCTAGTTTTGGTGCCAGGATGTACATAGGAAATACTATTTCCTGCCTGTGCTGGCAAGTTTAGTTATTAAACCACTTCCTCCAAGAGCCAAAGTTCTTTGAAGAAGAAATAAAGTTCAAAGCCTTTTTAAGAGACCATTTGTTCTTCTTATGTGCCTAACCTGAATGTTATGCTGAGTGCCATATACATAAAAAGAAAAGAGCTTAATCTCTTGAAGATGGACTGGCTGTTGTTCTAGGTCACCGGGTTGGGAGCAGCAGGAACAGGTTACAACAACAGCATTTTTAGGAAGCTGCTTTCTGAAGTTGAAGGGTTTTGTTGCGTTGTTGCTAGAGAGGTGAACGCCACTGAGCAGCCATGGGACCGTTGAACAGCTTCTTGCAGGACAGGCAGCAGCTCTGGGCTGCTTGCAGAGACAAGGAAGCTTGTGCTGCCGTGTCTGTTTATTTGGACACTGGGTAGCTCTGAGTCTAAATGGATGGAGCAAATATAAGGCAGATACCTCAAAGCACTTTCTTCTTTCTATCGAGGTCACCTCACTCTTACTGGCATTCCAGGTTTAGGTTTATAGACTGTGTGATGATGATAGTTACCCATCCTGTTGTGGAACAAAAATGATGCTGTGTGACTGGTGACCAGTCAAAACCAAGGAGGGGAACTCAGATAATAATCATCAAACGATCTATGGGACAAAAATTATTCAGAAGCAAAAATGTTTCCAGAAATCATTTTCTGTTACTGCTTGTGTGCCAGCTTTGCCTTAAACAGTATAGAGACAATTAGTTGGGAAAAAAGCTTCCAGTAAAAAGTTCCCCACTCTGAATCAGATAAAAGTAATAAGGGAGGTTTGCAAAGTGTTGTAGGCATTTTCTAACCTTGGAGCATGTTAGCAGTAAGGTACATTTGTGAGAAACAGCAGCAGTGAAATGTTTATTATTGTGCACCTCCATCCTTTTTGTGAGTATTATTCTGTGAGGATGGGGCCGCTTTTCATCTGATCTGTGCTGCCAAGGCGGATAAGAGAGGTTTATATGATGTCAGATCTGAAACCAAGAAACCTGTAGACAGGTTCTGAGCGGTGATGCCTCTGGCAACTGGTTTCAAGGCAGAGCTTATGTAGAGTGCCTGAGGTTTTAATAAGCGTATAGATGTCTGAACAGCACATAAAGAGCATGGGAGGTGACAGGCTGACCTAGTCACTTTCATTAATTGGGATCAAGTTACCTTTTTACATCTGGGCAGAATGCTGTGCTGGAGGTTTAGGAAGCGAACAATACATTGCCATTGTCTCTGCGCACCAGGACCTCAGTAACTAGTAAACCGGGACACGAAAAGTAAGTTCATAGTAATATGGGTTGTTCATGGCTGAGAGAGCACCAGACTGTGTAAGTCAGGCTTGCAAAAGTGCAAGCATAAATCATTGAGAGATCTTTGCAACGTGGGTTTGTCAAAGGCTACTCTTCACTTGTGAGTTCTACATACACCAAATAAAATATTGTATCATAGTTTTTGATGGTGTTTGTTTTACGCTGGTCAAAGTTTAGGGCTAAATCTTCAGGCAGCTCTGTCGAATACTTTAGTAAGTGATTGAGAAGTATAGAGATGTCTGTGGAATTACCAACTTAATTGTAAGGATGTTGAGTTCGCTTCAGGATTATTTAAAAAAAAACATGAAATGACAGAAACTCTGTATCCTGGCTGCTTGATATGTGAAAACCTAAATTAAAAACAAAAAGATGGATTTTGTGTGAGGTGAAAATGTGCATACTTACTTTTTTCACTCCCAGATCAGGCATCTTAGATGTTTCTATCAGTGTAATGAGTGTCCTGCAGGAAGGATGGCGTATGCTGAAGTAGTGTACCAAAGCAGGTTTTTAAGACATTTGTTCTGATATAAACAGAGCCTAGAACCTCAGCACCACAGTGAATAGAAAGCACAAAACTGTAGGCCAGGGAAAAGGGCCTTGGAGGAGACTCATGGACAGTGACTTGAAATGCCAAATTTGTTTGGAAAAAAAAATGTTGATATTTGAATCCAGTTTTTGTCAACAATGTCCCTGAGTGAACCTTATGATAACCCAAACTTTTAAAAACCATAACTTAGGACCCACAGCACAGGGGGGACTGACTAAATGTGCTTATAAAACACGTATCTTTCTTCAACATGGAAACTCTTCCTGTAATGTTTTGACAAAATGTTTCTAGAATTGAATTGGACTGACTGATACGAGAACAGAAAACCAGGCTTGGTTTTGTGAACTCTGAAGAGTTTACATCTTGAAAAATATTAGTTATTTCACTGTATTACAAAATCAAATTGCAGATCCTTACAAAGATATTTCAGCAGGTGTTGTTTTCTGGGCAACTTTTCATAACATTTTCAATTATGTTTTTATTAAGGTTGAATTGATTTTAATCTACTTTTTGAGTCTTTTGATTGTTTTTGAGGCTTTTGCGTAAGCGTAAGGCTAGAAGCCTGCATGAAAGCTGAGTTTCTCCTCTGATCTCAAACACTTAAGGAGTAGGGGTTTAAAATAAAGGCGTTCAGTGTTGTAAGATTTGAAACAAAATTTTGACAATTGGCAACACTGCGGATCTAATATGAGGTTTCCATCTTAGCTACTTCTAATGGTATCTAGTTCAGTCACTGGCAGAGCAGGACCACATCTTGTTAACATGAACTTAGTCCTGCAAAGCTTCATTCACGCAGTTAAACAGACTGAAGTCCAGGTGTGCCTGGAGTCTGCTTCTGGGAGTGTTACAGTTTGTAGCAGAGGGGTCTGCTGAGTTTGGTGAATTAAACCTTAAACCTAAAACCTAGCGCTGTTTCTGTGAAATATATACTGAGGTATCGTTAACAAACATTCACATGTATTAGATATGTGTGTATATTCTCCCATGCATAAATTGTAGGTCAGGCAGTGAGGAGCCGCATGTCCATGTACTGGGTAGAACGAGGAAGACACCTTCTTTCTATTCTCTGTCCTCCCTGCCAGCAGTCACTGCCCTCCTGGACGTATTCAGAGTATGTGAATACCCTGACCCTTGGGCAGTGGGAAGCATCGGCTGCTGACTCTCTGCGTGGTGTCTAACAGTCCCTGTACTGCAGCTTTCCCCAGGAATACTTGCTTCTAGCTGATTGGAAAAGCCTGTTCATTCCCTCTGCACCAGGAATTTGAATTTTCCGAGCTTGGCGAGGTGCTGGCTGGTAACGCTCTGGCCAGCAGGCAAGTCCAGCCTCATTCAGAGTTCCTGGGCTTAAGCATATTGCTGCTGCATTATCCTACTCCTAAACAACAACATCCGAAACCTCCACATCAGATGTAACTGGCATCTTCACGTGAAGCTCTTTTTTGCAATGATAGATCGGCTTAAAAACATGAGTCTTCTATGATATGAGAGAGTTTGGGGGAATTTTTTTAGCTAGCATTCTTGTTTTCAGGCATTTCATTCTAAAATGGACATATCTACTCACTTTATTCAAGTGAATCCAATCTGGGTTAAAACTAATGAAATGCAGACTGCATTAAATTCTATGTATATATTTAGAAAGTGCAATATAAGCACACTTTTTTTTTTGTTACTATTTAGTATTTTTTATTGCTGCAGAACCCAGTGGCTCTGTTTGGGAATGGGAGCCCCTTGTGCAAGTTGTGATGAACAGACACAGAAAAAGTCTTCCCTGCCCTAGCGAGTTTGTGAAATTTTGCGCATCACAGCATCTGAGGACAGATCTAAGTCTCTGTCTCATCTCTCAGTACTATACTCCACTTAAAGAAATTACCAACCCATACTCTTTGAGAATTTCAGGCCTGATTCAAAATGAGAACAGCTCTGTTGTCTCTGCCATTCTGGATTGTTTTCTTTAAAGAAGAGAAATCTTGTACTTAGCAACAGAAAGAAGTTGCCGTGAAAGATGGCTGCTTTTATCACTGTTTTTTTTAACAGGTTGAACAAAAATGTTTAATGTTTCACTCTATCTCCTACTTGGAGAAACACATTGACAGTTGGTCCAGTCATCATCTTACTGAAATCAGTGGAAGGAATCTAAGTGGGTATAACAAGCCCACTGGCTTTAGTGTAAGATATAGGGAAAGGTTGCTGGCTGTACAGATTTGACTGGTGATTCTAGTGCCACTTAATGGAATTAAAATAGCTTGTGTTTTCAGGTATCATTAACTGCTCTAATTTCATTAGTCTATGATCCTCTTTCCTGGACTACTGTTTCACTGCACGAGCCATAGAAAAAACGGCTTACAGACTCCATGTGAAATCTATATTTACACAATTATAGCTGCCCTGCCACAGGAAAATGCCAGTCGGTTATTTTGGGAGCTCTTAGAATAAAACATGTCTTGAAATCACGGTTTGGGGGTTTGGGGTTTTTTTGTTTGTTTTTACCTAGATTCTGCATTAGCTTTTTCATCTGAAAGCATATGACACTAACCTGTCTGACCAATGTATTATGCGGTCCCAGGAACGCAAAATTTAAGGGAAGATTAAATCTAGTATAGACCATCTTGTCTATTAACTGTTGTCAACTCCTAGTTCCCTTGCCCACTGTACTAAATTTGTTCTGACTTCTTTTGTTCATATATACATAACAAAAGGTGTCTCTCAGTTCTGAGTCTTGCTATAATGAGAAGAAATGTTAAGAAGAAAACTCCATGTTGAACATTAAAGTGACAATCCTATTTGAACTACCGGGGTGGGTGATTTTCACCGTCTGTGCCACGTTCTGTAACACAGGGAAACAAAAAGAACTAGACAAGGGCCAGTACTGAAAATTACAGGAGCAAAAAAATGTAAATGGAAACCAACAGACTACTGATTCTTTATTTCATTTGCAGAGTTTAAAAAATATTAGTTTGCATCAGAAAAAAAAGCACAAAGCTTTAAGCAGAGCAGTTTGCTGGAATAGTACATATCTTCCTTTGGCAGTCATTGATCTATTTTTCACATATAAGCTATACAGTGTATTAGCTGTATATATTAGCTAAGAGAGTATGAGTTCTCAGAGGAACAGATGGTTATTCCCAGCCTGGACAGCACTTTTTAAGCATTAAGAAATCTATACAACTGTTCAAGTGAATTACCTGTGTTCTGCTACTGTAATTTTAAAGTACAGTGTAGACTTAAACAGTGCCTACCACTAGCATCCTCCCAAAATTAGAAGTTTCCTTTCTTATGCCCACTTCATTTGCCATGCACTTTAAAAATGACAGTTGTCGTCCCTATGAAGATTAGAAGATCCATGTTGGGTATGTCACACGCTTTGATGGTAGTATTGCCCCAGGCATTTGTCATCCAACCTACAGGGATAACAATGTGTAATGGTAGTGCTTTTTTCAGAACACTGTAAGTATACAGATATTATTAAATTTTACAATTACCACAGGGAATGAATCAAAGCCTCCAATAAGCAAATGAACTATATATTATAGCCCTGCCTTTATAATTTTTGTTCAGTACTATCTGATGGCATTCCTGTTATCGCTTAGTTGTTTCTCTGCATGTAGTTTTATCTAATTTCTCTTTATTTCAGTCGCTTGCAGAGGAGATAAATGGATTACTTCAGACTAATTGCTACTTATTTAAAAAAACATCAACCTTGTGTAAGAGTTTCAAATCAGTGGCTTAAGCTAGCTTTTACTATCTATGGTATTTATCTTGAAGCATTTCATCACTGTAGAGTCTATTAATAAGGCATTTGTCTAAAGCCGCTTTCAATTTGCCCTTACCTACCAAAATTTTTAACACAAAGATATTATTATAGTTAAGTAGATAATGAGATATTTACTTCTTTTAGTATCTACATAGATTAGAAATACCATTGATAGACCTTGCAGCTGCATGGGTTTCAATGTAAAGTGTCTGACAGAGAACTAGAATAAAAATAAATATTGCATTATCTTGATTTCTCCATCCTTATATGACAGAGGAAGCAGCTGCATTATTTATCTAATTGAAGGAATGTTATGAGTATGTTTAATTAAGTGTAAGAGTACCTAGTAATACTGGAAAAGTAAACAAAGGATAAATGACAAAATGAGCTCAAGCCATCTAAGATGGTTTAATTCACAAGTGTTGTACCCTTTTGTGTAATTATTGTAGTATGTGCCTGTACATCAGAATCAACGTATCCAATCTATATTCAACAGCCTATCAATTTCTCATCCCCCTTAGCAAGCTTTCTTCTTTTCCCAGTGCGATTGGATAGTGAGTTCATGGGTCCGAATTCTCACATATCCATTTGCACTACTTTTCAGTGGGATTCATCTATTCTCCCCTTGGTGACAGGGCAAAATCCAACTTTCTGTTGCTGATATATAAAATGTTTGAAGTCGTTATGGTTTTAAAACACACTTGAATCCCAAAGCATTGAGTGATGCTCGAGTAGGAAATGGGGTTGTCGTAGGCCATCTGAAATTAAGCTTTAGCAACACAAACTGATAGTAGTTTTCTCACTCATTCTAATTGATGCTCCCAGCCATAGATGCAGCATGGTAGCCCCAGATGAACAGAGTCCTGATTATTGTTAGTATCAGAGGAAAAACCACAGCACAGGAGTTAAAATATTTACAAGTCTTAGGCTCTCTGAGGGCGTAGTTGACCTTTCATAGTTAAAATATAGTTTTCCAGGTATGTAAGCCTTTATTTGTTGGGTGAAGATTTCCACATAAGTGGACAGAACATTAAGATCCTGCAGGATCTGGGATGTGGATTCTCATGAAAAACATGTTCCTTGTGAAAAAGTCCCTATCTTTACAACCAGCTACCTCAAAAGACTCAGTGAAAGCCATAAGACATAATTAGATCATGGAGTTTGATCCCTGCCAAATTCATAATTTAAGTCAATGCTTAAGTCACATCTCTAACAACAACAACATAAAGGAACTGCCATTAGTGCGTGGAATGGATGCTTTCATGTGCTAATACACTGATCACTCCAATTTTCTGTTAAAATCGGGATTCAAGAAGTCCTAACTTAATCCTCAATCTCTATGAATTATCTCAGAGGCAGCTTTTTCTTAATTATTTCAGTTTCTTAAAGAATTTTAAAAATCCATTAACATCTATTTTAAGTCTATTAAGTGTCTTATGCAACAGTAAAGTTTAGAAAAAGTGTTTTGCCTAAGGTTAAGCTAATCTTTGTTCAGGACTAATTTCAATAGATCAAGCTTTCCAGCATATCCATTCTTCCTCAGCACTCCTCATCTTTCACAAATATAGCAAAATAAACATGAAGGAATAGCATAAAGAAGAAGATATGCTGCTTGTGTAAGTAATTATGTCCCTTGTTAGTTCACTATAAAGTAATTTTCTTCCCCCCCACCTCTTTACATTTCTTAGTGTGCCCTGGAAGGTATTTTTACTTAATTTTGTTTAGAAATTTGAAAAGCAAGAGAAAGTGAGGGATGATTACAGACTTTATTTAAGGGTTTGATTTTGGTTTCTCTCTGTTCTTATATCAAAGATAAAATGGAAGTGGTGGTGTCATGTTCAGGTAATGAGATTTTATATTAAAAAGAATAAATTAAGCTCATAAAGCCAATGGCAGGAGGGACATGAGGAACCATTTCTAGCTCACAAAAAGGACTTTATACATTAATGCAGTGAGCATCAAGAGTTATTAGGAGTTGAAATTCAAAGCTCAAAGGATGTCAAGTGCTTCAAAAGCAAAGGCTTATTTTGTATTGTTTATGTTTAGAAGTGATATGGAGCTCCCTTGAAATATTTTACCCATGATGTCAAAAATCAAAAGCATTATGGGAGAAAAAAAGAACTTGGGACATTTCCCTTGCAACCAAGAGTTCTGTCCGTGACACACCAGAGGATTCCTCTGAGGTACAGATTTGTACACAGCACTACTTACCAAAAAAATACAAACATTGTCTCTGCTTAGCTGCACGTTGTTGCTTGCCTTGAAAATTCATAGTACACAGAAAGGTTTTACTGTAACATTCACTACTTTTTTTTTTTTTTTTTTTTTTTAAGTAAAACCCCAAATCCTGGAATATCAGTATGTGGTCATTTTTTAAACAGATATTTTTTTGAAAAGCTGTGTGACATTTTTCTTTAATGGCTGATTTTTTTTTAATGTCAGCTACATTTTTAAAGCATGAGGCCTGGTTGTAACTAGCCTCGGCACTGCTACTGTACATCAGACTGTACTATTTGATCATTAATTTATCACAGTTCTAGCAGTTTGTTTGACAGGTGATAGTGCTTTCATCTAATGGCTACACAGCAAGTGTGTGGTGCACTAAAGAGTGGATGCCACTGACTAGAGTTAGAAATCAGCAGACAACAGCCACTTTGCAGAGCTTTATCGATTTACCAGAATCATTTAAAGATATGAAGCAACTAGAATAATGAATGCCAGTTCAGCTCACTGTGGGGTTTTTTTCTTATAGTTATTTAGTTTGGAGTATATTAGTAGACTTCTGTTGCCAGTGTTGTTGTTATTACAACTATTTGCAATGGTAAAAGAGATGCAAAAATCAAGGTGCAAGTTTCAATATTTGTACTGGAGATGCAGTGTCTGTGTTCAGTGCAGTTTAGGAAAATTGATACTTGGCAGAAGTAGGAGGCATATTGGAATATTATGAATATTTAGCCCCCAAATTCAGCCTTTTATTAAAATTATCTGGTGAATATATTCTCTGGGTTAGGTATATAAATATGAATCTATTTGCTCCACTGATGGGATGTGCAAAATTGGCACCTTTTGCAAGCAATACCCCCTGCAATCTGTACTTGTATCATAGAGGAAAGCAAACTGTATTTAACCTATTACCTTTTCTTCATGACAACATATGTGTAAAGCATGGTGTCTGCGTCAGAAGTTATTATAGTGCTGGTACAGGTTGGTGCACTCCAGCCGTGCTTCTGGCCAGGACTCGCCGGGCATGAGTTAACTGCAGCACATCTACGACACAATGTGTGTGCCTATCGTCTGTGAGCAGTGGAGCTGGTTGGTGCCCACAGAGTCGCCCTGCCTGAGATCCCGGCTGGATCTAGGACTGCAGCCCGGCTGTTGTGTGTATGGAAAGGCTGCATCTTCAAATCTTACCACACAATGTACTTATGTCCGGAGGACTTGTGCATACAATAGCTCAGATTGCTGCATTTATCTTTGTTGGCCAAAGACCTGTCTTACAGCTGTGCTTGGGTTTGGTAAATTTGCAGGGATGATGTGCTGTCATGAATCCGGTGCCCTGGTTTACAGCAGCAGAACCTGGGACCCGTTCCAGCAAGATGCTGAGGAAACCGTATAGCTGTAAACCTGTTAGCAGCCCCATATACTTCAGACACTCTCCAATCCTGAAGCACTTGGCTACAGCAGGTCTTAGTTGAAATTATATCAAGAGGTGGAAGGGGCACTTTGAATTTTAAAGTTAGTGCCAATAGACTTCTGATGTTGGACAAGCTTAGGCCAAAGCTCAGATGACTCATGGAAGTTAATTAGTTTTCTGAGGTGCTGATTGCACATATTTCCCACTGAAATCAATAGGGAAACTCCCACGTGTTGTAGCAGGAGCTGGAAACTGGCCATGTAGTGTTGTGGGACATTCAGAAGAAGCAGTGTTGTCTTTTGTAGTGGAGACAGTGGGAGATGCTTACAAACGTGAAGGAAACCAAAATGGTGCCAAAAGAAAAGTTATTTTCCTCCCCCTTAGTGGTTGTTACAAAAATCACAAGGAAATAGGTAACACAAAAGTTTGTCAAATATTTTCATTATTTTTTTTAAACATGCCTGGATGCATGCATATGTGCTGCCTTTTCTCCTTTTGATTGCAAGTCACGGGAATGTTGATACCTGTGGGGTTGCCATGTACCTAGTCCTGGGTGAAATGATGCTTATTAATCTGAAGTTATTACTCAGACCACTGTCTCTAGGTTTGTAGTAGCTCATCAGTGTCAGTAAGTTTGTGTAAGCCTTGCTCCAGGAAGGACCCCATTCCTTGGTTTTCCATGTCAGCAAGTCATCACCACTGCACGTGAGCATGGATGATGGTATTTTGCTCAGGAAGAACTATTGGGATTGCCAGGCCTGTATGATGCGGACTGCAGGCAGAATGATGTCAGAGGCTGACATGCCATAAAGCCTGAGATCTAGAGCATCCCTTTGCTGAAGCTGCAAAAACACACTGGTCAAAAATCAACATGGGCTTCCCAACGTGTAGATGAATATGTGTGCATTAGTAGAGCTTTTACAGGGTTGATCATAAACTCTTTTTGCTGTAGGCACTTAAGTTCCTGTGCTGTCAATCTGTCACATTTCCAATGTACTAAATCTTGTTTGGTTTATTTGGAAGAAAGTTTCTAGTTACTTTGAAGTAAAACCTGGTTAAATTTAATTCGTATTAAAGTGAATGTGAGAGTCTGCTCCGCTGAGGAGTTAAAATGGGACTGTTTTAGTGGTAGTTTAAAAAAAAAAAAAAAAAAAGAAAAAAGAAAAAGCTGTGCTTTCATCTTGCCTTCTCTCCCTTCACCATGGAGTGCCAGTTAGGAGTTGCTCAAAGTCCTGCGTAAGCTGCAAATCATGATCTGCCTTTCCATTTGCCTTTCTGCCTACAGAACCACAAGCTAAAAATACCCTGGACAAGCAATTCCCTTCATCTTCTTGCTTCAACTTGCCAATTTCCAGTCCAGCTCCTCCTCCTGCCACCAGTTGAGTGCCAGTTTGAGGAGCTCTCTACATTTTTGGCTATCGTGTTTCCAGGAGGTAGGATGGGTTTCCCCATGGCCAGCCTGGTTATAAATAGTTACTTGCCTGAATGAAGAGCTTGTATCCTTGGCAGGTGGTCTGAAAGAGCAATTGCCATGGGATGGAGCCATATCTTGTCTTATCTTCTCCTAGAGGTACCGCCTCTGGTTCTGCAAGGTCTTTCCTGGAAGATCCTGCTCACATGATTTCAGCATTAACTCCAGATGCCTTTCCACTGTGCTGGCAGTGGAAGTGCTATGTGAATTTTGCCATTTGCAGCAGGATAAGGAGGTTGAGCTCAGGAGAGCAGATTTTCCTCTCCATTGCTGCTGAAAACCAAGAATAATTCAGCTGGAATGAGTGAGGTCCTCCCAGCGATAGCCTTATACCACAGAGATCAAAGTCTGCCCTACCCTCATATTTTAAGCTACACTTCAACCAATATGCAAACTACATTTTTACCTTCTCTTTCCCTGCTCCTAATTCCCACAGTTGAAGTCCTGGCCTGAGCCATGATTAATATCCCCCCTCCTTCGAACACGAAGATCCCTTGCTCTTCCCACCTGAAAATCCCAGCCACAGTTTGTATTTTCTGAGTGATTAATACATCCATATACAACCTGAACCCTGAATCTCTGTCCCTGGGGCTGCCTGTTCCCACTCTTGCCACTGCTCTCATGGTTTGGCAGGCAGGGGCAGGAGGAGGGGGTGGCCTACGTGAATGCAAATGTGCGGTGGTGGGCAAGCTTGGCTTGGGTTGGCTTGTTTGTTTGTTGCTGCTGTTTTTCCTGGCCTTGCTCATCAGAGCCTAAATCTCTGGAAAACATCTAGTGTGATTCATGTAAACACCGAAGACAAGTAGGATCGGACATGCTGAGCAGAGGAATAAAAAGTGGAGGGGAACAAACACTTGGCGGGGATCCGCTGCCCGACATGGCGCAGTGAAGACTGGGATCGAGAGGTATGCCAAAAAGCTCTTTGTCTCACATGCACATTAGGATAAGTAACATTGCTCCTCGCCATCTGTCTCTCTCTATGAACCTCTGCCTCGCTCCCATGTAATAAGAAGATTCATAGAAGTACCAGCTGTGACCTTACAGGGAAGCCTGAGAAACTTTGCCTTTTTAACCAGCACTGGGAGAGTTGGATTTGGCACCATTGAACACAGTTCTGTGTGTGTTATTTTTTTTGTTGTTGCTCTGTCACCATCTCTTCCCCCAGCAGTCATGCAGTGTTCGTAGAAAGATGAAAGCCACCGTGGTAGTTCAGGAGAGGCTGGCAGCTGCCAAACATGAGTTTCGGTGGGCTATTTTTTTCCTTTATTTCTTCCTTCTCTAATAAGCCTGAATAACATGAGGAGAAGAGACCATCAGATGCTGCAGTTTCCTAGTCCCTGGTTGTTGATATAGGCCAAGAGGGCCAACATAGTTGTGACCAAGATGAGACAAATTGTGTCAATATTTGTTTTATTAACCTGGCACAAAGGATATAGAAAGGCTGCCAACTTTGGGGCTCCCTTACAGATGTGGTGATGTGTTCCCCTACGGGTTAAATGTAAGCTATCCCCCCCACACCCCATCTGCAGGATGTTTGGCAACTGAGGTTGCTGGCAGCTAACCCTGTGTGTGATTGTGCCTGTGATTATGTTGTAGATGCCTGTGCAGCTACGATGCAGGTTAATTTGCAGGGAGCTTTTCCATACAGCAGGATTCAAATCCTTCTGTTTCACATGTTTGTGGCAGAGCAGACTCAAAATTCCCTGACCCATAAATTTGTTGGTGACACCTGTGACTCACTTTGAATTCAGAGTCATTCTGAAAAATTAGGGGGAAAATGTTTCAAAACAAGTAAAATTTGGTTCTTTGGCTAATCAATATCTAAAAGAAATCTAACATGCATTCAGCTAAACCATGTAATTCAAACTCAAGCACTTGATCTTCAAACCTGTTTTATACAGTGAAAATAAATTTCAAATTGAAATGTTTCATTTTTTGATATCAAAAAAAGCATTTTTACTTTTTCATTAAAAACAACTACCTGAAAATGTTATCCACATGGCTTTCATAGAATATTGCAATGGACCTAAGTCTACATTTTTACTGTTGAAAAAATTTAAGATAAAAATGTTTCCATATTATAATTGGAGGACAAATAAAATTCCATGGGTATCTTTCTGGGTAAAATAAATGCTAAGTTTTCTAAAGTAAAAGAATTAGACTAAGTGCTCCTGAAATTTCTGTCTTGAACATCTGTATTTCCTGGGAAACTCATTGTAACTGTATAAAACCAATTCCTCCAAACTTCACATTCATCTGGGTTGAGATATTTTAAAAGTAATTTACCCTTAAAATTTAGAAAATTAGAACAAAAGTTTATTGTCTTCCCCTTCTTTGCAATTGTCATGCAGGGGGAACTTCGCTTTTCACTGGGACTGTAGGAGCGTATGTTACTGAGACACTTGGAAATTGCACCCAATATCACCAAGAGCAGCAGATGGATCTGTCAGCTGTTTTGCTGAAAATGGTGAATATCTTCCCTGGAACATTCATAAGTTGCCTGAGGCAAAATTTCACAGTGGAAACAGTGAGATTTCGCTTTACATAACATTCCTAGTACTCACGGAAGTCTAGGTCCCCACCACCCGTCAGATTAAAATACCCATGAAGCAGAAGATGATGAATAGGCACAGCTGGGCTGTGAGAAGGGCATTTTCAGAAGTCCTTGGCCATAGCCTGACCGCAGCCCATCAAAGCTGCAGCAAGCAGCAAATGAACAGTGTCTGTAGGACTTACTGTTGTTGCTTATTTTCACATTTAGGTGGAGACTGAAATAGGCTCTGATGACGCCTTTGTGCCTCTCTCCTTCCACGGGGTCTTAGCAGTGGAGCAAGCAGAGTCTTCCTTGTGTGGTCACCTTCAGGGCTGTATGGGAGTGTTCAAGTCAGGAACCTGAAGGTGTCCCAAGTCATGTATCGTAACATACTTGCTGTCTGTGACATCTAAGAGAAGAGCCTAACCACGGCTATGGAGATAAGGGAAATCCGCTGTGCACATGAACATATATAGGTCTCCAGGTAGAGCAACGTTTGGGCCTCGGGGAAAGGGGCCACTCTTCGCATTGCTGAAAGGATACTTTCAACAATACAGTTTGGCACTTTTCCTGTCCATAAGTACTTCAGAGAGTTTAAATTGGCTCTTTGCAAATATTTGTGAGGCAGATCCAGAGTCCTTTTTGTTGGGCTTTCTTTCAGACAGTGTGAGTAAGAGCTGACCAAGTTGGTGTTCACCAGAAAAAACCCACAGTTCCCCTGAATTTGTTCCTACGTTTTACTGTTGGCTTATAGATACAGTGCAAACCTGGCTTTATAATTTTCTGTTGAAAATAAAGATTGCAGGGCCAGAGCAACCTGAATTTAACAAAGGGTTATCTGTGCTTTCAAGCTAATTTGTTATTAAGGCAGGGTGTGAAATTAAAACCCAATAGCTGTCTCAATAACTATGCTCTGGAATAAGAGTATCTTTTGTTCAAAAGGATGTTAAGTGGAGAGATGTCAATTAAGATTTGCCAGGTAGAGTCTACTGCAATAAGAGGACCTTAGGCACTGTCATAATTATAATACCTTTTTAAAGTTTATTCTTGTTACTACTGGTTTTTTTAATGCATTACAATGTCTGTAACCAAAAATAACGTTTAAATCTCTGTTAACTTCCATTAAATTAAATACTGCAAAAAGGGAATCAGAGGTGTTTCTGAGAGTGAGGTTTGTTATGGGCCCTGTAAGTGTTCGAAGTTGGCTGGCAAATTTGCATAAAAGCAACGCAGGACTCCAGTTACTTGTGTGGGTCTTACACAGTTTTGATCATCCATTTTCTGATGGCCTGAGAAATTATTGTCTCTGAGTTTGTATATTGCTACAGTAGGCAAAAAAGGAGAAAGTACCACGCGTGCGGTTATACCAAGGGGGACTTCCACAGAGTTTCCAAGGTTTAGCTCCAGCTTTTGTCAAATTTTACCCTTGGAAGCCTGAAATATTCAGTGGCTTTGTAATAGGAAGCATTCATATGTTGGAGTTTAGCCTTTTCTATCCATTGAGCACAAGTTATTTTAAACAAAATCCTAGACCCAAAGTGGAAGATTTAAGATATTTGACACCAGCTGTGTGCAGATACAGACTTTGGGTCAAGTTTTGAACTCAACTTCAGATGGTAAAGGTTTCTGTGATTAGTCTTAATGGGACCAGACTCCTAATGGGAGAGCTATTGAACAAGTGCTTGCATGTGTTGGGATTGCTGTCTGGTTGCTGGTAAATCAGCCCTGTCTTTTGAACAGAAAGAATGAAAGCTCTTGACTCAGGCTGCCATGAACTGTGTTTTATTTGAAATCTGATTGGAATGTTTGTAATGCAACTCAGTCTGTGCAACAAAAACAACAGTCATTTCTGGTGAAATTCCTCCTAATAGGCCTGGCTATTTGCACTGTATGTCATCTGCTGTGGGATGGGGCTTTCTTAGGTCAGTAACTGGCGAGAGGGCCCGGTGGGTGAGAACGCCTACTAGGAAGACCTATGAACAATAGCTCAGGCTGAGTAAAATAATGCAGGTTTGGGCATCTGTGAATGTGTGAAAAGCTTTAAGGCTTTGCTCTAGTGTCTTGTTTCCTCAAGGGAATCATATGGCAAGCTCTGCAAACAAAATGGATAATATTTTATGTTCAAAGCAGACATCTAATTGCATCTCCCAACCACTGGGCAACAGTGTATTTACTAATTCTGTCTTCTGTGACCCAATGTAATGCTCTCATTTACACGTGTGTGAAGCACAGTGGTGCAATTACCACCTCCCTCTGGTCTCGTGTGTTTGTAGTAGGGACTACAGATGCTTATGCCAAACTTGCTTGTAGCTTGGACATAACAAAGCAGAGGGAAAAACTCTAAACAAACCATTTGGAGCCTGATTTCAGCTCCCTCTTCGGTAACCCAGCTATGACTCAAGGAAAATTTTTGTTCTTTTGGGAACCTGACCTCCTTGCCTGCACACCAAATGCAGGCAGAAACAAAGAGGCTGGAGAATGAAGGAAAATAAGACCAAAGGTCCTTGTTTTTCTATTTATTGTTAGGCTTTCTTCTCAGGGAAAAAAAAAACCAACCCACCCCACAACTCACAAACAAATAAGTCTAAAGAAGTTTATCCTAATTCAGATAACAAATGCAGAATCATAATAGTGTAAAGTAGTGAAAGGAATGACTGCTTCTGCCACTGGATGTTTAGGTCGTCATCTGTGGGGCCCTACGCACACTCTTCCAGGCTCTGAACTAGTCTTGGGACTGAGATGGTCACTGGTGATACAGCTGCAAGTTTGATCCAATTTGATGCTTCTTTGTCACTTTGTTGTATAGTTCTGGGTAGTCCTAATCTTCACAGATAACTGAGGACCACCAGAGGAATTAAACTTTTACAGCTTCTGCCTTCTGGCTGTTTCAAAGGCATTGCATGTCAGGCACCCTTTATCCCTTTTCTTCTGTAGTGAGAAGGACGTGTGGCATGGTGAAAAGCTGTGAATGGTCCTACTGACAACAAAAGCAGCAACAGTAGTGACCTGAGTGACTGGCAGAACAGGCTTCTTGCTTAATTTTCCTGCCTTCCTATAGCTTATTCAAAAGCAGATACTGAGAGTTTTGTTACTCCCAATTGGAAGTGTCAGCTGGTTTAATTAGGTTGGAGAGCTGCATCACAAGCTGGGAGTGTGGTACCACTGCATATGCGGGGCTCGCTCTCTTCAGATATTGTCGTGTAGCCTGTTTCTTGCCAGCAGTCTCGGTCACGGGGCTATTCAGAAGAGTGCACAGACTCATGCAAATGGATGGCAATAGATAAATAAAGCTATGGTTTTGGTATTGATATTAATTTTGGCAGAGTTATGGTAACAATTGTGCCATGAAAGTGAACAGTTGTAGCATTGAGCATTTTATGCAAGGGGATGTTAGATTGGGAATCCAAACTCCATATGGGATCCAAAGGAAGAGATTTATTGTTGCACTCATCCAGCAGAGTAGCCAGACTGTATGTAAAATCTGAGAAGCAAAGAAATTCAGTAGCAAGAAAAAAGTATTTCATGAGTTGGACAAGGGAGAAAAAAATCTGATACAAATTAAGTTCAGAAAAAAATCAATGCGTGGAAATCAAATGTGTCCAGGACAGTTAAAGGAGACATCAAGGCAGTTACTGGACAGAATGATATGGCGAAAAATGCAAAAAACATGAAATATATGGCTTTTAGGTTTCACTTTTGAGAGATTACAACTTCAAAAGAAACCAACTAAAACAAAATAAAATGTTTCTCCCTCATGCTGTAGTGATTTGGCCATAGGTGCCCATGTTTTTTTTATAATTTTGTCCTCTGGAGGGTTCAAACCCTCCTAAAGCTCACTCCAGGCAGCCACTCAAGCTCATTCACCTCAATGATTAGCGAGAGGCCTGCGGTGCGCTGAAATATTATAAGGAGCCTATAGAGGAACTCATCGTGAGCCAAACAGGTTACTGCCTTGGCAGGATTTGTCTTACTGGTTTGTGAAGATAAAAGGAGGATAGGCAAAGGTTAGTATTTCAAAGCAAGTGTCTTGGATCTTAAAATATTTGGTGAAATTATTCAAGAATAGTTCATTCATGTGAAATGAATGAAAAGTTTCTGTGTATTGCTGTCAAGATCAATGAAAGCTGAAGTCTAATGCTGGCCAAGCAAGCAAAAACTGCCTGTGGGCTCCCTTCGCTTACGTACCTGGCAACTCTAAACTTGACATAGTGAAGTCTGCGAGGAGCAGGATCAGCAACTCGCAGGCTTTCTTGGGTCAGCTCCACTCTTGTTTTAAGTTGGGCTAAAACCCACAATGTCATCAGGAGAGTCACAGCGCATACTTCAGGAGTGCTAACGTGACTCTCTGGGATCTCACTCTGTTCAGGCTCAGGAGCAACTTCCTCCCCAGCTGCCTGCCCTCTGCCAGAGGCTGGTGTCCCACCCTTGACCTCTTGACCACCACAGCAGAAATCAAACGATGGTGTACAGGTCCACCAGTCAGCTGGTGGGTGATGTTTTAAATATTTGGCTCCTCTTTCAACACAAAATTAATGTTTAAACATCCAAGTTTTCAAAATGTTAGGTAATGAGATGCAAGGGACCTGGCAGCTCTCAGCTGTGCCCCAATGACACCAAGCCAGGGATTTTGACAGAAGTCTGCTGCTGTGTCTGAACACAACTGATGGGCGTTGCATGACACAGCAGCTGGTTCTGGCTAGTTATCCGGGGCCACTAACACGAAGCTGTTTACAGGGGCTGAATGCTTTTGGAATACAGCTCCTACTTAGGAGCCTGTGTCGTAGCTAATGAGCTTTCACCTTGAGCAGACTATGACTGGCAGCAGCTACCGACCATGTTCTCTGAATCCCATAGCTCAACACATGGGAACCTCTGCTAAGCATCTCTGTAAGGAGTAAATGCAAACATTTGCGGAGGTTGAGCAGGTCCTGCTCCTGATCATCTGATTCTTTGTTTAAGACTTGTATGCCAAGTTGTTGGGTGTAAGTGCTCGGGCTTTGGTGGCTTATTGAAGAGAAGATGCTAAGGAAAGGTGGTTAGCAAAATTACATTCCTTGAGTAAAGGAGGAATGGTACAAGAACTGGGCATTTGGTGGGGTTGTTCACTATGACTGGCAAGTGCAGGCAAGCACTTTCATAGTGTGGTAAATATTTTAGACTTAAATTTTAGAGATTATTATCTGCGAGCTGAAAATATCTCTTGATATGCCTTTACTGAAGGAATATATCTGCATCTGAGTGCAAAACAATACTCCTGTGATGTATTTGTCTCCAGCTTTGAAGGTGAATGAAAAGGTGAATAATTTATTGGGCTTGACCAACTTGGAACTTGGACTTGGAAATCTTAATACACGGAATTCACTGGAATAAGAAGTTGGTTTGTTTGTTGATTTGCAGAGACCTTTGGCAATTCAGTATGCATCCATATTGTTATGGCATTTCTTAGTTTTCTGAGGAAGTCAGGTATGGACATCTGCCATCCAGTAAGGAACAGGAAAGAATATCTACTCGTAACTGGTGTTAATAATTTTCAGCCAGTGGTATTTAGTAAAATCTGTTTGATCTCTAATTCTCACAGAAGTCCCATGCATGGTGTTTTCTGAGGCCTCTGAAGCTGGGTGATGCACCGAGTTGGTGCTGGACCAGCATAAGCCAGCTTGCACTCAACACAAGAAAACAGGCGCAGAATTGTGATTCCAGGTGTCATTCCCCTCTCCATGAAGCAAAGGGATTCTCCTTTGGTGGACTGAGAGGAAAAAGAATCGGGCTACCTTTTTGGTGTCAGTTTGCATCTTGTCTTTGTTTCCTGCCATTTTGATGTCTGGATTTTGTAGCACAATGTGTGATTTTACTGGGCTTGTGAAATGTACATACTCCAACTTAAAAATTTGCATGTTCCCATCTGTACCCTGAGGATATCTCAAAAGGGGGGATTCAGAAACTGGGGGAAGAAAGGTTTCATGAATTTTGCAAACTTTTTCCTTTAAGTGCTTTTTTTTATAGTTCAGTGATGCTTACGAATTACTTATACCATCCACTATGTTTTAACATGCTACACAATAAAGATTATCTGCTGTTCTTTGTGTATTTCAATACCAATGCTTTCCTTATCTATTTTCCCCAGCTTGCCATTTCATGCAGTAAAGGTTCTGTCATGTGATATTACTCACGCAGAGGGAAGTTGGAGCAGCCCTGCATGCTGCTTTACACCACTGGTAAGCAGTCAGAGGATTTGCTTTGGTCATAAATGCAGTTTCACAACATGCATCTCTCTCCTCTCTTGCATGTTGAACATGGCATTTCAACAACTGAAAATTCAGTGGTTGTCAGCTGAATCAGGATCTGAATTAACAGCTTGTGGATTTCTTTGCAATAGTGTTTTCAGCCCTAATATTGATTTGTAGACACTCCAAACTACGCTTCCTTGTAAATGTGCATGTGCAATTTCTGTTAACATCAGTGATGATACCGTTTGCACGTTGAGTGAAGGCTAGACTGTATTAGTTGTCTTCTAGATTTTACTGTTTTCACGGAAGGTCAGTGTAGTGTTTTCCACACACTTTGCAAAATTAGGAACTGTTGCTTTGGAAATATTAATGTTTCAGGCTGTTGTATATGTATTGTCAAAACACCCAAACCATTGTATCACAGACCGTACCTGCATGCATCAGTTACCTAATTCCTACCCTTGTGACTCTGTACCTATTTTACTCTGTACCTTCTGAAATATTTTGCGAGAGGAAAGGAAAATAAGGAATATCTTAGGATAGACTCATGCTACAGAGAAGAATCATCTTGCATTATTTTAAGAGATTTATTCTAATTTGTCCATTAGCTTTGCTTTCATTGGACAGTTCATTCCATCTTCAAATAGTTAAAATAGGTGTCTATCGGTATGTAGAAAAGGAGTCTGGACACCCAATTTTTAAGTGGCTTAAGTTATATAAGAAAAATCCCTTTCTTACGTCCCTGCAATATTCCTGAGCAATTAAGAGTTTTCCTTCCATCCCCTCACCTTATATTTTTCCAGTGCCTTTAACTTCAGATACAGTTTTGGGCCCCCTTCCAGGAGCTGTACTTCTCAGTAATGGGTGTGATTTGTCTCATGTGGGAATTCTAAATGAAATTACCAATAACATACTTACATTCAATTAAATCTATTTCAACATACACATCATTTAGCCACTCAGTAGGGAAATCCTCTCTGCCACGTTCAAGGAATGGTAATTGATATGTGCTCACTAGTAACATGTCTGCAAATTTCAAAACACTATAAGGAGTTAGGTGATGTAGATGACTTTGTCTTAGTAAATTGTAGTCTGACAGCTTCGCTTAGCCATAATCAATTCCCATTCCTGTTGTTCAAAGGCAAACTGTCAAACGATTTAGTTGCTTCTGACTCAGTGTCAGAAATCATGAAGCACCCCATTCTTGAGAGAGGAGCAAGCTGGACACGATCAGAAAATGAGCAGGACACATTGTTTCAGGTTACACTGAGGAAAAAAAAAAATCACAGTCCAGTCTGGGGATGATCTGAATGGGTACTCTCACCTCTTAAAACATCATACACTGACACAGGCAGGATAACATTGTGAAAACAAACAGCTCAGCTTATCCACAAAAGGGAAGTTTCAGATTTGTGCATGCATATCAGGAAGATGTGAAAGGTGACCTATGATTCTGCCAAATTGTTCTGTGCAGGAAAACGTTGAGCTTTGGCTATGGGAACGTCGAGTAAGGAGCTGTGTGAGTGCAAGGGGTGTCCCGTCATCTGGGCATACAGAGCTTCACCTGTGTCCCTGCTTCTGCAGAAGGTTGGCAGGTAGGAAAACAAGGAAAGTCTTTCATCTGTGTGTGCTCACTGGCCAATGTGCTGAAGGCAGCATGGGGCTAGTAGGCAACTGATAGAGATGATAGCAGAGTCTGTCTGGGAGTCCTTAGCCAGGCTAGTGCATTAATACTGCATGTAGGCACCCATTTTGGCCAGTGCTGAGAGGTAAAGAAAGGTGAAGCTTTCTTGTGCTTTTCCTTTAGATGTGGAGGTCAGACTGCACTTGCATTTGGATGCTGGATATATTTGAGTTGAAACATGGGTATAGGCCAACATGTGAAATAACAGATAGACAAAGCCCTAGCTCTGTTGTGCGAATAACTTGATTAATGCCTACTTCTTTTCCTAATAAACCAGTCTCCTGCCTCCCAGTGAGCAGGTGAGGAGTGGAAATAAAGCCGCCTTTATGGTTGGAATAAAATGACTAGGATGACAAATGTGCATCGGGATCTGTCAGAGCTCACAAAAGACCCAGAACCAATCAACCTGATTTCCTCAGCTGTGAATACTCGTGTCAGACAAATGTATAATGCATCCAGCTCTCCCTAACGTGTATGTGCAGCCTCCATGCTGGGACTACACTCCAGGCTTTTGAAGTTTAGCCAGTAGCCACTGTATTTCTGATTGTTTAGCACTTGCTAAAGAGGAGCTCAGTAGTACCAGGTTGAATTATAATTTTTACCCTGGCAAAGAAAGAGAGAAAAGAAAAACCTGACCAGACCAGTAGAAAGCCTTTTGGAATAAGTATTATTTTATAAAGGAAAGATGTAAAAAGATCAGACTTCATTTTTTTTCTTATCAAATTGAAGTGACCTGAGAAACAGTACAGTTTTGTAAAGGTTCGTTAAAGTAGGAGGTGTGCATAAGATGGCTTGAAAGGAATTAATGGATGGAAAATGAAGCACATGGAGAAATCAAAAACAGCACAAAGGTTTAAGTGCCCTGTGTGATGCATACTATTACTGTAGAAGGAAGCAGACTTTGCATATGTCTTTGGTGTTTTATAATATGTCAAACTATAAAATTCCTAAGAATATTTATCGTTTGTTCTTCTTTCCTCCCTTCACTCCCCTCTTCTCTTTCCCTGCAACTGGTTGATACTTTTTTTTTTTTTTTTTGGGGGGGGGGGGGGGGGGAGGGGGGTTTGGGGCTAGGGCTGGTTTTAGACACATTAATTGTGGGTTACACAGTTTGCTTCACTTGCCATTTCAGGAGGCTGCGTCAACATCCCACCTGGTAGTGTTGTTTACAAGCAGTTTTGCAACCTTTCCATTCTGCTCCCTTATTTTTGTTACGCGTAGTGTAATGATACCATATGACATTTTAAGTCTGAATTGGTATTCCTTGTGGTATCTCCTCAGGCCTGTTATGCTTTGGGTGTTTGCGTTACCTGTTCAGACACCCACGCGTGGTATGGTTATTTTCATTTGTGACTGAATGCAAGCTGTATGCCGGATGTCACAGGAATATGTTTAGAACTTCCATTGATCTCTTAACTACAAATAATCATTACAGCTGCAAAACAAATAGTGGATCAAAAATGTGGGAACGTAGCCCAGAAGATGCTGCTAACTTTTCCTTCTGAAATGCACAACGTGCAGGTTTGAGGTGTAATATATAAATGGCTGAAAGGTTTTTAACAAGAAAACAAGACAGGATATCATTAGGCAAGGACTGTTTGGGAAAAAAATAGCTACATGTCTTTGGTTCTTTAAAAAAAGAGTATAAGGAAAAGGTACAGGCAGCCATGGGAAACTGGTTGGCTTGTGTGATTCCTCAGCACTAGCAGACTACTCAATAAATCCCCTGCTGTAATTTTGACTAATTTTGACAGGTTTTTGCTTCTCAATACTGTTGCTATGCAACAGTCACACAGTTCGCTTGTTCCACCCCAGCGATGGCTGCATCCTGCGTAGATAGTTTGAGGAGTTTATAGACATGTCCCATGTTCTGTGGGATAATGTGTAAAACTTGTTCTTATTCAACTGTTTAATTTTATATATTAGCTATTTGTCAGGAGAAACCTGAGTTTGGGAGAAGAGTTATTTGAAAGTTTAAATCAAAATTATGATAGATTGCAAGATCTGGATTGCAACATCCTAAGTCCTGGGTCCTTGTGCCCCTGTAATCCTTGGCCTTACTTAAGAGAAAGGAAAATCTCCAAGATCTGGTCCAATGTGGGTGTCATTTTTATGGGAAGACAGGTGATTCAGTGCTTCCCTCAAGTTCTGGTTCAGCTCTTTTCCTTGCACAGCTTCCTTAGGTATAATCCTGGGCAAGTCACATGTCCACGGTGGGGATGGAGCTGGCTCCAGCCACTGCTCCTTGCCATCTAGTCCTTTTCCAGCAAGCCCTGCTAAGAGCCTGAGTTCAAAAATAGCCCAGCGCGAGCACAGCCAGCCTCGCATCTGTGAGCATGACCTGTCACAGCTACATGTCGCCGCACTGTACAGAGGATGGGGGTAGGTCAGTGCTAGCTCAGGGAGGTCTGTGCTTGTGCTGCTTCAGACGATCTACTCCTCCTTCTTTAATGTCTCTCTGCTTTGGTGCTCCCTCTGTAAAAAGATCAATTTCCCTCATTCCATGATGTCTCCTAAAGATAAATGCATTGATGAGTATGATGCATGTAGCCACTGCAGTACTGGAGAATTATTTATGTATCTAAGGGTTTTAGATGTAGATGATTGCTAGTTGAAACTTGTCCTTACAGAGCCAGGAATGCCTTTAGGTCCTTCCTAGCAAAAGTTCTGGTGCTCATTAGAAACTCTGGTGGTTTGCATATTTTAAATAATTGTTCACAATAATTCCTGTCCAGAAGAAATATGTGGGACATAAGCAGCATTATCTAACAGCAGTGTGCAGTGTGCCATGTTGTCTTTGGCCCTGCCAGCTCTGTACCATTGGCCAAGCACTTTCTGCACTAGTGGTGTGCCTGCTCATGACGACAATGGTGTATCAGTAGCACAGTCTTTGAAAAGTGGGGAAAAAATGTTTCTGGAGTTCATGCCATCATATCACAATTTTGGGGGGATAATTATTGAATGCACACAAAAGCAGCATTTTTTTTTTCCCCCTGCAAATAAAGTGTAGTTGATGTTGCGCTATTTTGGTTTTGTTTTCTGCTTAACATTCCTCCGTAAGTGCAGCTCCTCTGAGGCTTGAAATGAGACAAAACTGAACCAAAGTGACTTTGTTTTTTCTGTGTAAGAGGATGGACGCTGAGTGATAATGACATATTTTGCATGTGAGCAGCAGGTGCGAGACCAAGTGTCTGCTGTGGATTAAAGTAAATATGGATTTTTTCTATATTTAACTGATATGTGACAAAGAAACAATGTTTAAATGTCACTTTCCATGGGTTTTTTGTGTGTCTATAATTATATATTCTAATATGCCAAGGAGCTACTCACTGAAGTTCAAATTTACATGGTAAAGTCGTGCATAACAAGACAAACAAGATACAGTCTAGCATTCATCTCCATGCATCTGGGCTGCCTCCACCCAGCAGTTACACTACCAACAAATTAATGTTTTCTGCTTTCTTGAGTTCACATAAATAGCTGTAAATTCCTATAATTAACTATGATAAGTCACTCCCCACTATTAAAACAAATATGTGTTTGTTTATCGGTCGTACTTGCATCCACCACTCTTAACATTACAGTGTCGACTGATGTTTTTTCACTGTGTTAAACAAAGCAGAAATATTCCTGTTGGGCAATGCCAGAGTCCCAAGAGCTGCCTCAAAAGCAAGAGCACCGGGCTGTCGCCTGCTGAATGCTCTACTTCTCTGCTGATGGCTGTTTCTTTTCCTCGCCCCTTACCGTACCCCCTCCAAAAGACTGCGCTGTTTAGGTGGGCAGTTAAGGACTTGGGGAGCAAGGCATGGCTTGGAAGCAGAGAAGTAAATGCAACTGAGATATCAAGATCAGTTAGTTCTTACGGGGCCTAAAAATAAAGCAGTTCCTACGAACATCTGTTTTTCCGTGTGTCAGGCCTACATTTAGTCATAGGTTATTTGTGGCAAAGCTAGTCCAAGCTTTACTGTCTAAATTATTTTTTCTGACATTTAACTAGATTGGTAGTGATGTAAAAAAACTTGTGACACTTTTCTGCTGGAATCTGATTTGGTTTTGGGGTGGGTTGGGGGGGTGGCTTTTTGTTTTGGGGTTTTTTTTGAAGCTAGGGGCACCAAATTTTGCCCCAGAGCCTCACTTTTCATCTCAATTATAATTTTATTTTATAAGCCTACTCTCAGTGCTTAGTGGAAGCCTCTGCTTCATTTATTTCTCATATCTATTGCCATCTGTGTGCTGGGGGCTGTGCTCAGGTTGCCTCTGCTATGGCAGGACATGTTTTTCACAGCTTTTATGTCTCAGAAGTAATACATTGTAAGAGATGCTGACCACAGAACGAAGTTAGGCACCCAAATTACAACTCACATGAAATACCGAAAAGGCATGGGTGAGGGGCTAGGAAATGTAACAGTGACAGTTTTGTTTTGCCTAAATTTTCCGAGGAGAAGTATTTCAGAAATTATGTCAAATGAGAAAGCTGGTCATGTCTCTCTGTCTGCATGGGAATGAGATCTTTTGTGTTCTACAGGTTACTTGGGAGTGGATGTGCAGTAGTGGCAGGATGCTGGTAGCCAGAAATGGAGGCCATTTTCTACTCTAGCATCTCTATACCATTTTTTTCCCAGCATGTGGGCCTATTAGTTGCATCGTGAGTGTAGTCAAAGATTTGCTCTTTAGAGAAAATAGGTGTAACACAGGACTTTGTATCTGCTGGCCGGTAGAGATTAATAGTTGACCATAGCAAGGATGGTCAGAAAGTGCATTGTGAAATTTGGAGCCACTGATGGTTTAGTGGTTGTTGGTCATCAAAAAAGTATGAAACTATTTTATTTTAAGCTGGTTTCTTTGGATAGTAAAAATAAGTCTTTCCCTTTGGGTTTTAAAAGTAAACTATATGTAGCTGCTTCCTTCCTTACGGATTTTGTTATACATAATTACCATGCATGAACAGTACAGCACATGGATTATACAGCAAATTCTGTTTTAGCCATGCAAACTCCCAGTGACGCTGTGGGCTCTAACAGCTGTGAAGATGTGATTACAGATTTCCATGTTAATATTGGGTACCTTAAAGACCGCTGAAGCTTGTTCCCAGGTCAGCAGAACTAGAACAGACTAGCTAAGACTTCAGTAAAACAAAGAGATGGTGTAGAAGAATTTCTGTGAAAAAAAAGATAAAATGAAAACCCTGAATTTTATTATAGTGCCGAAAGAGTTAATTCTTAAATCTCCACCCCAGACCAAGGCGCAAGTCACTCCTAGGTTCCCAGACTGTCCTTATCGCTTGGCCTCTTATGATAAGATATTATTATCGTACTTACATTGATATTTACAGGCTCCAAACTAGTTCTGGTCTCATTATATTAGGCGCTGTGTATAACATGTGGCAAGAGACGTAATGTGTTGTAGTGTTTTCAGTGAAGACAGAAGGTAGAAGACGAAGCCATCATTCCTCATTTTACAATGAGAAACTGAGGCACAGGGAGATGTGGTGCCTTGCCCCAGGCTGCCCTGAAAGGCTCCGTCTCCCAGGGCTTGCTGCTCACACTGCTGGAAGGGCGGCTGGCGCGCACAACCGCCTGTTGCTGAGCTTTTACATCCTGTAATGGGCAGAGTCAGCGTGTGGAGCTCAGCCTGGAGCTGAATAGTTTGTTTTTAAATAGAGCTAATCTTCCTGAAATAAATGCAGTCTCCTCTCCCACTCCTCTCTGAGAAACATATCAATGGATCAATGGAATTTTTCAGCTGTAAACTCTGCCTTTGGATAAAAACAGTCAAAGAGGTTGTTCAGAATTTCTGCCTTTTATTTTAAGTTCTGGTTTCATGTTCTTTCCAGGAGGGAGAATAGAAACATGACAGTTTGGGAACATGGGGTTTTTTCTCCTCCCAACTCCAGGCTTGTCCTGGGACCAACATATTTTACATGAGCTCAGTACAACTGTAAAAGGAAGAACTAAGAAAAAGGCCAACAAACAATAGAGCATAGCAAAAACGCACTTAAAATATTACAGCTCAAAATACTGCAGAGCCTCATTTGTCTGTAATCCTGCTCTATTTAGTGGAACCTCTTGCACCCAATTCACTTTATATTTTTATTAATCTTTGTGATTTTCCCTAACGATCCTGTTATAAAGACATCACAGCACATGGCACAAGGACAATGCACATAAAAAGTTAAGAATGCATTTAACTACCGGCCATTGTTTAGTGTTCTTGATGAGCTTAAATACTACCTGGGAAAGGCTTTCTATCAAATTCAATTGGCTGCAAATGCATTAAGCTTAATGAAAGTCAAGATTTGGGTAGATGCGAATATTTTTTCTTTGAGGAAGTGCCCTTGCCCTGAGAATATGAGAACTTGCTATTCAGCCTCCTTCCCCAGTGGGAAGAGGTGGCAAATGGCAATATGTGTGACCCCCCAGAGCTCTGACCCCATTCCCATTCCACTTATTTTGCTATAAATCAGGAGAAACACCACTGACATCAGTGAAATTGCACTGGTCATGGTAATTCTTGTGGTCCACAGATGTAAAGGAGATGAAAGATATTATCTATAGGTAAGATCTGGGAAAATGTCAATCTGGAGGATCCAGCAGCAGGCTTTGGTGAGGGAGGGCAGACTGTTTTTCTCCAGATCGTGGAAGAATTCAGTTGCAGAATCAGGAACTGAGGCCAAGTCATAGTAAAAGGCTCCACCAGACCTTCCCAGGAGCTCAGGTGGGATGTGGGTAGTGTGTCAGATGCTCCATGGTAGTCACACAGAGCACTGTGTGGTGAGCAGAAGGATTTTGTCCTTCCCATGTCCGTCCTGCTGTGACAGTGAGCTAAGCTACATTCCACTGACCAGGAATATATATGAAAAGTTACTGCGAAGTAGGAACATGCTGCAAACCCATATGTTAACCTGCCATGAGGAGGTACCAAGTTCACATAGCTGACCCCCTACTTGCAGTTTAACCGCAGTTCTCAATGTTGTTTTGTTCTTTTGTGAAATTTCTCAGGTAGTCACAAGGTCATTCTTCATTCTTTCAAACAGAAATACAATATTTTATCTTTCCTAAGATGCAGTTCACCTACAAATATGACAAATATCCTTCTAAAGAAAGCTCATTTTCCCCCTAGGTCTAAGAGGCACAATTTCACAGAGACTGCAGCGGGTGAATCCACTGTCACCTCTTCCTGGACTGTAGTGTAGTCTTCAGCTTCTAAACTTGTTCTGTTCTGCTGTCCAGACTTATTTAATTTACAGTAGTTTGCATACTGGTTACCACACATATTTTGTTTGGCACAATTTTTTCCAAAACCTTTCCATAAAACTAAAAATATAACGCACCGAACAAACCGCTCCATTACCCAAAGAGAACTTACTACTGAAATTCAGGAAAGTATGTTGTGAGGTATTCATTTTAACTTCAGCTTCTGTCATAAAATTCTGGAAAACAAAAAAATCTGGAACATGCAATTAAAATAATTGTAGGTGTGTGAATGCCTGCCTCTGAGCAAGGAATTTAATAATACATGAAAACCTTTATTTTTGATTCTAGCAAAATATACAATTATATTCATACAAGCTGCCATTGCATCACTTCTTGCGTTCATGGAGGAAACTTCACTTACTGCTATTTCTACTACATGCTATGATATTATTACAATTCTTACTTAATTTAACAGAGCAGTGTGCTCTCTAGTACACTGAACTGAAAATGACACACGCTTTCCTAGTAAGATTGTATTTACTATTGATTTATCTTGCCCTAGAGAGTTCTGGTTAACATTCCAGTGATAATTGACCCTGCTTTATTTAACTCTTTTGGAAGCGCGTCCTCCTTCCCAGCAGTGCCTTGATACTAGAAGACTCTGAAACGGTAGTGCAAACAATAAATTTCCAGGAGACTGATTCATACAGCATTTGTCATTTCTAAGATTCACAAGAAAAACAGAAGTCTCAGGATAAGATATGATTAATTAGCTCATTAAAGTAACAGAGAATTTTCAGATCTAGGTTAGGGAGGAAGTGTCATCTAAGCTTTCTAAGTACCACTTTTGTTATATTGCAAGCTTACAATTAGTTATGCTTTAGCAGGCATCTTTCAAACTAATAGTTACCACTGCCTACACTGGAAGAGGTATAATTTCATCATATTCCAACAGATGCAGTGCAAATTAATAGCCTTGTACTATTCTAGTCCATGGAAGGTTCTTCTGCCGCTTCACCACAATCCCTGTTTTGCCCTAAACTTATTTAGGTTGTGTCAGTCAGTGTAAGGAAAGATAGTGCCTCTGCCTACAAACTGTGCTTTGCCAGGGTGACTCAATATAATTTCAAATGCTCCCATTTCAAAAATATAAGTTGAAAAGATCTCCCAAAACAGTAAGTCTTGTGATGGTAACTCAGTATGCCTGGTCTTTATCATAGAGCTATCACTGATCTTGGGCATTTACTGCAGAGACGGGACCACATGCGTCCCTGCTGTTACTTAAAGTATGTTAGAAAGATGAAATAGAAAATACAGCATTTACTTGTGGTATTTTAAAAAACCTTTATTGTTCAATTGGTTTTTGGAGATGATAGTTCTTGGCACTGTTCTTTAATCTTCCTTTTTTCAACAACTGTATGGAGCATAGCATTTCTGAACACTTGAGTGACCTAGAGGCACGTCACAAGTGAAGTTGCACCCTCGGTGCCTTCAGCTGTAAGCTTTGGCATTGCGGGTGGACGTCTGTGGGGTTCAGAGCAGGCCTAAGAGTCTGTTTTTGTAGACTTAGTCTGAAGAGGAGCACGTACAGGCCTTGATCTGTAAACACGCATGTGAATACAATTAGTTGTACGCAATTTCATCTCTAGTGGTGTGTGTATGGGTAAGTAAGTCAGAAAGCTCCTTCCCATGGACTTGGTGCAGAGGTGTGTGCTAGGAGACCAGCTCGGGTACCTAAGCTGACTGAGTAGGTAAGGTACCAGTAGATGGCATCCAAGAGTGCCCATCCCTGGGGGTGCAGCTCCTGTCTGCAGCCAAAACTACCCTCCCCACCTTCCCTAAAAACATTTTGATGTCTCCTGCTTCTGGCATGCAACAAGCAATGGTTCATGAAAGGCAGGTCCTGTTTGACCAACCTGATCTCCTTTTATGACCAGGTGACCCGCCTGGTGGATGAAGGAAAGGCTGTGGATGTTGTCTACTTGGACTTTAGTAAGGCCTTTGACACAGTCTCCCACAGCATTCTGCTAGAGAAGCTGGCAGCCCGTGGCTTAGACAGGTGTACTCTTCACTGGATTAAAAACTGGCTGGATGGCTGAGCCCAGAGAGTTGTGGTGAATGGCGTTAGATCCAGCTGGCGGCAGGTCTCAAGCGGTGTTCCTCAGGGCTCAGTTTTGGGGCCAGCCTTGTTTAACATCTTTATTGATGATCTGGACAAGGGGATTGAGTGCACTCTCAGTAAGTTTGCAGGTGACACCAAATTAAGTGGGAGTGTTGATCTGCTTGAGGGTAGGAAGGCTCTGCAGAGAGATCTGGACAGATTGGATCGATGGGCTGAAGCCAACTGCATGAGGTTTAACAAAGCCAAGTGCCAGGTCCTGCACTTGGGTCACAACAAGCCCAGGCAACACTACAGGCTTGGGGAGGAGTGGCTGGGAAGCTGCCTGGCAGAAAAGGACCTGGGGGTCCTGGTGGACAGCCGGCTGAACATGAGCCAGCAGTGCACCCAGGTAGGCAAGAAGGCCAACGGCATCTTGGCCTGTGTCAAGAATAGCGTGGCCAGCAGGAGTAGGGAAGCGATCATGCCCCTGTACTCAGCGCTGGTGAGGCTGCAGCTTGAGTACTGTGTTCAGTTTTGGGCGCCACAGTATAGGAGGGACATTGAGGTGCTGGTGCGTGTCCAGAGAAGGGCAACAAAGCTGGTGAGGGGTCTGGAGAACATGTCTTATGAGGAGCGGCTGAAGGAATTAGGATTGTTTAGTCTGGAGAAGAGAAGGCTGAAGGGAGACCTTACTGCTCTCTACAACTACCTGAAAGGAGGTTGTGGTGAGATGGGAGCTGATCTCTTCTCCCAAGTAACTAGCAATAGGACAAGAGGAAACGGGTTCAAGTTGCGCCAGGGGAGGTTTAGGCTAGACA
>VFFE01009205.1:909177-976733 GCA_008921705.1 Burhinus oedicnemus
GAATGACTGTACGGAGGAAAAAAAAAAAAAAAAAAAAATCACGCTTTTTCTATAGAGGTCAGATGCTCTGGGCATCATTTATCGCCTAATCTGTGGGTCTGGACTGCAGGCTTGGAAAGTGCTTTACTCACTGGCAGAGCCCTCTGCAGATGTGTCTACTCATCTGCTGGAGTTTACAAGAAAATATGACCCTTGTGCATAGATCCTTGAACTGAGTGGGGTTGAATTTCATTCACTGTGTGCACAGAAAGATGACGGACACATGATTTTCAGGGCCAGATTAACCCCTCAGCATGCAGTTTTGCCACATTGCATAGACACGTGTTTGGAGGGTAAACTATAGATCAGCTTTTCCTTTATTATGTTTTCAGGACGCTGAAGATCCATCCTGGTACCTTTCAGGTCTTTTTTTCTTATTTCCACTTCAATCCTGTAAATTTCAGACATTCAGAAATTATGAGATTTACTTGAAAATAGTGAGGGCCTGTCTGGATAGATTGGAAATTTCTGGTGTCTAACTTCCCGGCCATCAGGTTGGATGAGTTTCACATTTTATGTCTTTATTCTACAATGATGTGGCCAACAATGATTTTTCTTGTTGCTGCTGTCGGTACTTGTATTTGCTTTAGACTTTAAAGGCCTTTAGGCTCCTTTCCCTCCCCAAAACTCATGTGCATGTGAACTAGAAATGCACGCTCTTACCCAGTGGTTGTCTTGTGTAGTTACAGGGCAGTTTATTCCTCTCTTTGCTGCACAGCGTAACCCACCGTACAGCCAGAGCCTGAGTGGTCTCTTAGCTACCTGTTCACACGTTACTACTGCATGCTAATTTTTTGGCTGTGATTTCTTCCTGCCGCTATATGAGCACTTCTGTGTATTTATCAGCAGCAGGATACGGGTATTGTGTGGCACGTGTGAAACCAGTTTTGAGCAGTCCATCGTTTCTACCCTGGGTGCTCAACTTCATTCCTAGTCTGTGCTCAGGCATATACAGCTACTTCAATGAAAAGGCACAGCTTTCACTGAGCAAGAGAGAACCTGGCTCTATAAAATTTCAGTTAAAAGGTGCAATCAAATGCTTTGTTCTTGCAAATAAGAGTGAGATTACAATGTTTAAAATAAACTTAATTAAGAGGATACTCAAATATACATAGGGTTTGATTTTTCATGTCGAAGAATTAAGCCAAATTGTAACATTTTTTTGCAGTGTAGGTATAAAACTCAAGAGAATTATATCTTTAATATCTACTTTCACATGGTGAAAAAGGTCAATTTATTTGAATTGGTACATTTGCTTTATTTGAAACTTTAGAATTCATCACATTTCCAGGAAACTCTAAAGTGGCATTTTAGTGGGCTTTCTCTTTTCACCCACCGGGGAGACCATCTTTCACTAATTCAATAAAATAAGAGTTCTTTTTTATTATTATTTATTTTAATACCAACCCATAGCTATGACATCTGTGAAAGGAGCTGCTGTGTTACTAAACTTCTTAATAAAAATGTAGCTCCCTCTTCTGCTGACCCAGATAATTAGTTGTTAATGTTTTACAGAAAAGAATTTACAAATATGTGTTCAAAACTGCAGATAATTTCTTTTCATTTTCTGTTGTTGCACAAATTTGTGAATATCTGACCAAAACTCCTGATATGTTTCTGTGCTCAGAATTAAAGCTAGCAGCATGAACTGGCTAAGTGTCTCATAAACATAAATGGTTTATGTTTTATAAGCATACTAATATTATGTTCCAAAATAAAAATGTGCTCTAATTATGATGCTGCAGTAACTGCATAGCATTATTAAGTTACCATTTATGTCTAAATTATGTTTCATTCTGCTATACAGGGAGAGAGAATGTAGTCAGTCCTTTCCTCAGGCTTTAGTGCAGTAGTCCAAGCGTCATTCAAAGGCGTTAATACATCTTGTGGTATGGCTTTGGAGATGCCCCTTCTCTTTAAATTTCTCAATCTTATCAGAGTCATTAGTGAGTTCAGAGTAAGCAGTCAAAAGCCACTGTGCTACAAAGTCCTCAAGTTTCCCTTATTACATTATATTTTAAATTACTCAAGACACCAGAAAAAAAAAAGGGAAGGGGGGGTGGGGAGAAAAAAGGAAAAAAAACCACTAATTACCAGCAATAAACAGTCTTGGCTGTAAACTTCAGATTTCAGGTAAATTTGCATGCTTTCAGCAGTTCAGAATCTGTTCTTATTATAAACCTCATTATAAAATGAGCATACTACAGCCTCTGAAGAAATCACTGTAATAAATGAGCTTTGCATTCACAAGATGAATTCCCACATGTGTGAAAGTGTTAATATTCCCGTGACTGAATTCAATGACATAATGAATCTACAGTGGAAAATCATTCTACATCAAGCAAAGACAGGCATAACTGTGCTGGGCTGTTCTTGGCAGCCAGGACATTTTGTATCTCAAGTTAGGAAAGGAAAATAATTGCAATGGAGTGTCAGCGTGCGCTAAATGGGCATTAAGGGCTAGATCCTGAGGCTATTTTATTCTGCTTGTTGCTACACCTGATTGAAAAATGTTGCTTGAGAGTAAACAGAATGAGAAACCTACTTGAAGACGACTCTAAGATCCAGGAGAGATACCCTCTTAACCCTGAGTCACATCAGGCATGTTTATAAGATCTTTTGTAACCAGATGTGAACAAACTCCTTCCAGTCTTGCTGCCTTTGAGACTGAAACCAGCTGTGAATTAAAGACAACGCACCCACAGTGCGATCCCATGTCTATGCACATGTTGGAACTGTTATGCTGTAGAGCAGCCTTAGAGTTTGTTCTTTCACGCATTTCAGGTAAACATGAAACCCTTGTACTGTGCAGGCGATGAGAAAACTGTGTGCAACTCAGTCTGTCCTGACTGTCTGCTACTAAGAGAGCTGCAAGTATAAGAATTGTGTTGGACACCATGTTAGGAAAAGTTGGTTTGTGCATTTAGAAGCAAAGGAGAAGCTGTGGACCTCTTAGTACTGAATCTTGAGTGCTGTTCCATTTGAGAGTATTGTCAGTTAGCTGTAAATTCACAACAGACTGGATGCCTCTTAAATATAGGACTTGCCAAACCGATTCAGAAGCTGAATGACACCAACCTTGAAATATATGAATGCAATTTTGCAAAAGGGCTAGAGGAGGAGAGGTAGGTCTGAAATAAGAGAGGCGTTTGTCATCCATGGGCATCTTTCCTTTCCATCTAAAATTGTAAGGGTGGGAATTACCATGTGCTGAATTTAGGAAACCCAAAACCATACAACCCAATGCCACTTCTTATGAGATTAAGTCCCCTGCTGCCCCAGAGAATAAGTTTCCAGCATCAGTTTTGGCAGATCTAGATGAGTTCATTCTGGGGGTCCAGCCCACATCTCCCTATGTTCACGGAGTCAGATTGACCAAAATTTACAGGAAAAGAAATCTAAGAGTTTGATACAACTCCTGTGAGCATATCCACTTTGCTATATATACTGCCTGAGAAAAATAACCCTACAAAATATAATTTATGCTGAAAGAATGCTTTAATTGTTTGTGAGTCAAGTAGTTTAGTGCTCTGGCATATAATTTTGTTGTTGGTCCTTAAAGTCCAACAAGTATGTGTGTTTTGAAGTTCTGAATGTACGTTGCAGGAGCACGTTCCCTAGCTTTCAAGCATTGTGCTGCTGCACAAATGCTTCTTGAGCATTTTATGCAATCGGTTGATGAGCTATCTTACAGAATTAATCACATACCTTCTTTTCTCATGGGTCACCAATCAACTTCGAAGGCTGGGCTTTAAGATATGCATCAGTCATGCTACTGTTTGATTTAAAGAAGTAAGTAGGCTGTTCTTTTCTTACGGAGGAGAAGAAAATGGATATATTGTGAGTAGCTCCATCATCTGGTATCTTGCCTGTCAGGAGAAATGTTTTTGGACCTATTGTGGCTGTCAGGTGGGAGATGTGTCAGGTTGTGACATGCAGCAGTCATGGATGAGGAGATCTAGAGTTCCTGGTTCTGGGGTCCTCTCTGTTGGCCCTTCCCATAAATTGCCAATTATTCTGAGAAAGAATCCTTTTCCCTCCATCTCTCTCTGAAGAAGTGCTAGGTAAGCTGGGAGCCTCCAGTGAATGTGATGGCTGGATGGCATGTAGGATAGTGGTATCAAATGCCGAGCACCTGAACTGAGATGCACCAAGCCTTATTGATGTGTTGATGCAATGCATTCATGTTTCACATGACCTACTTTTTTTAAAAAAAAAAAAAGAAAAAAAGAAAAAAATTGCAGCCACTTTGAGCCATAAAAATGTCAGAGTCTAATTGTGAAGGGGGCTGAACAAGCTATCATAAGATAAAAGCAAATGAAACGATGTCTCACAAATTCTTGAAATCTGCTGTGAAAACAAGCAAGAACTGGAGCCTGAGCCAAGATGTCTCTGAAAGAGTGCTGCATGTCAAGTGGGCACTGAAATCCATAGGCTTCCAGCTGCTTTCACTTGGTCTTAGGGGCCTGGACATTTGTGAAGGTAAATCAGGACCTGGATAAACCAGCATAGGTAAACCTGGAGCTGATGTATTGTGCCAGGATATGAGGAAAGATCATAGTATTTGTATTTCTCATCTTATAAAAGATGGTACAGGATTATATTTAACTGCAAAAGCACAATGCTTTGAAGTGCAAATATGGATAGCATATTACACTCAGTGATCCAAACGTTCCTATCATGTTGGTCAGAGTGATCCTTTTTGTGACATTTCACAAGGGGATAAAATAGGAGGAGGGAAAACTTCAGAGGGTAAAATCGAAGTATCTTCAGCAAGCAATGTGGGCTCAAAACAAAGCAGCAGTGCTAAAGGGAGCTCTAGCTATGTTCAGGTAACTATTTGGTTAAAATAAACACACCATCTACTGGCACACATCTTAGGTGCAGCCCTGTTCATAATTGAACAGAACTGGTCAAGTTGTTGCTCTGCCCAAGACTTTCAGTTTGCACCTTGTAACAGCTGGTGCATGTTAGTTGTTGCAGCTGAGATCACTTAAAAGTGTATTTGGGTTTTTTGCTGAATGTTCTGTTTTTATTATTCTGCCTCTCCTCTTTGGTTTACTATCACTGGTTCTCTGCCATAAATCCAGAACTGTTCATTTTGACCAGGTTTGCTGCAATTCTTAAATGACCTGCTTTGCTGCAACTTCTGTTGTGTTAGATCTCAGTCCAGCATGGAGCTCTTGGAGGGTGAAGCCCTCTTTGTGTCTGCGGGGGTCCGCCTGAAGGAGAAGCAGCAGTTTCCTCTTGGAGGATTTTCCAAGACAGTCTGTGAAATTAGTGTCCCGTTTCCTACATCTCTTAATGGGACCAGTTCACTCCGGTACCTGTGGACCACTTGCAGACATTCAGAGCAGCCTGCCCACTATTTGGCATCTTACATTTCTTCTTTGTTTGGATTTCTGAGGCTGAACTGAGCTTGTGGAGAGCTTTTGATGAGACAGCTTCCTTGAGGAAGAAAGCTTGGAAGTAGGTCACTGCTTTATCTGCTTCGCTCTCATTACCCGAGCGGTGTGAAGGATGGGAACAAGCATTGGAGGGTGTCTCTCAGGTAGCCAGGTTATAAATGCCATATGCAACTGGACTGGCCATTCTCCACTCCCCATTGGGAGAACATCCTGTAGGAGAAGGCACCATCTTCCCCTTTTCAGAGCCAGCTGAAAGCTTTTCAGATAACACAGGCAAAATGAATAGGAAAGTTTTGAGAGGGAAGGCTGCCCCCTCCCTGCAGACACCCACCCCACAGCCCATGGTGAGAAGCAGGGCAGCAGCCACCCAGCTGTGCTGTGCTGGAATGCCATTTCGTCTGTGCTGAAAGCTGATGCTGCCCTGTATCACTACCCAGATACTGCCAAATTATAATGGCTTTTCTCTTGCAGCCAAGCATCTGATGGGGTGTTTCAGCTCCTGCTTTTTGTTCAGTGCTATTTTTTCTCTTTGCATGCTCCCAACAGTAGTGCTTTGCTGTCCTCTACAGAGCAGAGCTTCTTTCTCTTTGCTTTCCCCCTCTTTTACTGAATTCAGTAATCTCTTTGCAGCCTATTTGAGTCCCTGGAGTCTTCTTATAGCCATTGACTTCTTCATTCGTGTCGGTTTGAGTTATGCCCTCTCACCAGTAATTTTGTGGCTTTACTGGATTCCTTCAACCTCATTCAGGACATTTTATCGGCTACCCAGACAGATAGGTGCACTCTGGATCCAGGCTTTTATTGGCTAACTAAGGTATGGATGATCCAGTTATGTCAGGCTTCTTGCTTCTTTGTGAGTTCTAAGCAGGTCTTCATGCATCCTGGCCAGCAATCTCACCATTTCTTGCTGATTTAACACAACCCCCCACTTAAGTCAAAGGAACATGAATTCCCTTTGGGCCCAGACCTCTGCAGCAAAGGCTACCTGTACCCTGACTGGTGCAAAGTTTGTCATTCAGATCGTCTCTACTTGCATTTTGTAAGCAAACCAGACAGTACAAACCTCCATCTATCAATTTTACATGCTATGTCAGATAATGTCTTCCACAACCCCACTACATTTAACTGGAGTGAATGCATCCTGAAACAATCCATATTACAGAGATAATTGCTTTGTTATATAAATATTACACCCATCAGGCATCTCCCTATCCCTGTAAAGGTAAGGTTAGCAAGGCCTGTGATTGCTGGAGCCATTAATCAGTCCATTCTGGTTCTTTCCCCTTTTGAAATTGAGTGGGATGGTTAGGGGTCATTTATCAGTCTGTCCCAGACTGTACTTATGAATAATAAATGGTCGCTAGACCTGGAGTTACGGCTCACTGGGAGCGAGACCTTTTGGTTTTGTTGAATGAAACCACAATTGATTTCAAGAGTGGCAGGATCAGACCCTTGACGCAATTTTGATTCACATGTGAACTGTAATCTGATAATAATAATAAAAAAATCTTGTTAACATTATTCCAGCATCATTTAAGCAGGAAAATAGCTTCAGAGGGATGGTGATTGGGTGTTGAGAATGGGTATGAGATGGAATAAGTTAAAATTGAGTTGAGAGAGAGAGAAGGAAATTGTGGAAAATGAAAAATGTATATGATTATATTTCACAGACATTTTTAACCCCTTCTTAGGGAAGGTTTTTTTCAGAGAAAGTTGTAAACGGTTCAGAGCAGTTCTGTACTAAGCTATGGGTGTTACAAATGGATTCGAGCTTAAAATGACGTCTAGCACTGTCTGTGTCCCGCACTGGGGTGTATGGAGAGCACACAGCCCATCTTCTGATACGCGTGACTTGTATTAGTCTGATTTTCCTGAGACGTAAAGTCGCAACATCAGCCAAAGGCAAGCCCGGAGCTGAGGCCTAGCTTCTCTTGCAACTCTATAATTTTTCAGCATTGCCAGCTGTGGTGATCTTATCAGGAATCTGTGAATATTTGGTGGCTTTCTTAGTACTTTTATTTCTGGAAATATGTGAAAATGCAATAATCTCTCCTTCCATTTATAAAATAAAGTTCTCAGACCTCATGGTTGCAGGGAGAGATTTCAGATTGTGGTTAGGGTGAACACTAAGAGCTTTTACAGAAGCAGTCAGTGAGAATGCAGAAATAAATGTCAAATACCTTTCTTTTTGCTTATTATTATCTAAGGTTTTTGAGAACTTGTGTTTGGCAGTACTGGTTACCTAAGTTTTGATTTGTGTTCAGACTTTGTGCTTAGAAATGGCATCATCTAGCAGTTGAGGTCTAGCAGGCATCATAACTCAGCCTTTTGTGAACCAAAATTGAACGTCTCAAGAGATACCGTGTGCATCTGCTGAATTCTGCCTGGGTCATGTATTGCAGGGTCATCTGCTGAACTGCTGCTAATTCTGTGGGACATAAACACCTGAAAACGACAAAAAAGCCTTTGGTAGGGACAGCTCTCCTTTGGAGGGAGACATTGTATAGCCGCCTCTTGGCAGCCCCAGTGCTGCCCGCGGTTGTGGGCTCCCCACTGCATCCAAAGAAACTTGAAGTTCTGTCATCAGATTCAGGCAGAGAAGGGCCCTGTGGGAGGCACGCGCATGGCACTAAGTTGGTGATAACAGGGACTTGGATGACAGAAAATCCCAGGGGCCCATCCCCTTTTTTCTTAATATATTTTCTGGCAGGCCTAGTCATCATTCACTCTCTGATACAGGCCTCAAAATATTGTCAGGATTCCTGCTTATAAACATATTCAGAATCCATTTGTTGCTGGGTCCAGTCTCACCACTTTCAGAGCTATTGCCATCTGACGTGCACACTGTGTTTTGGCTCAAAACAGAAATAGCCTGATGAAATTTCTTGCTAAAAGGAAAGTTAATGCACACGTACATTACTTATTTTTCATTGCCTCAAGAGGAACCACAAATGTGTGTTGTTTCTGATTAATTGCTGGGTTATGTAAAGAGCGCTCCATATAGCAAAGTGGAGCGAGATGCTTGACACAGCAGTCAGGTTTTTCTTCCCTTGTGCTGCTGAGCTTTCCCCATTTTTCTGCCAGCCTCAAGCAGCTGTTCTTGTCCCAGTGAGTTCCTGGTTCCAGTGGATGGTTGTATTTCTTTAGAGTGTAGATGTTTATAAACAGATGTTTATTTCCACAACATTAGCCCTTCAACACCTCACTAGAGGATGAGGTTGGAGACTTCTCCTGAAAGAATGAGAGAGAAACTTACCGGTGTTTGCATACAACTGTTCATCCTCCCAGGATCTCTATTTTTCTCTTTAGGGTTTCTTTCCTTTATAAGACCTATACTCATGTTTTGTGTTTTAAGGTGACAGTCCCAGGTGGAAGGGCACAGCTCTGTGCTGTGCACTGGCCATCTGGCTGAACTTATCCAAGAGAGTGCAAAGACTTACAGCCTCCCATTCCAATCTCCATGTCATGACTATAATTCAGGTGCAGTTAATGGTATTTGTCCTGGCTGTCAGAGGTAAGAGTAAATGCAGGATAAAGCCCTACATCTGCGGGATTATGGAAATGTGTGTAGTGCATTACGCCAAGGGAGGTCAGGCAGTGAAACTAGTCAGGGCAGGTACAGCACGTTGGCCACAGGGGTGTAGAGGGTCAAGAAAATGGTTTTCAAGGGTATCCCAGGTGAACTCACACACTGAGCTGCTGAGTTAACCCATTGAAAGGGCTCATCTTCTCCGTGGTGCATGGAGGCACACATGCATCTCTGTGCTGAAGGGGGTTACAGCAGCGGGGGTCACTCAGAGCTGGATCAGCTCCTTAGGGCTAAGGGCATTTAGTTTTTTGATGGCCCAAACCCTCTGCACTCCTGGAGAAGAATACTGGGAGATGATTGAGTCATCTTTTTTTTTTTTGTTTTCTGCCATGTGCAAAAGGGTTCTGGCGTGACTGGACTTCTAGGTACTACCATGATGCCAATAATATTAATTTTAATTGGTGTTAAACCTCTGGTTGGTTATCGGATCTGTTATCTTTATGTTTAAATCTCTAACCCCCTCTCAAATGTTTATGGACTCGCTCTTGCCTTTGCTGAGCAGTATGTTCCGTGTGTAATAGCCACTTTGTATACCTTTGGTAAGCATTAAAAACTGTTTTAAATAGTATGTAGAAATCCATGTGTTGCCTGGAATCCTGCTCTGCTTTTCATGCAGAAAGAACAGAAGAAAGCATGCATTTATTAAAGTCATATTTCTTCAGATAGCTTAACCTCTGCTTTATAAATTGTATTCAACATCAGTGTCATATTCTGTCTTAATCTACTGTTGCATTTTAAACTCTGTTCCCATGTCAGTCTGGAGTGGTCCATGCAAATCAGTCCAATGGATGGAAAACAGGATGGTATTATATAGTGGCTCTTTAGTGTTATATCCAATTTTATGCTTTGTTGAGAGCAGAAGTCACACTATAACAATCCCTCAAAGGCTCAAAGCTGAAGGAACATTAATCAACAGCAAGAGTGAGTGACTAAATATAATGTCCATGTTGGAGGAAAGGAGCTTGTAGCTGGTTCCATGCATTCCGTCCAATGCCTGGGACTTTTATCAACTAAGTCTAAGAGGGAATTTTTAAAAAGAAATATTTGAGTAAGAATGATTTATCATGTGATTGGGAAGAGTCCACTGGGAAAGGTGACTGGCCAAGTCCATGTTGACTAAGTAGATCAAGAGTGAATGCCACAGATATGCCTCAGTTTTAAATGCCTGTTTGCTGGTCTCATTAATCTGCTAAATTACTCAGCTCAAATTGCTTATGTGTAAGTGTTACATCAAGGTATGCTATTTTGTATTAGCTGCCATATAAAAAGGAAACAGCCACCAAAGGTAGGAGAGAGTGAGGGTGAGTTATTGGCTGTTAAATAATCCAGCAACAAAGTACTTACTCATGGGGAACAAAAATTGCCAAGAAATATTCACATGGGTATCTGATAATGTCCAATTTGTTCCCAGAATCACACATCATTGTTTCTGCATACTCAAGAGAGAGGCAAAAACAGCAAAGGAAAGAAACAAATATACACACAGACACACAAATAATTAACAGGCATGCAATCATAGAGTCCAGTATTAGATCTAGAATACAGTGAAGACACAGCATAAGAAATGTTTATTACGAGGAAAGATGAAAAAACCTGACATTAGGGCTGGCTGTTCGCAGTTATGAATAACAATTCCTAAATCATCCATGGCAAGCACTTCTTACAAAGGAAATGAATTGTTGCAACACAATACATCCTTGTTGTATCGATATGATTAGCTAGTTATCCATAACATGTTGTAATTTGTTTTGATTTTTTTAGTGTTCTTTAGCTGCAGAGCCTTAATGAGGCTTCTCTAAATTGATTAGGAACTGCAAGATACAGCATGGTTCACAGATTATTTCAGAGAGCTGTCAAGATCCTGTGACTTTCATTTCATTGGATTTAATGATCGTTGGAAAAGGTGTGCATTACAGCCAGATACAATCACATTTGTCAGCATGATCCTTTTAAGTGCAATTCAATTAAAGTGTTATTCTCTAATTTTATTATTGCTCAAGCTGAGTGCTAATGCTGGCTACCAATAAAGCTACAGGTAGATAATGGTATACAATTTAATTTAACTAATTGGAGTTTAGTGATCTAACATGCTTTTCATATCTTAATTCTTTGAATAATCTTTGATTTTTGCATCTGCTACAATTCTTTTAATGGAAAAGGGCAACTGAAAACATCAGTTACATTTGAGATTAAATTATCTAGTAACATCTGCCTTTAACAGTGTATCAGTATGCATGCGAATTTTCTTCTATTACCTGCCACTTGCATCCATTTTCCATTGTCAGTGTGCTTGACCTTGAAATTAATTTATCTAACTGTGCTTACATTCCTTATTAAGTTAACTGCAGCCTTGGAGTGCCAGAAATATTCTCACTGAGGGGATGCTGGCTAGATGACAAATTTAAGGGTCAGGAGCAGAGATAAACCAGTCCCTCCAACTAGACAAAGCCCATATTTTTTCCTACAATTGTGAAAAGTTACAGATAAATAAAGTACAGATGCAAGAGCACATAGATGCATGGGGATAAGAGTATTTTATTTACTTGTAAACTCCTTATTACTGCTGCTTTCCTATACCAGCGTTTTCATTGGTTTCTTATATCTGCTATATTTTGGGACATGGATATTAACACTTGAAAACTGGGGAGAGCCTAAATTATCTTCACTGCAAATTTAAAACAGGAAATTCTATGATTGCAGTGCTTCAAGCTCTCTGAGTCAGTTCAGGTGTTTTGCTGTGAGTTGAGTGAACCTTAAAATATTTCATCAAGGCACAACGAAAACAACTCCGGGAAGGTGGTGCTGTCCTGTCTCTTCTAGATATCTGTTTTGCCTGTGTTGACTATTGCCCTACATATGGCTATGGTCTCTTGATGTAAACTGTAACATTTTGAGTTAGGCAAACTTTTCTATATTTTTCTATATAGAAAATGGAAGAAACGTAGGCTGTATCACCTTGTGCAGCAGGACAGCTTTATTTTGGAATCTCAGCTCACTTTCTGTTTTCCACAGAGCCCTGGTATTAGTGCAGAAAATAAGGTTTCTGTATCCTTCAACTGTGTTGTTGTTTTCTGCCAGTGACGAAGCCATTAAGTCACTCTTTGTCCTAACCTTACTGTAAGGGACTGTGGTGGCAGTATGTCCACAGAGTGCTCTGAATCTCTTTGACTACCTCACTCAGGTACTTGCAGCAAACCCACTGCTCCAGTAAACAAATGCATCTCTGTCTTTAATGGATTTGTGACATCTCTGTGACAAAGCAAAGTGCTATCATTCGCAAGATATAGATGGCAGTAAAGGCACAGGGGAGCACAAGGAGTTGCCTAAGGCTGTACACAAAACTTGTGTGCAGGTTGTGCTGTACACAACAGAAAAGTGATGAAACAGGAAAGTAACCTGGGTCTCCTCCTAATGGCCCCATCACCGGGCTTCTCTGGCAGAGGTGGCAGCTGTAGCCAAAAAGTGAATTCTCCTTCTGCTCTATTGCATATGGATTCAAGTTCTTCCCTTGACGCAGCTTTTAAAAAGAAATCAAAAGCACTTACAAACCCCGTTTCTGGCAGTCGTAAGGGTTTTTTTACCAAATGCAAAGAGATTGCACTGAACAAGTGTTGTCTTTCTCTTCCATGTTCGTTGGCTATGATTTTTCCAGAAAGAATGAGCACAAAGACCTTTTCCATATGTCCTTACTCAGCTGTGTGCTCAATTTCTAGCTACGCTTGGATATGGCACACTTTCAAAAATACATAATCCAATATCTAACATCAGTCATTTGCCTAAAACCATAGTTGATCAGATAGTTGGGAAATCACAGTGTCCTTCTTCCTGGTGTGAGTCATTGCCTGCACTTGACATGGTCTTTCACACTTTAGATGAATTGAGTCCAGATTTTAACAGCTGGCTTCTAGTTAAAAAAAAGTCGGAATATGTAAGAAAAGTAGCATTGATGTCAAAGGCAGGGTGGAGGGCTCACTCTGTATATGTACATAGTGGCCTTTGTTTGATTTATATGTGAGAGTGGGGATACTGGCTGCAGTGACTTGGCATTGGAATAAGCATGAGAAAGTCTTGAATGTTACTGAGGCTGCTGATGGTTGGTGCTGGGAATTCACTGATTCTTGCCAAATATGTTGTATTTAAAAAGTCTTGACAAGTGATTCATTCTGTCCCTACTGTCTTTCAAAATCATGACAGTGCTGATGCAACATTGCAGCTCACATGTATACAATTAGTTGTCTTAATTATGGTAATGCACCGCTTAAGTTTTCCAGCTTTTCCTGCTGTGGCTGTAGAATATCTTTTGACTTCCCAGAACAACAAAATTTGCTCATTCTGTCATTTGTACATTGTGGCTACTGTATCCGCTGTTAGTATTTGATTGAACTACTTTTAAACTATGGATACTTACTGGCAAAAGTTTCCTGACTAGCTTAGCAGCACGTCACTTGATGATACTGAGCTTAGCGTGCACTATCACTCAACTATATTCATAAAAATAAAATGAATCAAGACGTATGTCTCCTTAAAAAGGCCAAGCTGGGTTCTATATTTATAGTCTTTTAATGACATCATATCCCATTCACAGGGTAAAAAAAGGGTTGATGGGCCTTTACTAGCTGTGAATTTAGCCTAGGAACTAAGAACTAAGCTGGGCTGTCTCTGGGGTGTGCTAAGCTGGAAATAAAGATCCTACTGATCAGATTCACTTCTCATTCACCCAGCGCCAATCTCTTCCCCGAAGAGCCTCATTTTTAAAATTAAATGAGTCATTTAACTACCCTGGTGCTGGATGCTGTGGTGTTTTCTACTGAATTTGAAGTGCAGGAGGTGCCATTGAAATGATGTATCTTCTTTCTGTTTTCTTTGACTATGAGGGTTGCAGAAGGATCCTGCGGAAAGACTTGGACTTTGAGTGTCTGTTAAGAAACAGCAAACTTTGCTTTTCACCATACTCAGGATTTCTGTTCAGGTCGCTTGAAATGTGTGTAATGCTGAAATATTTCAACAAATAATTTTACCCATACATAATCACAACCATAACTGTTTCTTGAATTGCAGTGTATCTTACTGAAATATTTTTATTTATTTTATGTAACATTCCAGGTTTATGTTCAGAGAAACTCTTGAGAAGCAGGAAGATACCGTTTTTGTAATCTGAACAGTGATATATTCACTCTCGCTCAAACAGCTCTATTTAGATTTTCCAACAGGGATAAATAGAGGAAATGTATTTAGATCTAAGTACTTTGTCATGATCCAGTGAAGTGTAGTCTGTACACCAGACCTAGTAAACTGTTAAATGATGCCGTGGGTGCAGTGCTAGTGGAATTTAAGATGAGAGGGGTTTATTTCATGTATATTACGTTTTTGTTTCTTCTATATTTTTCAGAAATGTTTTATTGCTTCTATCAATTGCAAGAGTACATAAAACTTTAATGATAAAGCAGTAAAGGAAATGATCTCCAAATATTACTGCAGATCCCTTGATAGATTTCTGTGCACTCTGCAACCTTTGTCTGAGCTAATTAAATAACAGGCAGAATAATTCTGGGAATGCTTACGAATAGCACTGCTGTGATGCTATTTCCAGAATGGATTTTTTTTTTTTTTCTTAAAGCTCCTTGTCTAGGAAGCAAACCCAGAGCCATTTAACCAGAGATGTACCAATCCAAAATCTACCTACAACGATTAACACAGTAACAGGAATAGAAATGAATGTGGAGGCAAAAAATAATGGAGATTATAGCAAGACATCGTTAAAGCTATGTACAAACAAATAGAAGTGACAGTAAAATATTTGGTGGGTTCTGGAACATCTGCTTTTTTAAATCATCATTAACATGGTAAAGATAGTCTATTTTTCCATTCAATGGGTTGTGTGCATTCTCTTGTACAACTTGTGGTTGTGGCAGTTCCTGTTTTCCATATGAGTCTTAAATATGCTATTCAACAGCTTTACTATTAGTGGCCGACTAAACTCTGAAGTCTGAAGAACATGTGTTTTCAGATCCCAGAACTTTTTGTTTCTAATCTGACTGGTTTGTGTTACAGTAGTACAGCAAGGTCCCAAATGGATTTGGTGCTCTGTTGAACTGGTGCTCCAGTGTAGAGTGAAAGAGTCCTTGCCCTGGAAAATGTGACCTAAAAGGGAGAAAAAGCTTGATTTAAAAGTGCCAAAAAAAGGGTAAATAGAAGTGCTGACTGGTAAAATAGCTGCCACTGCTTTGCTATCAACAGAACATCCACTGAGCAGAAGATAAGATCCAGATTTCTTGCTGCCTAGTGTATCCTGTGCACCCATCAGTTCGCAGTGGCTCTCGGACTGAATTGAGCTTGGTTGTCTTTGCTGTCCTGTCAGAAGAAAAAGACCAGTATTTATTGTCCCATAGACTTATTTCAGTCTTGTCAACATTTTAAATGCTCCAAGGATGGGTAGGACATCTAAATATTCCTAAGGGAAAGGTTCAACTGATGTGAAACCTAAACATGTTTCCAACTACCATCCGATAGCACATGCATAGTTTTGACAGTGCATTTTCAAACCTCTGGCAGCAAAATACAAAAGGCTTGCAGCAATTAACAAGAATATTCAATCTATAAGGACACTTTCAAAAAGCAGCCGCATCAGAGACAGAAGGTCAAAGTCCCATTAAATTGTCCAGATGATCCTAGGGGAGGCACCTGGTCTTTCATACCAATGCGCGCTGCAAGCAAAAGCCAGGCAATCTGCAGTGAGAAAACTGATCTTAAGACTGTGCATGCTGTCTTCCAGCCGCCCGTCCCCCAGGTTGCTATTGTGTGTTGTTAGCAGAAGTAGCGTGGCTTATTGCGACAGTGCAGGTGCTGATCTTGGCTATTGAGCAGATCAGGTTCTGAGAGAGCCAAGAGGACCTGGAGGGCTTTGTAGATGAAAGCCACTGGGTTGAATCGCATTCAGAAGCAAACGGCACCATGCTGAGCTTGGATGTAACCTGCTTAGTGTAGCTTACAGCTCCGGCTCGTGCTCTGTGCTAACTGAAGCTTCCTCCATGAGGGAGGAATTGGTGTTTTCTGTGAGGTAGCAAAGGACTTGTGTCACCTGCTGTGGTGGGAGCAGAAAACGCGCTTTTGGGAGAATGTGAGCATAGGTGGGATGTCTCAGCTCTGTACCAGCTCTCTCTGCTTGAACTGCCTCAGTGTTATGCAAAGTTCTTCTGGTGGGCTGTGTTTGCACAGATCCATAGAGCATGGGGAACATAAAGGACCCAACTTTGTATGCATGTTCTGTAGATTAAGAACTTGGCCAGGACTCAGGCTTCTCCTCCTGTGTGCATAGAGGCTAAAGCAAGACAGCAGTTGGCTTATTATAGTGAGTATTAATTCTTTGTATTAACCAGTAGGAGAATTAAGCGAGAAATTTATTTCATTCTTGGAACAAATCAGGATGCTCTTGAAGTAGAGCCTCTATCTACTAGCATAGTACTCAATGTAGACTGTCATTTCAAGGAAATTTTTCAGCTACAATCGGTGTTTACTTTAACACTGAGCTTTTGCCAGGGCAAGAAAAAGATGTAAACACTTTCTGCATGGAGACATTTGCTGTAGTTGAGACATTGATATTCTCCTGCAGCCAATGCAACTTCTATCCTGCTCTGGTGATGACGTGGTCTTGCAAAGCTTCCCAGAATCACAGACCTCTCCCTCCCAAATGCAGTAATTCCTGGAATGGTGATACTTTAAAGTGGTTGCTGGAGGTACCCAGAGTGATGCAGGTGTATTTTAGGATACTTGTGGGCTGGCTCATTTCTAGATTGTGGTGTTGTATATTTTTTTTCTATTTTTAATCACTGTGCTAGTTTGCAGAGAAGTGGGTTTTTTATAATGTCAATGTCTGCTGCAACACACGCTGCATAAATCATTCAACAAAGCCACATATTGTTTGTGAAAGCTGCATCAGCTCTGAGCATAATGGCAAATTATGAGCAGCAGTGACCAGAAAAGAGCTGCACCGGTGATACTGTTTCCATTTCATTTGGTCTCCTCAACTTTTTAAATTCACGGCTTTGATTTGAAGATTCCCAATGAACTCTGAAGAGGGGCAGGTTTTATCCTCTTCCCTGATGCTGGGGACAGCTAGGAGTCTGCCCATTTGGAGTAGTCTCAAGGCTGTTGTAGCTGGTGTTTCAGGGAAGGCTCCCAAGGGGTTGCTTTTTTGGCTTAAGGTTGCCAGAAAGTCGGAAGCGGTGTGTATGCCCTGACATTCCCTGCTGCTGGGGGCTGGGGAGGCTCGCTGCCTACACAGGCTTTTATGCACAGAGCAACACTGCTGGCAGAGCAGGATTTCCAGGTCCCCCACTGGCAACAACCTGGAGCACCTTTGTGTGCTGACTCGACTGTGCCTCCTCCCAGGTAGGCTCTCTCTGAAATCCCTCTGCCGTACCGCTGAACACAAAGTAGTTTGAAGTGAGTTGTCTTTTTTTTTTTTCCCCAGGTCGTCAGTGTAAAATTCAAATAGGTTAAATATGATTCATCTCTCTAACACTGGGAGGGGACAGAGGTCTGGCTAGCCCAGGTAATAGTAGCAGAATTCAAAGCCCATCGTTGTGCTTTCAAGCAGCAATAGGTTACTCATTACTGCAGCTTTGAACAGCTTCCCTGTGGGTTGTGTGCATCTCAGCCACCATCACTACTGGCACCGATCAATTAGTGTCACAAGCAGTTTTAGAAAAGGGCCAAGCAGGGAACACATCTGGAGCGATTCTCCCACCTGCTGTTCTTACTGGTGAAGCTGGAGGGATCTGGCCTGCTGGCATGGTATCTGTTTGGGAGCTAATTAGTTTGGGAGATTACAGAAAGCAGGATATATAAGCTGCCTGATCAATGTCCTCCACAACCTGTAAAGGGAATAGGTAAATGTCATTTTCATAACACCGGCATAAAAATTGAGGAGTAGAGGCCAAATGTGCTCCCTGGCCACAGTCCACAGCTGCCAACTCCAGGAGCCTGAAGACTGGAGCAGATACCTCCCTGTGAATATCTGGGGTGGGGGAAACTGCCTCTTTCAGCAGGAATCCCAAGGGAGCACGAGCAGCAGGTGACCATGGTGAACGCAGGAGGAGAGCTGGTGTATGTGATGCACTTTGAACGTGCTGGAGCCAGTTTTCTCCAGAGGGGCCACATCATGAGCCACACTATGCCATTTGTCCCCACCCTGGTGCTCCAGCTGCAGTCCATTAGATTATGCCCCTCGCTTTCCCAAATGCGTCTCTCTCATTCTGCTTTCCATAGCCTGTGCTGCTTGGCTGCTGGAGGGGAGACTTGGTAAGTGTGCTTTATGCAGTACATCTCACCAGTCAGGAGACAGGGGGTTCTGGCTCCTACCTAATTACTCAGGTCAGTGGAAATAACAACAAGGTTTTTCTTAGATGTACATTCAGAGAGGTCTGCGGTTAAGATTCTATCAAAAATGAAAAACAGTGTGCAGCAAAATAATTATTTTTGTAAGGCTTTTCAGTTTTTACCAATGATGAGGGAAACAGCGGGAGTTCACAAAGGGAATATATTTTATTGATGCCAAGGAATTATTGCATCGGTATTAGAACTTCAGGGACATGTAAATGTTCGGGACAGCGAAACATTGCATTGTTACAGAAAAATTGTGCCTTTGAATAAGAGAGAAAAAACACTTAAATGATGTGAGAAAGTTATTTCTACGACTATCTGGGTGATTTGGAAACATGCTACTGCTTAAGTGGGTCGCAGACAATTCTTCTTGTCCTTCCTCTCATGCCGTTCACCTATATCTGTGGGATGCCTCTTAAAAAAAAATATTTTTTTTTCAACTGCATTTAAAAAAACCCAACAGTCAGTGCCTGTTGAAGAACGAGTGATTAAGGATGAGATTCACTTAAAGTCACTGTCTTGAATTTGTATTCTTCTAAAATAGTCCAGTTTTTTGTTTTGGTAAAGAAGAGGAGTACTTCCTTTTCCTTTGCCATAGTGTCCCATTTCTGTGTTCCAGTCTAATAAGCAGAAGCCAAAATTTGTTTCCTGATGGGTCAAAGAGAGAACCCCCAGTGCAAGCTGTGTGATGGTCACAAACCCAGCGCCTTGCTTTGCAACCAGCAGCACAAATGCTTCCCGTGAGGGCAGCATTCAGCACAGCGTGGGTCTGTGCAGGGACCAGCTCAGGAACCAGAAGCAGAGTCACCATCTGCACAGCAAATGAAGCATACTGAGATAACCCTGCTCGGGTGCCTCTGTGTAACACTGCAGCGTGCAGTGTAGATATCAGGACTGCTTTCCAAGGGTAGCGAGATCCATCTCTGAGGTGCCTTTCACATCTCCAGCTGCTCTCTGCAGGTCCGGTTCTCGTTTTTCTGTTTTACTCTGGGCATTTGAAATGCAGATCTTGCTCACGTAAACTTGCCTCTCATCCTCAGGAATGAAAGCTGAGTTCTCTCTGAGGGAGAAGTGGGCAGTTAGCAGTCTAGATTCACTTTTTCCTTTTTCTTAAAGCCTTCTTTCTCCATACTGGTAAGACGATGCCAGTTATAAATGTGTTTTCTGTTTTGGTTTTAATGCCATTTCTATGCTGGCCAAAACCTTGTTAGGCAAAAATCTAATTGTAGCTGCAATTATCCTCACATAGCTTGCTTAATTAGAGGACCTTTGTATACTCTACCACCAAACATACTTTTGGGAAATGAGAACTGCTAGAACAAATTTTGCTGGAATCCTTACAGTAGCAGAACCTTTTCAACACCAGCCCCAGCCTTGCCAGGACCTTGTAGCAGAGCAGCAAAAACCCAGTACCCACAGGAACAGGCCCTGAAGAGCATTCATTCATCGCCTCCCACCTGAGCACTGCTCTTGAGTCTGGGATTTTGAACCTGCTAAGAAGTTTAGAGAAAAAGTACCTGGAAGCTCTTTGGAAGTGGAGCTGAAGAAGATCCATGTTTCATAGCCTCCCCTGCTCAAGCTCAGTCCTGTCCTTACATTAATCTTTTAAAGAGATCCCATGCTCCCACATTTACATGTCTGCCTTCTCCACTTCAACAACGCAAGACTCCTTGACCTACTGTTCTTAACCTTAACTGACAAAAAGACTGTAACATAAATAGGACATTTATAACCAGCATTGGAAATCTCTTCTGTTGTGTGATTATCTACAAAGTGTTATTACCCCCTTTTTGCACAGGAAAATATGCCTAGATTTTCATTGATCCATCTTGAATCAATGCTTTTAAAAATCTTAGACACATTTTACTTAAGAGCAAAAGCATGCATTTTATGTTTTGACATGGTGTTATTGATTGGAAAGGAGAGAGCAGTGCTCTCCACCTGACTGTCTCCTCAGTTTCTTAGTCTGGCAGTGTCTGGTAGCACAACATCCTTAATGGCTTTGCTCCTGTTTTCTCTGCTTGTTGCCTCTCCTCTTTATCCTCCCAGTCCTCACCACGGTGCCTTTCTCAGTTTTTTAAAGTAATCAATATTGTGCTCAAGCCTCCTGCTGTTTGCTGTCACTCATATTTGGCACAGCTATAAATTATGTATGGGTCTTTCTCGGCCCATATAACATTTCTATTGCATTTGTCAATTGCTAATCAATAGTTCACTTTTCTTATCCTCAAAGATACACACATGTTCTGAAGTTTTAATGCAAGCAGATTTCCCCCTTACATGTAGATGAGGAGAGCAGTGAGACTTCAGCTATGAAGCTAGAAGCCGCAGAGGTACAAATCTAGACCTGGTGTTTTATCTCAGAAGACATTAACATAAATCCTCTATCTACAGTGCTTTGGTTTCTGCGTTTTGCTGCGGAGCTACTTCCTCCACAGGCATGGTAGGCAGTGTTTTAGCATGGCTTTGCTTACCTGTGACCCTTTCAGCCTCTGCTGCACAAGATGCTCGCAGTGGTAGGCTGTTTGAACTTCCAGAGCTAATGGCATCTGACATTTAAGTCAACCTTAAAGAAATCTCGGCAAACCCAGTCACTTAAACTAATATGGCAGTGTCTCTTTAAGGAGGCATATTGACAGTCTTTGTAAAATGTCATGTTAGGTGGATGTCTCAATCAAGTCCATGACCCTCCCCTCCCCCTCCCCCAAGTTTTGACAAGCTTTGAAATTGGGTTGTAAAACAAAAAAGGAACAAATAATTCTTTTGTATAAAAAGTGCATTTTAAAAAAGTTGGATTGCTGACTGTCTGAAATAAGTGAGCAAGCCCTGTAGCGTCAACTTCTGCTGCAACATCTTTAATACATACGCAAGTGCTGTTAGCTGAGGCAAGGAGAAAGTACTGGTGGAGTGAGACTGCTTGAAACCATATTTTGCTTTAGGCAAAACAGTGTGCTAAAAGAGCTGAAAACAAGAAAAGCTGCCTGCTGCTATCCCTGCAACATTAAACATCAAAACTCGAGCCATTTTCTACTGAAGGTTGGTCGCTTGAATAAATGCTCGAGATTTGAGAAACTGCTGGTCACAATGGGGAGAAGAGAGAGCTTATTCCTTCAAAAAGCTGACACCTCTCATCAGTCCAGAAGACCGGTTGCTGCCTAAGTAAATCCTCAATTAGGGCTGTTGGCTGCAGATCCTGGAGCTGCGCTCGACGGAGGGTTTGGCCAGAGCTCTCTGCATTTACAGCTATGTGTGCTACAGCACTTTCTCATTCGGAGTCCAACAGGGTTTGACCTTCAGGCCATGCTGCAAAGGTCTCTTCACTTTGGACCAGATGGTGCCACTTTTATTCACACTGAGCAGTGTTTTCCTCCTTAAGAGGGCTGACATCTCAGCTAAACTACACTAAACTGAGTCCAGCTGTCTGGCTTTTCCATGCTTTTTCAAGCTTCACTGGTGGGAGCGTGGGTTTTTAGCAGAGTGTAATTCTCTAAATTGTGGAGTGCTCAGGGGAATCTGAGTGACTGCTCAGTGTCCAGGCTTTTGCCTGCAAACCAGGGACACGTGAGCCAGGTGTCATGTGGCAAGGAGAGACTGAAAGCGTAAGAGCTTGTGCAAAGAGGAGTGCAGCTGATCTGTGCTACAGCAACTGCCTTTTTTATTAAACAGCAGTATAGAAGTTGGTAACAGGTTGGCGTTTCAAATGATAAAGAGATAGTATGGGATATTAAATAGTCATTTCCTAGAAAGCTGATTCCCTAGCATGGGTTAAACCTCTTTCTCTGAGACAGTTTGAGGTTTTGGGGTGATCGAGCAGAGGAGTTTGGCTGACTGAATGGTGAATCCAGATCATGGAGATCTAGGGATGGAGATCCACATCTGGATCATGGAGATCTCCACCTGGATCATGGGTGCGTAGAGATGGAGATCATGGAGATCACAGTCTAAATCATTGAGACTGTCCTGGTTTGGGCCAGATTGGCCCAATCAGGTGGAATGACAGATGCTCTCTCTCTTCTGCTCCGCTTCGAAGGGAGGCAGGAGAAAGAGAGAAAAAAGAGAGACTTAAGAGTTTAGAAGGAACTAAACTACTTTAATGAAATATTAATAATAAAATGATAAAAAGAAAAATAATGAAATATATATAAAACCGTACCAAGCTCCCAGGATGACAGTCACGTCACCAGCAGGCACTGGGGAAGTCGCAGACTGGACTCAGTGACAGACAGGAACTGGATTCCAGATCTGGATTCAGGGTTGGGATCAAAGGCAGATGCAGGGCCAGAGTCCTCCTCGGACACCGGCCATTGAAGAAAGAGGGCTGACCCTTTGATCCCTCACCTTTTATACTGAGCGTGAGGCAGATGGGATGGAATACCCTGTTGGTCAGTTTTGGGTCACCTGTCTTGTCTGCTCCTCCCCGCAGGTGTGACCCCTCTATGCTTTTTGCTTCAGATGCTCCAACAAGTAACAAAGTAACAAGTAACAAAGTTGGCTGGCCTTGGTTGTTATAGCAATAAGGATAAGCAAGAGCCTCTCTGCATCCCATTCCTTGGCATCAACTTAAGCACGGGTCTTACCACTCTGAAAGCAAACAGTTTTCTGCACAACATGCTGTTAATTTCAGCAGTTAGAAGAGGCCTAGCTAAAAAGTAAAGTTACTGAACAAAATAGGTCCTGTTTTACCTCAAACCAGGACACAGCTCTGCTCTGAAGTTCAATAAACCAGTATCCCTCTGCAATACCCGCAACATGTTTCTCCTTAGGCACCTTCGTGTGTCCCAGCAGGCTGCCTGAGGAGTACCTCCTACGGCTCGCAGAAATTAAAGGCTGAAAAGAAAATCTCTGATAATGTATGCAGTGCATTGCCTTTCAGCTTGCCCAGACGTCCCACCTACCCGAATACAGCCAGAGTCCCTGCCCCAGGAACATGTGGCCTGAGCAAACAGGACAAATGTAGGAGGGCTGATGGCCACAAGGATTAAAGGATGGACTTCTCCAGTGTCATAAGGCACAGGAGAGGCAAACTTGGGTGGCAGGATCACCTCTGCTTGCCTTCCTTCTGAAGCTTCTACCTGTTAGGAGAGCTTCATTAAGTACTTAATAAATTCATTTGGGAAGGACTCGCTGCTCCATGTCTTGTGCTGAGCTTCAGAGTCACTTCCAGATAAGCTGCGTGTTTCTGTGTGCAGAAAACCTGTGCTTGTGTGCTCTCATCTTACTTCTGGCATGGTTTTAGCCAGTCATTTCTGTCACAATATGTTAGATTTCTGGACTGGACTTGCAGAAAAAAAGAGAAAACATGGGGAAAGATGAATTCAGAGTGTAAGGAAAAGTTCTTTGCAGTAAGAGAAATGGGTTGTGTAGGTACCACATAACAAACATACTGGTATGATCTGTGCTGTTTGGCTTCAGCAGCATCTCCTCTGCCAAAGGCTGAGCTATGTGACAAGTCAGGCAGTTCAGGAAGAGTGCAGGCTTTCGGTTCAGAGTCATAGCAAAATCCTTCAGTACAGGAACCCTATGGGCTTACAGCACTTAGCTAAGAATCCAGAAATGCTTTTAAATTTTGTGACTTTTAGCTCGTCCTCCAATTCTGGAGGACTAGTTATTTTGAATGGGCGATGCTGAATTGTAAGGGACATCAGACAGTAGCCCTTTCTTTTTTGTCTTCTTTCTTTCTTGTCTCTGGCAAATGGGGACAGATTAGCTGAGGTTGAGTGACGAGGTCACTGCCCTCAGCTATCTGCTGTGTCCCCACTACATGGTCAACTGAGCCATTTGTGAATTAGCTGCTGAGCCACTGATTCCTACAGCACAGAGGTTTAAAGTGGACTGAAATTGTTTATGGTTAACCTGCGCGTTAGTTCAGAAGCTGAACCATGATGCAGAAGTAGTTTGGATGCTGCTATAGCAAAGGTGGGGCAGACAGCATGGGACAATAACGCTTCCTTCCCAACAACACAGTAACATCTATCAGGCAGAGCTGATGCTAGGTGTCTTTTTATTTGTGCAGTTTGAGGCAATGATAAAGGCTCTTACAGCTTGTTGTAATTTGCATTTGTCCCTACACAACCTATGCTCTCTCTCTCTCCTGAGAGCTCTTATAGCCATTTCATTCACCACCTCTCCCCAGTGCAGAGAGGGTTTCTGTGCATGGACAGAACCCACTAAAGTCAGCAGAGAAACTGAGGGTGAGAGATCTGACAATGCAGAAAGAGTTGCAAGATGAATTAAATTTTTTTTCTACTTTGAATTTCTAATAAGATACTTTGCCTGGTTCTGTTGGAGCTTAGAACATCCCAGGAACATTTCTTTGTAAATATCACTCCTATATAATAATTTTTAAAGACATTTGGCAGAATGAAGGCATACTTTTCTCTGACCCACTGGTCGGCTCGGTGTCTGCCCATAGGCAGTATTCAGGATGTGTAGTTTTGACAGACATACTAGCCAACTTGCATGTGTCTTTCAGCCTTTATCGTTTCTATTTGTAGGGCATCCTTTCATACCTGGAAGTGGGGAAAGAAGGATGAGCTTGTCCACTGCAGAATATACCTCTCAATCCATCCTTGCATATTTTGCTTTTCTAGAGTTGGTATTTTACCTTAATATTGAACACTTCCGTTTTGGAGCAGATGATTAGGAAAGCTAGCAGGGAGAGAGCACCGTTTCTTGCTGAGACCCTAAGAATTGCTCGTTTGAACTCTCCTTTCCCTGGCATCTGCACTAGCCGGGCCATTCTCTCACGGTGCTGCAGAGGGCTCAGTGCCCAGCAGCATGATTCCCAGGCAAGCCAGATTGCTGGCCGTTGAATGGTGCAAGACCTTTCCATCAGTGAAAATCCTCCACGGTCCTTCCAAGCATTGCTGAGCCACTGAGCAAGACCAGAATTGCTGCTCATTTCCTATGGGCTCTACTTCTCATGGCGCCGATGGGAGCTTCTCATCCCCTTCAGGGAGAGAATGGGAAACAGGAGGCCAGGAGCCCTCCTGGCACCCGCTGCTGAAAGTCTGCAGAGGGGCTGGGTTTGCAGGATTGTAAATCATCTGGAGCAAGAGAGCTACGTTAGTTAATCCCAGATGAGGTTCAGATCACCTGCCTTGCAGCCCAGACCATTTCCCTGGGACCACTGCACTGGCTCAGATCCTGTTGGCTCTAATTCCACCCTTTGTTCTATTTTTGTATGGTGGGTTTTTTAATTAGTAATTCTGTTGAATTTATAACACATTGCGACTGCACATCCCCTGAGCATAAATAGAGCACAGAGAAGAAAGGAGGCAGTGATTTAATGCCAGATCATCGTGGGCCCAATTCATAAAAATGTTATACTTTTTATGTAGGAAAAGGAGCGTCCATGTAGCATATTTGGAATTCATTGAATCTTCTTTCTTATGCATAAAAGTTGCCAACTGCTCATTACTCACTGAAGGAATTCATAACTCAAAAGAGGGCAGAGGCAGAAGAAAAATGAGCATGCCCTACTTAATGTGTAAAATTCAAATATTAAAAAAAAAAGAAAGAAAATCTGGCAGGGATACAGGGTAAGTAAATCATCCCTTTAAAAAAGAAACCTCTAATAATTACCTAAGTACAAGATTCATGGCTGATAACGAGTCAGAGCAAAGATATGCGCATAACCTTTCTTCAGCTTTTAAACAGCACTCGTGATTATTGTTGTTTTAAAAAATGGCAAGTCTGTTTTCCTTGCAAACTGTATACTTCAAACAGAACTTTAATATATTTATTGAGGGAGCCACATGCAGGAAATAGATTATTAGGGGAGATGTCCTTCCATTTACGGTGATCCTAGAGCAGAGAATACAGAGAAAACACATTAAGAAGCACTTCACATTTTTCCTTTGCTGTAACCCAACCCAGACTTGTGCCCAGAAGAGACAGCCTCCTTTGATCATTGCAGATCCATATTGACATGTCCCATGCCATCCTTCACTCTCTAATCTCTCAACACTGTGCACATTGAACACATTGCTGTACACACACTCATTACCGTACCGAACAAGAAACCACATATACTGTACCAGAAACCACAACTAGACAAAAGTCGTTGGTCAAAGATCATTTACATTCCTTTTTAGTTGCTTCTGCTCCCTCCAGAGAAACTCTGATTTATCAGGAGAATTGATCTGTAGTTCCTTTCCTTACACTTGGGTGGGGAAAGGAGAGCCAAGGGGAGAAGCAGCAGCTTTACTTTGCTGTTGTTTTTTTCAGTCGCCTGACTTCCTAGCTCTCTTTCTCATAGCACATGAGAAACTTCTATCTGCTGGGTCTTCTCATCTGTCTTGGCACCCTTCTTGGAAGAGGGAGAAGGTAGAAGGAGAGAGCATGGCAAACGTGTTGTAACTCAAAGTGCAAAAGCCCTCAAAGTGGACAGAGGTGCAGCTGTGCATTACGAAATGCAAAGCTGTTGTGTACCAAGTGGTGAAGCAGTACCGGTTCAGTGCAGTATAGTTCCACAGTGAGGTGTGGTTTAGGGGTTTGAACCTTTAGAAGGGGAATAACATTGATATCAGACAGTAGGTGCAAAATTAAAAGATGCTGAGAGTTTGTTTTGAAAGCAGTGAAGGTGTTAGGCAATGGCCTAGCACCTCAACAGTGGCACTTCTGTAATGCAACATTTCAGCTGGAGAGCAGCAGCCCCTCTGGTGTGACCTGGGCAGTCTCTGGGTCTGTGTGCGTGGTGGTTCACCTTGGACCAGGCCCCTTCTCACTCCTCCCCTAGGAGAGGGAGAGAGCATACACAACTCCTTGGCATTGCCTGTTTACTGATAGTACCTTGGGGCATGCCATGAAGTTACAGCTATGCTTGCAGAGACCTCAGCCCTCCCCAAAATAGATCAAGAAGCCTGGTGGAAGTGGCAGATAGAGAAATAGTCAAGCATTTTCTGACTCTTAAGGCTGACTAGTACGTAGACATCCCATAGCAAACTGTAGAGATCATTGCCATCAGTTTCACTGGGAGCAAGATAGAGCCTTTAATGAGGTCAGCTATAAGGGCATGGATTTGACATCAGAAGCAATTCCTGATGTGCTTGTTATCTCCTCTCGTAGGAACCCTGGCTTGCTTTCACAGCCAGCAATGTACCAAATCCAACAGCTTATTCTAGAGTTCTCTTCGGTTTTTTACTAATAGGCAAGACTGACAGACTAGACTGAAAGATGTAATTGTTGGACACGGGGTCTAAGGTATGCCTCTGCACTCGTTTCATGCTGGAGATCTTAAGAGAACTGCAGGCAACTCTACCCACACCTCCGATTTTTTAAAGGGATGACGGTTCCAGTTGGCAAAAGGCACTGAGCTCCAGCGTGTTGTTAGGTGATGTGTTTTGAAAGCATGTCGCTATCAGATCCAGTGCCCCACCCTAAATCAGGCGTGGACAGTTGCTTCCTCCCCACCACTATTTCCCCTGCGCTTTCAAATGGATACAGCGTTTTCCTACCCTGCCATTCCCAGCTAGCGTATAGAGTTTCTGCAACTATTCAAGAGCTTCTGAGTAGCATCATAGAGATGACCACATTTTAATGGTGCCCCAAGCAATTCCTGTCTACATAAAGTTCATTAAAAAAATTGCCTGGGATAACAGCAGCTGTGTGAATGTAAGATACTGTATTATTTTATTGGGCATCTGATCTGTATATTACTTGCACAATTTTTTCACTGGATTGACCTTATTGCCCTCATTGAAGTTTACTAACAATTTATACAGATTAGAATCAGTCTATATAATTATATATCATAATTATCAGCTGCTATAAATTGGTGTTGGTCCACTGAAGTCTAATTACACCACCTAAGGAGCTGACTCATTTGTTATGACTCTGTTATACAATAGACTGAAGCTAATTATACTGTATGTCTATGTATGCATCTTGGTGTGTATTTTCCACCTCTCTTTATCCTCTTTCACTCCCCATTGCTTCTCCAGTGTTTCCAATTACATTAGTTATTTTGCTCCCCGTGGAAATAGTTTCCAAGAGACACTTTTGGGAGCCTGGAATTAACTAACAGTCTGGAGGCTCGATTTTGTGGCCTCGTGTTTGCTGTGATCTAGAGGTGCCAAATTGCCTGCATTTTTACAAATCTAACTTCTCAGCACATTTCGGAATCAAATTTATAGCTGGATACATGTTTGCAGTTGATTCATTCTAACATCCCAAGCAGCGAATATTTCCCCTCCAATTAGAAAATGAGCCTTTGCTGAAAAACCCAAGGAAACGGTATTTTTATTAGAGCTGATGCAATGGAGAGAAACGGAAACCCTGGGTAACACTTTTTTTCAGAAAGGGTAGGGAATAAGCAACCACAGGCTGTAGCTGTTTGTCTGGGGCTGTCTCTGAATCTGAAGTGACCTTGCACATACACTGCATGGTGCCGTTTGGGAGCAGGCAGTGCTGCTCGGCCCTTTGGAGGGGATCTAGGGAAAGGCCCTTCCAGGCTCATCCCATCCCTAAGCATGTTTCAGACAGCTCTGAGACATACTTTGCTACCTTGCCACGTGATCCAAACTAACTTGTCTTGATGACTGGTAGCAAGTTTCACCTGTTACTAAATCAACTGCGGAAAACTTCCAGAGATGGTGTTGGGTATGTAAGATGGAAGTGTCCGGATAAAGAGAGTGTGTGCAATGGGTATATCTAATGCTATCAGGAGCTTCCAGGAAACAGCTGGCACGAGGCTCATTTGAATTTCCAGAGGCTGGGAGATTTAAACATAATGTATTTAAATATAGCTAACATTTTTCTTTTGCTCAAGTGTACTGCGATCAGATGGCCATTTGCTTTACCTTGTTCTGCCTTAAAGTGACTGTGGTCGTTTTATTCACTGATTTACTCTGTATTAATTGTAGTGGTGTGCCTTGCTGAGCAACGGGTACGTGACCGTCCCAGCACTCCTGTTGCTGTAGAGATAACGCTGACCCGACAGATTAGCAACCGTTCAGCTTCTGCGTCCTCACCGGGTGAGACAGTGGGATTTCCGCAGCATGGGCCCCGGTGTGCTGCAGGGCAGGCAAAGGGAGGTGCGGGGTAACTGCAGGCAGCACAGCCTCTGCCAGCCTTGAAGCAGGATGAAATATATGAATGCAGTGGATGTGCAAACAGTATTAAAAAGTAATCTCATGTTTAACGGGACTCTGCGTGGCATGCTGTGTTTTTAGTGATCAAATTTGTGTCTGTTGCGGTCACCTTCTCTGTCCTTCCAATCAAGGCAAATGTCACGCAACATCTGTTACAGCCTGGAGAAATAAAGGTCAGGAAAACAAACTTGAATCAAACTTACTGTGTTGTAACAGCTGTAGGACAGAAGAGTGCTTTAACCACTGCTCACACCTTGTTCTGTCTACAGGACAAAAGACAAAAAACAAAAGAAAAAGATGCTTCACCTCATGCCATAGCTATTCCTCATCTGTTTCCGTAAGCACTGTGAGCTCCATGGGAAGGTGAAAACCTTAAGCTCCCCAAAAGAAAAGTTAACTTTTTCTTTACTTGGTCCATGTAACACCTTTCTAGTAAATCACCTCTCTGCTTGGGACCAGGACATCTCTGTTTCCTCCAGAAAAGCTGCTTCTGTGACTTACTGTGTTCAAGCTCTGGCTTCACGTGGTGCAATTATGCTATTAAAAAGAGGGATCTTCTGTCAGATACTTCTATTTAGGTGAGCAATTGATAAACAGATTGAAGTCGAAACTGGGGGGAAAAGTAGACTAGCAATTAAACCATCAAAGACAGCCTACAGCAGATTTTGTTAAATCCCCTGGTTTTTAACCAGGTGGAACCCAATCACTTTAGCAGAGCTGATGAGGCTGTGGTTTTATCAGTGTGCAGTGGTGACATGCCACCCGCCACGCAGACTGTTTACAGCCTTTATCTCTGGTTCTGCTCTAGTTTCAGCTGCTTATGCTCATTGTGTGAATTTATTAGTCACTTGTAATTTTTTCATTGATTTTTGTTAAACTGTTTCCTGGCTCATGATCTTGGCAACCTATTTCTGTTGTTTAAACAAGCTTGCTTGTCAAGCAGGTTTTCCCAATGTCACAGTTCCTAGTATTAACTCTCTTTACTGAGTAATGCTGCTTCTTATCCAGGATGAGATCAGACTTCATAACAAGTGGATCAAAGCCATGAAGTTTAGATCTGAAATGGGAGCTGAATCCAAGCATTCCTGAAATTTGAGGATGTTTGAATTGAGTTCTGGTTTGACCCTGCCATGGAGAAATGTTGAACCGGTAAAGTTCAGAGCTGGATTTGAATTTTCTCATTAATTAAAGGAGTTTTTAGTCCCGTGTTTTGATGTTGGGTCTATCTTTGATAACCAATGGTCAAACGTGATGAATTCCTAAACTGCCCAATGAAGAGGTTTAACACCTGCTGAGATATGTGGCACAAGATTTCCCCAGAAATGCTCTGTTGTATTTAAAGAACGTAACTCGTGCTGGCAGCTGGAGAAACCTGGTCAGTTAATAGATGGAAACCTAAGAAGCAACAAAGGGCCAAATTTTTTATCAGAGCACTTTGATTCATATTAAATACTACACATTCATATTAAATGCTACACATTTCTGAACACTCGGATTTCTACTCAAATATTAAAGGGCTGTTATAGCTGTATCCATAACAAAGGCAGAATTACTGAAACCTCATGTGAGAAATGCTGTTCTTAAGATTTCCGTCCGCTGAGTTTCGCAAATGAAGTAATGTTGATTTGTTCAGATATGGCCCAAATGTTCTTATTGATTTTGTGGGGTGTATACCCAAACATCTGAACTGTGGTAAAGGTTTGACCCATCACCCCGCCGACACCTGGACCAACACATTATGGTGTGCAGTGATGCAGATAATACTGCATTTTCAAGAAGCTTTTAACGCTACAGTGTGATGAAGACACATATTGATGCATGAGTTTAAAATCCAAAAACTTATATATTATACCAATATTTCAAAAGAAACTTCTCAGAATGCATTTTAGTAATGTAGATTCAGAATCTTGTGTTTTAATTCAGAATCTTATGTTTTATTTCTAGGCAAAGAATTATACCCTATGAGTGATTAGTTTATTTTTATTCTTCTTTTTAATAATAACAGTTTTCCTATATAAACATATTTTTGCACTGGAAACACAAGTGTAATAACTGTGTAACTAGGATCATTCTGGAAAAAGCCGTGAGTTGTGTAATTGTGGCTTGGTAGTTTATAGAATCTAGGTAAACTGATACAAACCTTGGAAACACTCTGAAGTTTGTGTCATGCCAGAGTTTAAATGAACTCTTTGTTCCCGTTCTCCATGCTCTGTCTCCAGTGAAAAAGGAAGTATCAGTAGGCTCTTCATGAAATATTTTTAAAATATATGTCTAACTTGAAGATTTTTGAATTACAATCTTTTTGTAAACTAGTCATCTTCTTGTTTCTGTCTGCAAATTACATTGGAAGCAACTATATACATCGTTTCTTCTCAAACAGAATTGCTGTAGGGACCCATGATCCTATATGGGCCCATACTATGTTAGCCTCATGAACACATCACTTCCTTTATTATGAAGGATTTTGTACTGAAAAACTTTGACAATGTTGACCCTAAGTGAAAGGGATTTTAGGATTTGGGTTTCTAATAGTGCAGCCAGTACTTTTAGAGGCTTCCAGCTTTCACAGTGACACGCATGTTCATCATAGTTTGACTTCTACATTTGAGGGGACATGAACATCAGAAGAAAAGACTCTACACTTATCTATTTACCAATTAATAGTCTTTCCAACCTTAAATTAAAAGGGAATGGTTTCTGGCATGTGCACTGAGTTACCTCTAGTGTGTATCTTGTCCGTGTCACTTAAATGTTTTTCTCATCTGTAACTGGATCTAGTGGCACTTACCTATTGCAGAGAAGTATCGTGAAGATTCGTTTCATGTTGTAAGGTTGTTCCATCAAAAGGTAATTTCCAGGGCTCAATACCATCAATACCTCTTATTGATTTCTGTGGGGTTTGCAGTTAAAACAACGCTGCATCCAATAATAACATGAGGAGCAAATGTCAAATTTAGCAGAAATATTCCTTGTTTTCTATCTCCAATGGATTAGTTCCTCCTTTATCAACCTGTAAAGATTACTGATTTGACTTCATTCACAATGAGCTATGCCAAATACATTTGAGACGAGTGTCAGGAGTAGAAAGTTTCCACTCTTTACTGTTTTCCTGGATACTTTTAAAATTATTTTCATGTGTTTGGCATCACTATTGCCACCAAAAATCAAAAGGAGGAAAAAAATGTTTAACGTGTGGTATTTAGCTAAGCAGGGCTGTAAATTCCAGCAACTGCACATAAAGGTAATTTGGGGTCTGTCCATATTTTTGGTGCTGAGGTCAGTGCAAAAGTATTAGAAGTAAATGTGACTGCAATAAACCAGATACTTTTATTTTACTTTGTCTCTGAAAAAAAAGGTGGATTAACATAAAGAGCCCTTTATTCTGAGAGGATGCATCTTGTGTTCGTAAGATGGTTTATGACCTGAACACGTTATATGTAGTGTTCTCTAGATCCCTGAACTTTCACACAATAGCTTTGCAGTGGCATGTCCAAAAGGGTTGGGTGAGTCTCACAGAACGTGCTGGAGATATTGTCCTTGAAGGCTCTGTACAAAATACCTGACACCTTTCTGTGCCAATGGGTGAACCTGTCTCTGTTTTCCCAGCGTGTTGTAACAACTTTCACTTCTGCCTCGTCCCACTTAGACCACATCACTTTGCTAGCTGCAGGAGGAAGTTTTAAACAAAATCTTAAAATGCGTGTTTATGCACAGTGCCAGATTTCAAGTACAGGAGAGAATCCTAGTGCCAATTTATTACTAATTGTCCCTCCTGGCTGTGTCTGTTCGACTTCTTGGAACAGCCAGCCCTACAGATCACTGTAAATACTAATCTTCTTATACTTAAGGTATCAGGTTTTCTTTGATGTTACCTAACATGTTGACTCTTATCTTGGTTGAATGCACAATCCAGACAAAGTTATCATTAATAATGTTGTGTCTGCTGCTTCATTATGGAGAAAATAGCAAGATGCTTCCTTTCAAAACGATAACTTTTCTGCACTTCTGTAATGATCAAGCCTATTTGATTTACATCCTATTTAATGTTCAAAATGACACATTTACTTCCCTGAATCTAAAAAGAAAGCTAAGGCCCTGATCCTGATAATGTGTATGTACGCGCTTAGCTTGGCACTCACAAGCCCCTTCCAGCAAGTAATATACATGAATAAATATGTGCAGGACTGAGGGCCCGTGCTCCATTTGCTTGCACTGCTGTCCCAAAGGCAAGGATTTTTCTAATATATATAGTCAGCTTTCAACTCACAAAAGGTCTGAGTCTGTTAGCTTTAACTGGCACAGGCAGATCCATTTAATTCTCTATTCATGTGATATTTTGCCAAGTCATTAGCTTAAGTAGAACAATTCATGCACGTAAAGGCTTTTAGGCAGAATCCGAAGAGTTAAAAAAAAATTACATGTACTAAATTTCATTATATAGAAGATTAAAAGTAATTCACTAAATTCCACAGTCTTGTAAACATAAGGCCTGATACTCACCTGAAGTAAATTGGCATAGAGCTATTGACTTCACTGGTGCCACTGCAATTAATATCAGCTGAGCAGAAGTCCATTTTCTGTACAGTGACATTTTAGTCTCTTCATGAGTCATTAACTTGACCACATACTCCCTGTGAACCTGATCTAAAACCTGAATCTCAATTATTTGATCATCCTAAAGAATGGCTAATTAACAACTGCATGCTTTAAAAAAAAAAAAAAAAAAAAAAAAAAGAAGAGGAGGTATATTTTGATGTTTTCCATTTGGCAGAGTAGTATGTTATGAATAATATAATATGCATTTCAAGATCTTGTTAATTTTGATGTGATAATGAATGGGAATTCCTAGTGGAATTTTTTGTCCAGAAATATGAATGGTATTAGCTCTACAGTTATATGATTAAGCAATAAGACCTGCTGAGGCAGGCACTACTCAGAGATGATTGACTGCTTTAATTGATTGACATCCAGAGGTAAAGCCAAGGGCACCAATTTACAGATCAGGTCAATTATCTCCTGGTAATGCCCACTTGGTATGTCTTATTGCTATGCTAATATTAACTGTTATTGAAACATTTTAATGAGTTTTTAATTTAAAAGTGGTAAATTTAAAAAGGGTGAACATTAAATTATTCAACTTGAAATAATGGGAACGGAAATATTCTGCCTTGCTAGTGGTGATGTAAAAGTTTTGTTGTGCATACCAATACTTGTACAGATTATTTTAGTTCGTCTCCTGGGGATGGCAAATTCTGTTTGGCATTTAATGAAAACCCATGATGCGGCAGCACATAATACCCGGGAATCACCTGAGCCACTCCCAGAGCCTGGGAAATAACCACAGACTGCCACATCCAAACATTAGGTGGAAAGCCACCCCAGGAAGAGGATGCTTCCTATAATGATGTTAAAGGTCTGCTTACAGAGGCAATGGAAGGTGCTCAGCGTCACCCCGAATAGGGGTCTCTAATAGGAAGGGAGCCGAGTGCGGGGTTGGGCACGTTTCTCACAGGGCCGAGATGTGTGTCCCCATGAAGGTGGCACACCCAGGCTCCGCCAGCCACCCACCCACCCATTCCCCAATTTCACCAGATGCTATTGAAGCACAGGCCCGAAGCACTGCGTGGGAACTGGGCTCTGTTTGCTGTTCTTGACAAGATCTCACTCCTGTAGTTTAACCCAGGCTTTGTCAAGGAAGATTTAGTTCCAAAGAGCCCCATGCTTTTTAAGAGAAAGGGATGGGAGTCCTCTGGCTCACTTTTCCACCCCAGCCAGCTGCCCCGTGGCTTGCAACTCCTCTTCTGCTCCAGGTTAGCCAGCAGAGCTGGCAAGGTAGAGTGTGTGTTGGCACTGCAGCTCATGCTGTGCAGGAGCACGGGGAGATGTGCCATGTTGGGTCTCAAGGGTGCGTGTAGCTGCTCTGAGGGCCAGGTTAGAGAAAGAGAGAAAGAGAAACCTTCTGTTAAAGTTGCCAGGGGCAAAAAGTTACCATGTGAGCGTGCAATGGCAGCCAGGAAGATCTAAGATATATGGTTCTCTGTAAGCAATCAGTTGACTCCTCTAGAGCACAGGATCTCATATAAACAGAGAATTAAGACATTTCGATATTAATTGAAAAATAAAGAGTGCAGATGGTTTAGGCAGTTATTGAAACATATAAAAACTTTTTTTGTGTAGGGCATGGAAAAGAACAGCTACATAGGTTGAATCCAATAGACAGGAACTGTCTTTCACTCACGTAGCCTCAAAGTAAAGTTTTAGGAAGGGTTTTAGGAAAGTAAACGTCAGCATGGTCATGAAATCTTGTCCAAGGAAAAACAGTGTTAAACAGATCTAGGACATCCTTTAGGAAACAGTATTAAGAGCACAAATGCAAAGTGTTCCTGTGCAAACAAAAGAGAGAGGAAGGTTCATAAGAAACCAGTTTAGCTAAATCACAAATTTTTCACTACAAACACTAGGAAGACTATGCCTTCAAACACTAGGAAGAGGAGGGGAGAGTAGCCTTAAGATCAAAGATTTGTAAGTGTAGTGGGATACAGTTAGACAGACCAGCACAGAAAATGCGATGCAGCTGGGACATCAGTGGCCTGATGAATTTCCTTGTAGTTCCTGTAAGAAACTAGAGTAATCACAGGGCTTCTGGAAAAGAAGATCGTGTCACAGGGCTACAGCATAGCAAATAAGGTATCTTTCTCCAGAGGAGAAAGACAAGACAACACAGTGTTTTTGTAAGGCTTTTGACATCATCCCACATACCATTTGCATCTGAAATCTAGGAAACTGGTTGAAAAGCTGTAGTTGCTAGCAAAACGAAGGGGAGGGGGGGTGTTAACACTATTAGGGTTTCATGGGTATCTGTTGCAGGCTCTGTACTTCTCCGTGTTTTCATTAGCCGCATGGCTCATGTAGGCTGTAGTATCTCCAACACTGGGGGTGTTTAAGATGTCAGACAAGTATCTGTCAGGTGTGACACTGAACAGTTGATCCAGCCTTCAGGCAGGAGCATGAACTAGGTGACCTCCACGGTCCTTCTGTGTCTCTCATCAAAATATTTTAAGCTAATATGCCAGATTTTAAACTGGAATGGCTGAGACACACAAAAATATTCTTTTCTGCCAATCCTATTATGTGGGCTGTAACCTCTAGCAGAAGGGTGGGGGGAGTGAGGGATGCAGTAACATCTTAAGTCACTGCTGTAAGACTCAACAGAGCTCATCTGTCAGCAAGTCTTGACAGGAGAGTCCTAAAAAAACGCAAACAGGACTAGCAGGTCTGCAGAGTAGGTGATTTTTTTCTTGTTCTTTTTTTTCCCCTTCTCCCTCCATTTACTCTCTCTATCAGCCCTTATTTAAGGGAAGACAAACTCAGTTATGCTCGAGTTCAAATGAAACTTTCCAACTTACAAAGTTTCATTGAGTACCAAATGATGCCAAGCAAGCTTGCCTGTCCCTGGCTGACATAACATTGTGCAACTCCTGTCCCTGGGACCGGCACAAATACCAGTTATCAATCTCGCAGGCAAGGGAAGGTTAAATGAACGATTGAGGGAAACGTGCGTGATGACAGACTAGCTTTGCACGGCCCTGTTGGGTGCTGCAGGTTGCTCAGTCGTACTAGAAGTGTGGCTGTAACATGAGATGTGAATAGCTTTTACATTATCGGGGTTTGGGGTCAGTACCCCAGACTGTCCATAAAAAAGGACTCCTGCAGATGTGGTGTGAGAGCCGGGGGACTCGGTTTCCTAATTGCCTTTCTACTCTTTGGTTTCCCTAGCTGGGGTGGTAAACATTCCCCAGACCTTATGAGTGCTCTGAGCTGGATAGATGGAAACAACTGTTTGAGAGCTAAGGATTTAATTGTGCTATAAGGGTTAAAAAATGCTACTGGTAGTCTTATCCAAGACTTGAAATACATGTTTATACAATGTACAATAAGGATCCAGAGTTACAAAAGAGCTAAATTATGCATCTAGCACTATACTGAGTGAGGATTGTATAAATAAAAACTCTAAATAGTTTCAATTCCTTATATACGTTTTCAAAATACCCTTTTTTTAATGCTCTTGAGTTTGGAATAACTTTTATGGGCAAGGGATCAACAGTGATGTGAAGATGAATTTCACGCCCCTTTTAATCCATACCATGAAGTTATTCCAAAGTCAGTGAAAGATCGGTTCCAGTTCAGCCCACACTGATGCCCTAATCTGTGTGCTGTCATCAGGCAATAGTGAGTTTGGAACATGCCATATGGGAGCCTGGCAGATGTTGCACAAACTGCCTTTTCCTTCCTGCTTCCTGAGCTTTCGTCAGCCCTACGCTCTGTCACAGCAGCATGCAGGAATGGGATCATATCAACCCCTTGGCCAGTCAGCCTTCTAAGATTGCTTCATTTTGCCTATTGCACACTTATGGGTCTCTGCAGTGTTTCTTATTTTCCATAATCCAGTCACATCAGAAATTATATTACGATATTATCCCTGTTGCTTCTGTTTGTAACATCAAGAGTTCACTGGAAACAACTATTGCCAGTGGCTCTGGGGACAGGTAATTTTCCAGGCACTACATAATCCCAGCTAATGTTCCTCAGGAGGGTGAGTAAAAGAGGATCCATCAAACCATAGAGTATTTTGCCTTTTGTGACTGCCTATTGATGGGGGAATGTCTGGATGGTGTTTGGAGGAAGGTACTGCTTACACTAGCCCACGCACCGAGCCAGCCAGCACCCACCCAACGTTGTGCAGAAAACCATGGTCAGCATAAAACTGAGCCTGAGCTAATTACGCCCTGCTTAAATTATTTTGTATTAATGTGACTAAACAGCGTTTATATTACATGTGGTGGCATGAGGATGAGCAGAACAGATACACATCTACGTGGAGAGGAGCACACAGACTTCACTAAAATCCCTCTCTTTGGCTCCTCATTTCTGCAATTGTCAAGGATGTACCCTTTGCTAGAGCTGCAACACTTCTTTCTGAAGTCAATTACTTTTGCTTACTAAACTTACAGGTTTACTTCTCTGTTTCATCTTGTGAATGGAAATAGACATTCCATTTCAGCATAGCTCTAAATTAGGATGTCATCCTTGTTGATGCTTTTTGTTTCTATACAAATGGCTCCAAATAGCCCTGTTCGTAAATGCAACTACTAAGCAAGGCTGCTTCCAAATGCACGCTACTGCGCTGGTCTGTAACTGAGGTCCCCAAACTACAGCACATTGTGAGAACCAGCAAAGAGCTGGTGGACTATTTAAAGGGACATATCACTTTCCCTAATCACTACTTTCAATTTTGTAAATACACGATACGTTAATAGGTGCAAATCTCTTCTGAAATGTATAAATATCCTGGGCTGGGCATCGTCTTTTTATAGGTGAAAAATAAAGAAAGAAATAAAATAAATCTAAGATTAAACAGACCTTTCGATAAACCCTTTGAGTTTCTCAAACTCAAGTATTGTGAACTGCCTTGGGCCTTGGTCCTGTGGTAGTTGCTTCCCTGATGTCAGCTGAAATCCTGCCTGGATGGAGTTCATTACAGTATCAGATGCTTTTACAGAACAAATAATGGTCTATTACAGTGACAAACATTACTGGGTGATGTTACATCCCATTGCAAAGTATTTATTTTCCAGATGTGAAGACATGCAGAAAAGCATCAATCTATCTTTGATGCATGTGTAAGAAATAGAATAATGTAGTACAGGGCGTTCATGTAATAGATATATCTCAAAATACATGTCAATCAGATGGACGGGAGGTAATGTCACTTCCTTTTAAAGGATGGAAGGACAGTGTGTCCTACAAGAAAACAGACATAGCTGATTTGTGCCAAATCTCATACTGTTGTAACGGACTGATTTATTTCATTTAGCTTGACCACTGAGGAGTTTACCTTTCAAATCACTAGAGCTGGAAGAAAAAGGAGAAAATACACATCATGCATGTATAGGCAATTTATGCCAAACTATTCAAAAGCAATATAGGTTGTCAGCAAACAGGGCTATTTGCTGTGTGCTGGTACCTGCTATATGTCGCATATTATCTGTAACAACTCTGCAATTCGTTCTTTCACTCTTGTTCTCTCTCTTTCATCACATTAGATTATGTAGAGGCACTTCAAGGTAAATTTTTTAAACTGTGTGGGAGATGCATGTTGGAGAAAAACTAAGAAGCAAATATCTTGAATGTTTTTTAGCACAACTCTATCTGTCACCTATTTTGACAACTTACCTGTTCATATCACCTCTGTCTCACGCTGCTCTGTTGAGTCATATTGTGTTATCTCAGAATAACATATTTTGGAACCAGGGCTGCCTTAAAAATGCTGCATGCTTAATAATTATAATATAGGCTTCTGTGCGTAAAGAATATACGGGACGGATTATTTCTGTTCAGCCACCTCCACAGCCCTGCTGTGTGTGAGGTGTTATACTGTAATGAACCCGCTCAGTGACACCGCACACTTAGGGAAGCTCAAGGTCAAGAGACTCATTTGCATCGCGAGTGCAACACCTCTTGCTGAATTACTGTTCCACGTTGCCCCCACTAATATGTCTTATTGCCAAACTGTTCTTTGCAGATAGTGCAAGATAACAAGTTAGCTAAGAATGCTCAGAGATGACAGTGATATGAAATATTAATATGGCCTTATAGAACACAATCTATAGGCTCTTATGGCGGCTGTGATTTTGTTTTGCAGTTTACTGTATTAAAAGAGAATATTCAACTTGCAATCTAGCCGGTTTCAAAAGTGTGTTACCTGAAGGCTTCCTGATAATTTACAAGCACAAATTATTGGTTTTTTAAGTCTTTTCTGTCATGGTGTTTAGGGGAGGAGCAGGAGAGAGAGACGTGCTAGAACCAAAGAGAAAGAAGCCTGAAAATACGGAGTGAAGCTGCCAGCTACACAAAATAATCCAACAGGAGCAAATAAAACAAAATCCTCCCTCACCACTCTCTCTACCTTAATGGCTGCTACTTACTGTTTCCCTTTACAAATAGAGGTACATGTCTCTCATGAGAAATGGGAGGCAGAGAGTGGCCCTTTAGAAACTCAGAGAAGGAGGGATAGCCTGGGGGGCTGGCTGGTGCCTCCGTATCCCAGCCACCAGGTAGCTCCAGCTGGTTTGGGTTTTTTGGGGTGGGAGAGCATGGGGCGGGGGACCTTCAGTAATTCACTGGAATGAGACGCACACTTAATGGCATTTTTCAGAATTGATCACTAGTCACCGAGGTACTTGAAGAGGAATACTAACTCAAGCGGGCGTGATCGCTGCAAGGGCAGTATTAGGTCTTTTTGTCCAGCGTGGGCTCCAATTCTGCAACTGGTTGTCATGAACAAAAGGAGTCTCTCTGACTCCATTCAGCTGTCGATCAGGCCATACCCATGTTCAAATGCCAGAGCTGTCTGGCCAACTTGCCTCCTCACATTCTTGAGGGAAGTGTGATACGTGAGACTCGTCGTGGAATTTGGAGCTGGAATGCTTGTTAAGTACCAGAACGCTGGTCCCACAGCACACCTTCCTGGTGTGCAGGGAGTCAAGGACTCCGATGTTGTGATCTTTTGAAGCTGTGCAGAGAGAAAGTGCAGATCCTGGTAATTGGTAGAAAGGGAAAAGCTTAGGGATTTTGATTAGCGGTCATCCCTTTTGTAAAATGCATCCATCTCCTAAGGATTGCTCCCAGAGATGATAAAACTCCTCTAACTAGGTCTGCAGTATAGATGGGCAAGCGGGAAGGAGCGCTCAAAGGCTGAGCTTTCTGACTGGGCCCGTAACACAAGAGCCCAGGCATTCCTGGCATTTATGTGTTTGCTCTCCTCTAGAGGCCTGGTGGACCTGGGAACAGGCTGTACGATGTAAAGGCATTGTGTCACGTGTACTCCTCTTGCAGCTAGTAACCCCGGCGGGAGGTGTAGGCGGAGCAGAATAGGGCTCAGCCCCCTGGCACACATCGTGAGATGAGCCGATGTCAGCACAGTCCTTTGGCAAAACAAAATATAAGCATCAGATCACATTTATGCATCCAGCTTGTACCTGTCCTGCCAAGCTTGAGTGAGTGGCACTCACTGCTAATAGGTTTGGGGACACCAAGTGGCAATGGAAAGGCATTGACTTACTATCCATTGATGAGCTTTGCAGAAACAAAATGTGTTTGTTTTAAACCAGCTCTGTACTTCAGTAAGGTCATTTTGGAAGTCAAATGTATACACATTTTTGGTGTGGTTTGTACTATGTTACTTGAGGTGGATTTTCCTGGACTGTGTCTTGCCTAAGGCTATGGGAGACAGCACACGGTATAAGAGGCAGCTCCTGAGCTGAAGAGCAGCATCACAGCATACGGGCCCTTGAGTAATGAGCTAAGGAGACAATTATCTAGTGTGAATGGTACATCCGATTGCATGTAGAAGATTCTTCTGCTTCACAGTGAGAACTGAAGTCCCAGTATAGGAGTCACAAAAGCAATCAAACCTGTAGCTTCCACCCAATTTCCCTAGCACTTTCCCCTCTTTGCGTAAGACAGTAATGACAAGATATTGCATGGGGGAACTGTAGCTGGTAATAAGAAAGTTCACCAGACTCTGAGGAGTTGGAACAGCACTTGTGTAGCTTATTAGCAGATCATTGGCCTAGGAGGATGGAGAACCAGCCTGAACTCTGCCAAGGGCTTGTCCATGTAAGATTTATTTATTATTGTAGATTCATTGTCTGTACTTGGGCTTTGGATGGTGGGGAGGGATAAGGGAAGCTGCATGGCTACTGTCAATCTTTTGCTCTCCAAATACTCTTCTAGCTCCGGTACCGCTGGGGGCAGGCACAGGGTGGCCTCCCAAGTTTTGGGTTCTGCCAGAGGCTCTCTAGCTTTTGCTACACATCTGAAGTTCTTGTTTCCATGTCTGAGCCTGGTGGACCATGTAAAATGGGGTCTTTAAGGTAGAACCCCAGGAAATATGTTAGCATCAGGCAAAAATGAAACACCGTCATTTCTTTCCTGGGGTTTAGACTGCAGCGGATCAGACATGGCAGAACTTGCAGCCAAGCCACTGAAGAGGCAGCTCAATTGCAGCAGCCATCACAGGATGGTCCCACCAGCCCTGCCTGGCAGCAGCCTGCTTAGCTGTTGAAGGCTTAGCACTAGGAGCATGGTGGGTGCAGGCCAGCCCTCCTCCTCCCCAGGCACACCCGGACCACCCAGCACCCCTACCTAAGAAAACCCGCCCATCTCTGCCTGTCTTCTGCTGGCAGCTCTCAGAGACTTGAGGGGTGGATGCTGCTGAAAGTTTATCTTGGGATCAAACACCAGGTGTTATAAAGGTCATTAATGTTTTCCAAGTAATGTTCTATTTGCTTCTCAAAGCCTCTGCCAAGTTTCTCCGAGGTGTGTTCACAAAATGCTCTGGATGTCTCATACAATAAAACAGGTAGCAGGTTTCTAAACCTATTTGTGATACATCAGTAGCATCTCAGAAGGCTATGTTCTTACTACTTGGAGTTGTTCAGATCAGCTTCCTCACCAACTGAACTCTTACACTTGGAATAAAAAAAAAAATCCATATTGTTTATATTTTAGCAGTTTTGCACATTTATGAGTGTTATATTAACCAAAATGTGCCCCAGCTGTTAATTTAGGTTTCACAATCTATCCCCACTGAATGTTATTTTTATGTTATAGTGATCTTGTGACGCATATCGCTTTTGGGTGGTATCCGTCTGGCAATCAATTCAACCGGTTTAGAAATGCAGAGGGGGATGCAGGATTACTTGCAGAACTGATGCATCAAAAGACATTGTTCTAGTAACAGTCGATCGTATAACTAAAACAGGTCAGTTAGGGATGGCGAAGATACTATTTTGTTTCATTTTAAGGTACGTACCCAGGCTTGATACATTTTCCAAATTACCCTATGTAAACAGTCTTATGTAGTGTTTAGTGACCCATGTATTCACTCTTTTTCATTTCTGGTAGGCTAAGGCCAATGGGAGAAAATTGTTTACATACCTAAAGCCATATATCTCGTTGCTTCTAATTAGAGTGTGTGCACACATCATCTTCAGCTGTTGTCCTGCGCTTGCTCCCTTGCCCCCTCCCCTAAATTCTTGTCACCTCTCACTTTTTGTCTTCTTCCTGGACCTCTTTCAGTTGGAAGAAGGCAGGTTACTTTAACAGTGCCATGACTAGGTCCTTGTTAATGTGGTTCCTTGTGGCTGAAATGAATTAAGGAGCAATTATATGAGCAGCCGAGCAAGCAGATGAGAGGGGATAACAACTTGCAGCAGATGGAAGTGGCGAGCAGATGGAGGATGGGGTGAGCATCTCTTCAGGTAGGACAGCTGAAACCAGACAGGCTTTGTAAACACAGTTTTAATTGTTACCTACTTCATATCAATCAAGAAAAGAGGAAGGTGAATTAGATGTTCGAACATGGCATTTTTTCATCCATGCACAAGATCTTGGGAGTTCACTCTTCAGTTAATTTTGCTGTTACTGCAACTGAATCCACTTATGCTAAATATTTATTTATGTACATTCAACTAGTAACCTGCAGCGTTATTTTCTGAGCTGCTTTAAAATTATTCCTGCCTTTCTTATGTTGAGATTGCAGAAGGGAATACTGTGTTCTTTAGGAACACTCCTGCCGGTGGAGCACACAGGGAGGGCTTCGACATGCTTGGCCACTAGCAGGGTGTTCTTCAAATAAAGCTCCAGGTTGCATTAGGCTTCCATCATCCTAGATGTTGTTGCAAACTGTTCTAATTAATGAGTTGCTATCATGTTATCAGAAATATATTCTACCTACTGATTTTCAACTGCAAATTCTCTCGTTCTGTGTATTTTGTAAAATGGGAGACTAGGACCATGTTCTACAGTAGCAATCTTAGGGTCCTTATTTGTCCATGTCAATCAACTCTGCAAAATGTATTTTTCAATCAGAGGATCTATCTTCAGAGAAAAAAAAAAAGCAAAACTGGTAGCATCCAAGCCTAAATAATTAAGACCAGAGCCTTAGCTAGTGTGAACAGGAATACTGAAATCATGGGATACATAGCGGATGTTACCAGCTCAACATCAGCTTTTTTTATATTACAGCTGTGATAGAAACACTAACCTGATGTTGCAAGTAACAATTAGACTTTTCATATTGTAGCTGGCTTACTCTTTCTCTTTTTCTTTTTCTCTCTCTTCCCCCCCCCCCCCCTTTTCTTCCTCTTTTCCCCCTTTTCTTTTCTTGCTCTGTTGAATTATTTCATTAGAGTTCAAGATCTGGACAAGTCAGGCATTCCTGATAAACCTGTGTTACAAGCACAACATTTAGTAATAAAACTTCAGAACAAAGGGAATTAAAAGCATATTTCACAATATTTATTTCCTGCAGGTCTTCGAATAGACCAGTATCCTTCCTAAACTTCTTTGCAAGTGTTCAGGTATAATTTGGATGAGCTAAGTGTAGAGACAAGAGGGCGTGTTTCAGCTACGTGAAGGAGGTTTATATTGTCATTTCAGAATGGAAAACAGAGTATGCATAAAAATATGTCTTGCAATTTAAAGAGCAATGCTAAAGACTGTATTGGCTAAACTGTTGCTGGACTGCTCAAAATGCTGGCTGGCAGAGAGAACGAAGGAGGTGACTTCAGCAAATGCAAAGTTTGTCTTACATGGTATTTAAAAAGAAATATAATAGGTACCTTTCAGTACGTAATAAGTCTCTTGGATTAAATTCGTGCTCAGTTTCTACTTAACCTTTCAATGCAATCAGGTAAAAGTTAGGTTGAAATAGTAAAGAAGCATTGCTTTGAGTGAGAAGTTTTATTCTGAGACTGGGAGACTGAGTTTAGAGCAATGTCGGAAAGATAAATTGAGAGCCAGTACAGAGTTTGGGGGTTTGGCTCCCAGGATGTTGGCGAAGGGTATGCTTACTGTGTCCACTTGCCCATAGCTGTAAAGGGGTGCCCATGGGAGCAGAGCCTCTGTGTCAGGATATTTTCTGTATGCAGAGAGAAACCAGAATGACAGACAAAACATGGGTCAAAGAGGGAACCAGCCAGAGTAAATGAGAGGTGAGATTGAACTGGACCAGTCAAAGAAAAGAGCATCTTTTTCAGACACAGGAATGAATGGTTAAACTGTAAGATTAGATTCCTTGCAATTGGTTTGAGCTCAGTAAAGAAAATAGATTTAGTAAGTTAAAGAGCAATAGAGCCACTGTATGCCCAGAAGAAATATATCAAGTTTTTGACACAAGGCCTATTTACCATTTAATTCCCACTGCACAGAGGTGAGCCCCGCCCTGGTGCATGATGGAGCTGCTTCATCACTTTAGCTGCTCTGCAGGGGCAAAGCTACGAGAGAAAACTGAGAATGGCCATCTAGTGCAAGGCACTGCTTTCAACTTTCTCTGGCTCTGAAAGTTCCTCTGAAAGTAAAGATGATGAGGTAAAGGTAAGGTAAAGAGACTTACTCAGAATGACACGATGCTGTGCAGGCATTTTGAGCATGAAATCTGAATTCTTTGCATGGTCTTCCTATGACGTGACTTGCGGGAATGCTGTACCAGGTACACAGGGAGTAAACTCAGTAACTGTTTTGACAGTGTCGCAGGATCATATTTGCAGTGAGTGTGGAGTGAACTGCGGTGCTCTAACCTGCGTTATTTAGCTGAAAGCAATGCAGCTGCAAGAGAGAGTGCCATCTGAGAGTTTGTGTTTTCTCTTATAAACCTACAGCTGACGGTGAAACCTTTGCATCATAATCCCTGGCTGCTTTTGTTTGCTCTTGTGCAGACCTATCATTCTAGCATGTGCATGTGCATACGTATGTGTGTGCATGAGAGATTAAATTTTACTGTTCATTGTATCACACAAATTGTGTCTGTTTCCTATCTGATGCAGTTTGAGACTAGGATAAACCAGCTAATATAATCAGTTATGCAGATTCTCTGAAATCCTGCACTTAGTTTGCTACATGAGGGCTTTGGAAGTTAGAATATTACATTAAGGGTAATTTCCTTGATGCATAGTTAAAATCAGCCACTTTTATAGTCTGTCTTCTTCTGTGTGAATCTGACTTGGCACAATTAGTTGTAAGAGCCACAAAATTATTGCCTATGAGTGACAGATTTTTTCTTTTCCCTAACTCATCATTTAAGAGAGAGACTTTAATTGTGGAGGCTGTAGAAGGCCTCACATCTCTCCTACTCCTCAGGACTTGGTCTGCAGTTGCCAGTAAGCAGGAGTCAAAGTAGATTGCAACCAATTCATCAGCTTCATGAGTGCTAGCAAATAAGTAAAAGCTGATAAAATAATAAATCTTCACTTGGCAAACAGCAAAGGAAAAGATTAATGAAATTCGTTGGCTGGAATTGAAGTTTCACCTCCTGTTACTGACCTAAAGATGGCATCCACAGCATGGAGAGAATATAAAGCTTTTGGGAAACGGAGAGTACTTGGAGCAGAACCACTATGTTCCAGGAGGACAGTGAAGCATTTATATTTCAGAAAGGACTGAAGTTGGTTAAGCAACATTCCCAACCCAGGCCATACGGTCTGCTCTTGGCTGTGCTCTAGCACCTTCTCCAAAGCGTAGACCTTTACAGAAGCTTAGAGGTGTCAGGGAAATGTCTCTGGTGCTTCAGCTGCAGAATTAGCTGCTTTTCCTTCTGTGAGCACCGAAAGGTGCAGGCATCATTTGCTTCCTGCTGGTGTCCCCCGGAGAGGTACATCTCTGTTCTGAGCTAGGGACAGCCGTGCTGCGTTGTATGCCGTGCCGGGGATAACAGGACCTCCAGAGCCTCTGCTCTCCCTCTGGGCACACAGGAGTCTTTCATTCATTCATTCATTCATTCATTCATTCATTCATTCCTTCCATCTAATAAAAATATGTTGGTGTGGGAAGCTGGGATCACACCTAGCTTGGCAGAATTATCAGGTTCTGAAGGAGAAAAGAAGTTCACAAAGTGATACCATGTCATAACCACATAACCCAGTAATAACGAACCTGATACGTATTATTTTGCAGTAGCATTCTAGCAACCGTGTCAAATAGAAGAAAAAACATGAGAACAAAGAGCGCATGTTAGAACTACCCTGAAGCATGTCTGAATTAATTATGCCTCTTAATTTTTTTGGATAAAAATCAGGTGCTTATTTCATTATTTATAGCACAAAATCAAAACATTACTCTTTTATTTATGAGGATGCTGATTCTGCCCAGATTGTGTTGGTTTTCCTGCTATCAACAGCAGCTCTGAAAAACTTGACATCTTTCCATACTTTTAGAGAACCAGGAATGAAGTGCCTTTTCCCTAAACTGAAACTGTAGTTTAGAAATGAAAAAAAAAAATAAAAAATTTGCAATTTTTGGGGAGAGAGTATTTTAAACTTTTACCAAACGTGAAACAAATCATAATAATTATGTGGACTGTACACATCAAAGCAGTGCAAACTATTAACCAATTAATCTTGAAAACACTTCTGTGAGGCAAACAATTTGGCTACTACATAACCAAGTTACAGGAAACTTAGATTTATCAAAATGAGTACTTACCCTGCAACCAAAATAGGAGGTATGTGCCATCATTTAAATTTGCTGAGATGATAAATACACATTTAAAAGGCATGATTTGCCAAGCAAGTATTATCTGCAGAATAAAATTTAGTATGGAAAAGTAGTGTATTCTCCAAGCGTTTCAACAGGAGCCTGTACACATCATTAACTTTGAAATAGCTCATTTCTTTTCATAGTTCAGTTCTGTTTAGCAAATAAAATGCAGTTCGGCAAACTGTGTAACATAAAACATGTCTGTAATCTGCATGTAACATACAACCAACAAATTTTTAAAAAAGGGAAGTCTGACCCACAATTATGTCCCTCAGGTTTTTCTATCAGCAGAAGTGTCCCTCAGTCAAAGCTGTGCTGCTTAAAGACTGAAATAATGTAGTGATGGATTATTCACATTCCTAGTTTAGTGATATGAGCCAGCAAAAATTGCAAGGAGTTGCTCCTTTCCAAAGTTGGTTTAGTGTTTCACAGCCTCCTCCTGTTTAATCAGAATGTTTGCATTTGTTATGATTTTCACCCATTTCTCAGTCCTCGTTAATCTTTGCCTCCATAGTAACATGAGCTACAGGAACTGTAACAGTGATGCTGCAGAGTAATTGTGTTTATAACTGTAAATACAACTGATTGCCATTTCACCATATGAGCATGAACTTACACATACAGGAGCTATTACATCGTGAAGAAATGTTTTAAGTGAATTCCAGTGTCAGCTAAATTGATAGTTAAAGGTATGAAATTCAGCATTGATAAATGGAAATACTTTTTTACACAACACGTGATTTAACTTTGGGCCTGTCTGCCACAGCAAATTGTTCAGACTGAGATTTAGAAGGATTCCAATTCAGATGCTTGGAAATCAGAAATACCTAATGTTATAATTAATATAACAAATAGTGAAAAGGATATTGAACCCTGTGTTCTAGGATGTAAATCAGTCTCTAACTACTAGAGAGCAGGATATGAAAACAGGCTGTTTACATCTGCCCAATAATGTGCTTCTGCATTTCTCCTGAGGTATTAGGTACTGATTACCATCAGACAACAGCTACTTTGGTTCTAACACAGAACCGATCATTTCCAAAGGTGCTTTCTTACACTCTTCCTAGCAGGAAGATGTTGCTCACACTGCGATAGCACCCAAATTCTTTAGTCCAGGCTCAGAACAGCAAGGCAGAAAGGTCTGCAAACATATGGCATCATACCATTCTTCCTCCAAAGACCCCATTTAACTCTTCTCACTGACAGGCTGTATTCAAGTTCAGTCTGATTACTTCTTTCATAAATTTAAGATTTGAAACTGGTTTGCAAAGCATGTTTATGTCCCCCTGTTTTATGTAGGCATGGAGTTGCAGGCCAACAGTCTTGAGGGAGATGGTAGGTTGCATGAAAAAGCTTTTGTCCCAATACAGCATCATGCCTACTGAGCACAGATGCTTAATAAATATATCCTATGATAGGTGTTACAGAAAGAGTGTGTAATTAGCGCATGACTTTGGGTCAGGAGAGCACCACTGAAGGAAAAAATTCATGATTACTGCCAGTTGCTACTCTGTGGTTCACGTCATGGAGTGGTCTGATGACATACACACCGTATTTATTCCTTTTGTTTAAACCACATGAGAAAATGCTCTCCAGGACTACACCTAATATATTCATTCAGTTCACAGGACCAGACTAGAGCTAATCTGAAGTAAATCCCCTGAGATAAGCATAGTGTGTGCATCAAGTCTCTGCAGATCTGCTACTGCTGGGCTGCACTGTTCACTAATAAAGACCTGGCCTTCACAGGTTTGCTGTTGTACGACGTGGTCGTTGCCACTCCAGTGTAAGTTGCCTGAGGCAGCTGCAGCTTTCCTCTTCTTCCCACATCTTTTAGCATGTTTCTTTTTCAAACGTTTTGCCTCCCCCTGCAAAGCCATGAAGACATTTTATGAATCTCTGGTACAGTAACTAGCCTGATAAATATGCTTGAAATGGATTTGATGACTCAAATGACTATGAAGTCATAGCTTACAAGTGATGCTAGGTGGTAAAGCCAGGAAGAAACTGGAATTTCTCTTCCTGAAAGGATGCCCAATTTTGAAATAATGAGAAGTGTAATCATCTTGATGGTCTTCTATTTACAGTTATCCAAATACAGTATGTCATTAACTGGTGGCTCTTGATGGCCCCCAATGTGCTGGGGAGTTGTCATCTCTTTTTCTGTTTTGTGTAAGCCACGTAGCCATTAATTACAGCTGCTTTACTTCTGCTACTAAGGAATACCTTAAAGAGTGCCGTGGGAGGAGGATCAGGGCCAGGTCTAAGTCAATCCTAGTGGTTCCAGCAGTTTTTACCTGTATCCCGTCGAGAAGACAAGATTTCTAAAGAGTGGTTGAGCATCCCTGTCCTACTGCGGTCTCTGTCGAAGGGAAGGGTGCTGTCTTTACCCAGCAGGCAATCGGTAGCAGTGCAGTTTAAAGCTTTACAGCCCTGGCACTGTCAAAGCCACCATCATTCCCACATTGTAGTGCCTTTAAGAGCACAGATGCCAAAAGTCCCGAGAGAGGTATCCTGGGCTGCTGGTAGAGTTGGAAGAAGCTATGCAAAGCACAGCTAGGACATTCCAAAACTGCAAAGGGATGATGCAGTGATTTGCAAAGCATTAGCAGCACAGCACTATCCTGCAGCAGAAGGATAGAAGTTGAAGACTCAGAAAACCCAGATATATCCTACAATAACAAATACAGAGCTAAAGTAAAAAGAGAAGGAGCAATATGGTTAGTATCTGATAATATATCTGCCCTCTAGCCACTGCTGAAAGACATTCTAGCCCACACTAGATTTAAGATGGATGAGAAGTTTGCTGTCAAACAGGCAAGGCTTAAAAGAGTAGAGGAACTGAAGGTTTGATCTTTAACACCAGATGGAAAAGAGAAAGATGAAAGAAAAGTTAATCAGAGACTTTTCTTAAGCTCTACTGATTACTGGAAAGCTTTTGACATGGTCTGTAGTATGCAGAAGTGAGTGGTGAGCCTTGATATTAACCAGCTCACCTAACAGGTTTTTTCTCCCCCCAGAGTTTAACAACTTAGTCAATAGCCTGCTGGTGAGTTATTACATTTTCCATTGCAAAACTGACAAGGTATTTTTTCTTCATGACTCTCCCAAATGGCACTAGTGAATGTTTCCTTTAAAAGTCAGTCTCATCCCCAGTGACACCACCAATAGAAGAAGGTCGAGAAAAGAAGTGATGGTCTTCTCCCGAGATGCAGAAACTGTCCTGTGAGCAGGTGTGTTAGGTCAGTTATTTAAAGAAGGAACACTCAAGTGGCTTTTGAGCAGATGAACTCTGTGAAGGTTTAGTGGTATTGGTTCATTCTGAAGAACTCCTACTTCCACTCCTGTTTCTTTGGGCCATGTAGGGCACTGTCCTGGTTTACTGGACTGGAGAGGAGGAGACAGCTGTAGGGCTTTGCTTGATCCTGAAGTACTGAGCAGCCCTGAGGTATGCGTCAGTCCTTTTCTAGATGTTCCCCTCTCACCTTGAGAAGCCGTGAATATGCCAAGCATTTCAGTAGAAGCAGCCAGCACAGAGACTCAGTTCCCTGTGTGGCGGAGCCTCTGAGGTACCTTTTGAACTAGAATTACCCAGTAGACTGTTGGCAATGACTGATTGCACCCACCAGATCAGTAGCATTCATCGCAGTCTCTTTGAGATTTAAACTGATAACCCAACAGATCGCCTCTCTAGCCGGCTATATGACTTACAGCATCATATATCTGCTATTCATCTTCACAGCTTCCTGCAAAATAGAAGATGAGAACAATATTATCGGTAGTTTGCATATGGGCAACGGATGCACAGAAGACTATGGGATTCGTTTCAAGGTCATGCTGTCTGTGGCTCAGAGTTGAACCCCTTAAACACAAGACCTTTCTACCTCGTTCTTATATCTAATGTCTATGAATATATTTTTCCCTTATGGTTTAAGCTGTTCTGTTGGTTCCCAACTTTGAAGCAGTTTCCTGCTCTTCCATGGCATGAATTTTTAACTCATCCATTGAAAGCATATGGGCTTTTCCTAGCAAGCAAGTGAATCTACAAGCTTGGAAAGGCATGTGAACCAGAGTTTGAATCTCAGCCAAACAATTTGTTCTGGCTTTAATCAAGATGTCTTCTTTTAACTTCAAATATCATTTTTAAAAATCCCATATCAAAACTTCTAGTGTCACACTATGAAATCAATAAATGCTACCAGTCATTCAACTTAGAAATACTTCAAAGCAGCCTCAGTGATAGCCATTGTTTTATTTTTAAAAATATTCATCAAAGTGATGCAGTTAATACGAGGCAAAACAAAATTAACAGCAACAAAGAAATGTGGCAGTTACATTTTGAACTTGCAAAATCCCATGAATCCTGCTACTAGTTTTGCATTCAAAGTTTCTCTTTTCCCCTACCTTTATTGACACCTTTTAATATTTCCCTTTTTTTTTGTTCTCATCATAACTAGTAACTTAGTTATGTAAATGTTAGTTTTAATGTAGTCATTTGATTTGTCAAATATTTGATGTTATTTCACACCTTGAGGAAACAGTTACATTTTTGGCCCAGATTGTCCTGTGCACAGTCCTGTGTGAGGAACCTGTCCTGACTCAACAATGCACTTTAATTGTGTGTTGAAGTCTCATCAACTTCAGTGGCTCTACGTTTAAAGCTAAGTATGTGATTATGGACATTCCTGAGTAAGGGTCATGGAGTTTTATCTTATTCCATAAATATTTCAATGGAAAACGAATGGAAGTGTTCATGAGTAAATGTCCAATGTAAATAAGAGTTTTGAGATCTTGTCCATTTATTATAGCAACCCCTATCCAATTTTATTGTGTACCATAATGGTACTTAAATTTATGTAGTAGAGATACTTGGACTGTAAAGATTTTCACAAGTGATTATTTTTAAATACTTAATAACACGATTTCTAGAATCAGTAAAAAGAATTCATGCTATATCTATTTAACAGTAGATAGATCTGGGTTTTGTTAGATTCAGATCACTGAAGCTTTTTTTATAATTCTGAAGACAGGTAGCTAGCAGGGAGGGGCCCATCTGTATGTAGCTTTGGGTGAAGTCATCTCGCCTAGCTTTAGATGTTTACAACACAGACACCTGATTTAGTCCCCCTGGGCTCTCCTCAGAGTCAGTAGAGCAAGATCAGCATTTTCAGCGTGTCAATCCTCTGATTAGTTTTAGACATTGATTTTAGGAAGAAATAAATCATGTTGTAAAGCGCCTTTTCTTGCTATTGATTATGTGTTTAGGGCTGAGATTTACTCACACCTTTTTCTTTTATTTGAGGTGCCCTACAGTACCTCCCTGGCCACCAGCTGCTGCCCCAGTGAGGTCTCTCAAAGATCCTGTGTCCCATGGGCATAGCTTGGATGTCCCAGAGGGGTCTAAGATGCCATAGAGACCTCTTTTTAGATGACTGAAACCCTGCCAGATCCCAACTCAGATACAGGTGCTACGTCCAGGTCAGATGGAGCCTATGTAATAGGCCCATGAGAAAGCCTGGGAGGTGTAGGCTGAACAAAACCTGGGAACATGTTCTCCGGGGGGGGGAAGAAAACTATGGCAGCAGCTCTTATCTTTTAAATTTAAAAGCTTAACATCAGACCTCAGCAACTGGAGAGTTTGGGAAACAAATATCCAGTGGCTTGGTTCCCAGTTTGAGGTCAGGGCTTCCACTGCACAGTGTGTTTTTAAAAAAAGTTTTAAAAAAAATGGAGAAAACAATGTTACTAAGGCGCATGAGGCCCTGATGTTCAGTTTTACCCGTAGAGAAGCAACGAGAAAAGGGAGAGTGAGGCTAATTAGTCCGTTTTCTCCTCTTGTCTCCCCGTGCAGGGCAATACCGCAACATGAACGTATCTTGCTGTTCCATTATTGTCTCTGCTCTGCTGAGTTTTCCCAGCTTCCCCACTGGCAGGGATTCAGTGACAAGAGAGCAAGGCCTCCCTCGGTGAACCATGAGACGGGGCTCTTTCTGTTTCCTGTGTGTGCTGATGTACCAGCAGCCAGCCAGCAGGTTGGTACAATTTGTGCAATTATCCACAGATTTATCTATTACACAATGGTGGTGTAAGCTGCTTTGTGGATTGTGGTTCCGCCTGCAACCCAGGGCCTGGTCAGTGCCAGGGGCCGCTAGCCTTGGGTTGGTGGCAAGAGTCCCCCCATAAGTCTCCTTGGCCACTGCTTTTCATGCCCAGTTACCAGTGCCCAGAGGGCCAGGTTCTGCCCCAGCTTCGGCACCACCCTTGGGCCTTCTGCAGCCCCAGTGCCAATCTATAGCTAAATTTCAATTTGTGCTTGTCTAAGATGCACTTCTCTCCCTCTCCGCCTTCTCCTCCTCTGATAGATTTATCTTGATGAGTTGGAGACATGTGGGGGTGCTTACTGACACAGTTCCTACATCTTGATCTGCAGATAGCAGCCTTCACCTTCTCATGTTGGTTCCTCAACGAGTCTCTTATGAGATGATGGATATTTCAGTCTCTGCACATTCTTAGAATAAGAATGGTAACACATAATTCAAATGCAGAGTAAATCCACTCATCTGATGCAAAAAAAAAGGAGATAGCCAAAGAAGAATTAGTTTAAATGAAAAGTAATGAAAACACATCTAGCTGAATACATTGTGCTGGGAGAATTTTCAAAATGGAGCGTAAACAGCTTTCTCAGCACCAAGGTACCCTGCCTGGGACTCGTAACTTTTTTTCCCCATGTTTAACAGTTGGTTAGTACTGCTGCCACCAGTTTCCCATCCTCTTGTCCTTATGCGATCCCTAATGATAACCACCAGCTCTAGCTCAACTCAGGTCATCCAGAAATGGGAGCCAAATGCTTGTACACTAGTTGCATGGGAACCTGCTGAGAATGGATTACTGCCAAGGGAATGATACCATCAAGAAGAAAATGGGAACCTGTGTGTAGAATTATCTATTTATCCATCGCTGTGTCTTTTTTTTTTTCAAGTTGCAGCAAGGAGTGACTATAGTGTACTGTGTAGCATTATAACTTTGTCCTGTAAGGTTTCTCAAGAATGAGACATCTGGGGAACCTTAAGCTTCTGTGATCATCATTAAGTCCCTGGAAGAAAACTAAAAGGAATGTTCAAAATCCAGATACAAGCTGATTATGGTTAAGAGCCAGATACTTCATTCCTGGTGCTCAGACATAGGACTGGAGTAGGGTTAGGGGTGGGGAAGTGAGAATTTCCAGAGCTGAATTTCCAGAGTAGTCCTATTCATCCCACAAAGTCTGTCTGTAACTGATGTCCCAGCATCATCTCTGGCTAGAAAAAAGTAGCTCCTCCACGGGATACTTCAGCAGTGGCTGGTGAGCTCCAGGGGAGGCTGTCCTCCCAGGTCTGGCGAGCAGATTTACCTTCAGTTTCTCAACAAGTGTCTGCCCTTTGTTTGACTGAACTTTTTTCTACCCGTGAATTCTAACTGCTTTGTAGTTTTAACTCATTGTTCAGTACTGCTGTTTTGGGGAATTTATGAACTCTTTGATGCTCTCTTCTCCTTACAAAAAGGATTTAAGAGTGGGACATTGTGTAACAGTATGTGCGCTTGGCACAGCAACCAGTAAATAGGACAGTTTTTGCTAGCTACATGATTTGTGGTATTTCATCTTCCGTCTTTCATATTGTAATTATTTCAGCATCTCTGTCCTTCTTGTCCATTATACTTGTCCTTCACTAGCAGTGTGGAAACAAGCATATTGTAGACGAGGATGGCGCGTGTTCCAGCTGCTTTCCTCGCCGGCGGCTGGGGTGTGGGGCATGGGGAGAAGAGGGGGGAGACTAAGCACAGCGCGGGAGATGGGGGATGCCTCGGGTTTGGGTAAGGCGGAAAAGAACAGGCAGATCCGCACATCCAATCTTAACTTTGCAACAGTTGCTGGAGTGTTTTGGCCGTGATGAGGGCAGCGTCTCTGCCAGCAGGTGGAGTGGACCGAATCCTCAGGGAGAGTATGAGAGTCTACACGCAGGAGTTTGTTGATGCTGGAGTATTAGTGCAGGAAGAGTGGCTTCCTTTGTGAAGGCTTGTCTGCAAGATGTAGTACAGAGAGTAAGACAGCAGTTTAATGTGAATGGGTGAAGTCTGGGCAGTTTTTAGGTAGGTTTTGGACAGTTTCTAGGTACCTGTTAGCTGCAGCATGGGAGCAAAGTTCACTTTACCTATGCGGTGCAGCTGGATTGCTGTGGAAAGCTAATCAGAAGTTTGCTTCTGCAAGTGACCTGGAGGCTCCAGATCCAGCTGGCTGCTTTTAGCCAGGGGTGAGCCAGGACGGAGCACCCCGGGCGGGAGAGGGGCCTCTGCGGCCGCTGGTGTGTGCCAGATGCTGTGGGCCAGGGCCAGGATGGGGCAGGAAAGACGAGTGGCTTTGAGGGACAGGAGCCCCGGGCTGACTGTTGGGCAGGGCTTGGATGATGGCCACGCGACTAAGGGTGACAGGGTGGCAGGGGAGCAAAGCAGGGGCTGAGAGGATGGCGCCGGCTCTGGGTGGGCAGCACTGAGGCGGCACGGAGTGAGGAGAGCACCCGCCATGAGAGCCTGAGGGGCGGCAGGTACCGTACCTCGGGGCGGGGCAGCGCCAGGGGCTTTGGCGGGAAACACTGAGGTACCCCAGGGAGGGGACGGCACCGGGGGGGCTTCAGTGGGAAACACTGAGGTGCCTCAGGGTGGGGCGGCACCAGGGAGGCTTCAGCAGGAAACACTGAGGTACCTCAGGGAGGTGATGGTGGGAGGAACCTTGAAGCACATTATATGGGCCAAGGGTGTGTTTTGGGCAGCAAATGCTGAGGTAAACTGGGGGAGAGCGGCCTCCCAGCACGTCTGCAGGCTTGGAGTAACTGTGCTTGAGGACAGGGACACTGAGGTTGCTAATCCTGTCCTAAATATTTCTCTCTCTTTCCCGCAGCACCTGGTTGGACAGGGAAGGAAATGGCCAGGGAAGGAAATGGACAGGAAAACCCTGTGCCACAACACAGGTATTGCTTATTACTTTCAGTGTCAGAGACCTGAAAAACGGTTCATATCTTGTCTTTAAACAGCTTCTGCTTGTACAGTTCTCCCAGAGGGAACACACATTCCCCCAAAAAAGTGCCATTTTAAACCATAGGGTGTGCACTTTGCAACTTCCAAGCCCATCTCTGCATTAGCTCACACCCGCAGCATCGCACCACACATGGGATTTTAACTTTGCACCAATTGTTGCTGTGTTTGGCTTTGGTGCAGATAGTGTATATTAATCAGCTGTTACCGTAGGGTGGACTCTTATGGAGAACATGAAATTTCTGATGCAGGACCTGGTCGATGTTGGAGTATTATTGTGGAAGCCTTCATGCGAGTGTTTGTTGACGTTGGAGTATTACTGCAGGAAGAGTGGCTTCCTTTGTGAAGGTTTGTCTGTGAGATGCAGTGGAGAGAGTGAGAGAGCAGTTCAGTGTGAAAGGATGAAATCTGGACAGTTTGTACATACGTTGTGGTTTAGTTTGAAAAGATGAAATCTGAATAGTTTGAAGGTAGATTTTAGACAGTTGTTGGACAGGTGAACAGTTGACTTTGCCTGGCTGGTACAATTGGATTGGTGTACAAAACTAGTCCAAAGGAGGCTTTTTGCAAGTGACGCTGGGAGGATCCAGCTGGCTACCTTAGGTCTTTTCACTCAGTCTAGCTGGGCTGAGGAGGGCTATGCATGGCTGCACTGCTACCAGACCCCAATGGAGTGAAGTGCTACCAGCTCAAAGCCCAGAAAATTCAAAAACTAAAGGTAAGGACTGTGGAAATTTCTGGTATTGAACTATAACCCTAAATTCGGTCCAGCTCGTATATACTTGGTGGAGAACATGCCAGCGAGCACTGCTGCTGTGTGAAAACACTGGTGAAGTGGCTCCTAAAGGGAGAGGAGGATCTGTATGGGTCTTCCCAACCCCTCTTGGGGTACCAGGATCCCTTAGGTAATACAGATTTTCAACATGGTAGCTCTGCCCTGTACATGTGGTTAGGTGGGGCTGGGGAGAATCACCATTCTGCTGGGCAGCACGGAACAGCCCCTGGAGCAGGGCACATCTCAGTGCATCAGTACCTATTAATTTTGATCTTCTTTTCTACTGTGTACATTCAGGATGGCAATTGTAGCATGGAGGAGGTGTCTCAGCCATAACTAAGTTACTGTTTATCGGCTAACAGGTTTTCATGAACACTTTGTTGTTTTTCTTTTCGTACCTGCTAATGTGATTCAGCGAAGGCTATTTGGTACTGTGCACGCAAAGCAAAATTAAGTCTGGCAGGCAGCCCAGGAAGCCCTGCCACGTGTCCCAGCTGCTCACAGCACTCAGAGAGTGCTCCATTTCCCCAACTTTGCTGCTGCATATTTTTCTCCAGCCGCTTGCAAACAACAGAGATCTTGTGGTGAAGAGCTTCCTGATGATTTGGCATAGAGGTGTAAACAGATAAAGTTCATGAAGAGGGTTTCTTGTAGAGATGGACTGAGTTTGCAATTCGATTTTTTTCCCTCTGTTAATTTCAAAGACAAATGTGCCAGACTCCTCCCTCCACAGGTGAAGTCAGCAAATTGGCAGGGACATTACAGAGACTTACTTTCAGGAAAAGGGCGAAAAATGATTTTTTTTCTTTAATTCTGAGCACCATTACCCCTCACCTCTGAACCAAGAAAGACTTTACGTGGTGTCATAATTTAGAAAATTACTTCCTCAAAGGAAGGTCAAACATTTTACCATTCGATCAATAGGAAGGGACTTACAAATCACGTGTATTGATCATTGTAATCATTCAGAGGAATGTAGGGCAGACACTAAAATCACATGCACTTAGTCTTAATTGCCCACATTAAAGCAATTATGCCCCAAAACTGTCATTGTCTAATGCTATGCACACTACCCAGCATGGTAACTTTTAGCCATACATATTTAATCATAAATCAGCCTCTTAGGTCTGTTGCACTAAAGACCTACAATATTGCTGTAATTATGCAAATATAACTATGTCTTTTTTCACCAATATGTAAGATCATGTTGCTTTTGGGAGCCAAGTGGAGGAAAATAAGCCCCTATATTAATGCAGCTGGTATTTTATATATATATCTTACAGCTGTGCTATGTGTTCATGACACAAGTACTTAAAGTGACCTGAAATTGCTAATGAACAGAGAGCCTTTGTAAAAGCAGTCACAGGTCAAGGACTTGCAGATAAAACTTGTTGAGCAGTACATTGATGGTAGGCTTGTGTCAGGAGAGTGCTATTTGTTCGAGGATGTTTATAAACATTATTTTCCAGAGGATCATTTCAGCTAAAAGTGTCTCAGACAAATACCAATTTGGTAGCATTAAAATAAATGTTTTCTGATCTTGTAAACGTAAGGTGGGTGCCTTTTTCCTTTTGTCAAGGAAGCCAATGTGTAGTCTCAGGAAAGTTTTGTTTTGATTTGTTCCCACAGCTTCCACTGTGGGAACTGAAAGATTAGTCAGGAGTTTATTCCTTCTACCATTCAGAAACCATTTCTAAACAGATCTGGAAAATGAACCATTCTTGGTACGTTATGTACCTTGTATTTTGCAAACAAAAATATTTGAAATTACAATTATTACCTAGCATGGGACAGCCAAATTTGCCCTTCGCACCTTAAAGTTAATGAGAGCTTTTCTCCTGCCTTCCGGGGCTGAGATCTAGACCACAGAATAGGTACGGTGGCTCATTGGTCTGATGGGGTCAGGGTTAGGTTCTGGCCAGCCTCAAGACAGTTCCCATGCAGCTTATGGAGGCCTTCAGAAAGAGATGTATTCTAATGCAGCCCAGAACAGAATGGGTCATGGAAAGGGAAAAATACGCAAGACTGAATTCTAACACAAAGAGGCAGCAAAAGGAAGGAGTTTCCCACTGCTTCACCTAGAGCCTGCTTTTAATTCTCCCTCTGAAGGAGCGCGGAGTGGGCTGCACTCTGGCTTTGCATGCAGAAGCACAAAGGGAAGGCGCAGAGAGGGAAGACAGGCTGCTGCGATTGCCAGTCACCTCCGCACTACCATTTCCTGCTCCTCTGAGCTTTATTGGTGCCTGAAATATCACATCATTTCAGCGAGTGTTGATCACTACATCAGTAGTTCTGCAAAATGTTCCTGTTGCACCTTCTCAGTCTTCAGCACAGTGGGCTGCTGACATGCAGGCCTGAGGGTACTTCTGCGAAGCCCCAAAAGGTAATGAGAGAAGCTGCCTTTTTGGCAGCAGGCTCCAACTAAGGCCTGTGCATCTTCACTGCGAGGTGTGTGAGTTGCAGATCCCTCAACAAGCTTCAGAGCTGCACGAACAGGGAATGGTGCGTGGAAGCTAAGCGCTAAATTGATTCAATCCTGGGAGGATCTCCGAGTCCAAATCTCAGGCAAATTTATTTTAACAAGTTTTTGAGAATGTCAGCAATGTTTCTGATCTTCTGGGGTTCTTAACCTGTTCAAAGCAGCAATGTGTAGAGTATGAGATACCTTGTTGGTCATGTGTGTGTGCAGATGGGCACAGAATCACAAGTAATTCAGTATTAAAAGGGGGAAAGTATGTAATTTCTCTCAGAAGCCTTTAGCCCCAAAATAGTGATTCAAGCATTAAACACTGATCAGAGGAGAAAGCCCTAGGCTATTTCAGCGGAGGAAAAAGAACATAAAATTTATGGGCTCAAAAGGGTTGCATCAAATCTGATCAGAGCACCGATTAGGTTACAGGCTAGCCCTGGATATGGCCAATTTGGGGGCACATTGCCTGTCTCTCACTGTGCAGCCGGGTGGTGACGGGCTGCAGTGCGCCTGATTGCTCGGGAATCCCGGCACTTCCTGCATTCGTTCGTTCTTTCAAGTAGCAATGAAGTTGTTGGGCTGGATCTTTTATGAAAGTTAAAATTGGTTTGTCATTTTCTTCTCGATTCTCACACCTTATCTAGTTTCTACATTCTTCCCACTTCAGTAGTCAAAGTGATTGAAAGCCGAAAACTGAGCAGATCTGTCCCTGCAGCAACTTTCCTCGCGTTTCTCATTTACCGTTTTATCAAACAGGCTCTTTGTCTCTGCAGTCCCCTGATGTTGCCTCTGTTACACAGAGATATTCTTCAGGTCATGGGGGTTAAAAGAGGGCTAAAAAGGAGATCATATTGGACTTGCTTTACACAGACATGTAGCATTAGACCCAACGCCCAATAGAGGAAAGATATACTACTCCTATTTGATGAGCAGCAGGCCAATAAATTCATTAATCATCATTTTATGCCTCATCAAACACTTCCCAAGTTCCTCCATGGGAGTTATACAAATTAGCCACTGAAAAGGCAGTAATTTTAGTTTAGCTAGGTAAGTGCTTTTTGATTGCCTTCCTGAACAATGCTTCCCTTGACAAGCTAATAAATCAGCCCTTTCTGAATCAGAAGTGCAGCAAGTGCGAACAATAACTCCACATAGTTTCTCCGCTGATTTCAGCTGGAAGGCCTAAGAGGATGATCTGGGATCAAAGTCTCTTACTTTATTGCAGAGCAAAAGCTTTCTTTATGAAGAAGAGCTACAGAGAAATGAGGGAAGGGGGGATTTTTTTAATCAATTAATGAGAGAAAAAGTCTTGAAACAAAAAGGAGGCCTAAGTCTCCGATTGTGGGGATGCCGGGAGGCCGGCGGGGTGCAGGGCAGGAGCGGGCCCTGCCGCAGGTGAGGCTGGAGGCACAAATCGAGGGGCTGCTCCTGCGGAGAGCTGCGGATTACCAGGGCGAGTCAGAATAGAGACTGCATTTAATCTGCGACCAATTGATTCCTTGAGTGTTTCAGGTATTTGTAGTGTAGGTTTAGATTTGTTGGGTGGCTTTACAGTGGGAAGCCTTGAGGCTGTGCTGTCTTATCTTTTTTTCGAATTGCTGCCTTTGACAGTATCATTTTTTTTAACTTGGCCGTAAATCATTTCACTAATCAGCTGTCACCAGCCAACATGCATACATTGGCATTCAGCCGGAGAATTTGTTTTGGAAGGCCTTTAGCAACAAAAACTATGTTTGTATCAATAACCGTCTGTTAATGTCTCATGCATACGGATGTAGAACACGGGGAGGAACAAGGGGAGACGGCAGTAACGGAGAACAATTTGGTGGAGGGAAGGGGGGCAGAGCATTAATTGCCTCGTACGGCGCAGCTTCCCCCCGCCCCGCCGCGGCTCAGGTGAGCCTGTTACCCGCCGTTACCCGCCGCTCCGGGCTGCGCACCGTGCCGGGGGCCCGAGCGGGGCCGGGGTGCGGAGCCCAGCGCCGCCCGCCGCTCCGGAGTCCGAGGCTTCCCCCTGCCCGAGTCTAGACCCGAGGTATTTTAAGTAGTGTGTCTCTTCTCCTCTTCATTAACTTTCCCTCCACACATCACTGCATGTCTCTGAAAATAACTTGGCAAACCGGGAGCCGTTTATCTCTTTTATCTTGGGACCTGATCCAATTAAATAAGTGCACATTTACATTTGCATCCATCAGGCATGAGCGTGGAGAGCTCTGTGGTTTGCTTTAAGCAAATAAAAGCCAATTTCGCTGGAAAAGAGGTGTCTGGACCAAGACCCCCCGTCCCGGCCGCAGGGGCGAGCCCAGCTCGGCGAGCCCGGGTAGGATGCAGCCCCTTTGCCGGGCCGGCCGCGCAGCACCGCCGCGGCAGAACGAGGTGGTTATTGCACAAGCGCCTGCATCAGCCCGAACCGGGCTCCCGGCACGCTGCGAGTTCGCACATGCTCTAATTATAACAGATGAGTAACGCCGTGCGGAGGACATTCATTTTCTGGTAGTTGGAGGTGAAGAGATTTCTGGCGGAGGAGGCTGGCAGCGCCCGGCGGCGGAGCCCCGGGCCGGGAGTCGCTCCGGCCGGCCCCGGCGGGGCAGGACCCCGGGGAGTTTCCGGGCTGAACCGGCAAAGATTTCCCTGCCAGCAAACGTGCGAGGGGAGGCGAGAGGGGTCGGGCAGCCTTCGACCGCCGCGGACGCCCCCGCAAATCAGCCGTGAAAATAACGCGGGGCGCTCCCGTTGAGTAACGAGTGTTAAACAAACGCGGCCGCCCCCCAAAAGAGGGGCCGGGGGGCGGGATGCGAGGTGACTTGCCCGGGCCGCAGCCAGGGGATCCGAGGGGGCGTTAGGCCCGGGGGCTCCGGCCGCAGCCTGGGAGCGGGGGCAGGCGCTGGAAGCGGCGCTGTGGGGCTGCCGGCGCGGAAGGAGGTGCTCAGCGAAGCGCTGCCCGGGAAGAAAACGCAGCTCCGGGACAGGAACCCTCTCCCGCGGCCGCCCCGTCGGGCTGGGACGGCACCTCGAGTAGCCGCGGCCCGTCCCTCGCCAACCCCGGGCAAGCCCTTTCTCCGGCAGAGAAAGGTCTTTGGCCTGGGCGGCCGCTTCCGCGCCCGCGGAGGGGTGGTGGAGGAATGCGGGGACAATGCGCCATCTGTCACTGCCGGGCCGGGCCGCGGCCGGGAGCGCCGCCGAGGGCGCTGATTTATGCTGAATGCGCCTTAGAAGATCTCGATGTAGACTTTGTCTTTCTCTGTCAGAGCCAAGTAAAAAGAAACAGCTGGCCTGAATTTTTAGCACCCATAATTAATTAAGAGCTTCATTCCTGGGATTTGATGATTCAATAAAGCAAGACCCTTATTCCCCTATGTGATTCCAGTGAATATCTACTCCACTCCAATCCTTTTGGGTCCCAAGATAGGGCAGATTAACGCTCTTTCTGTGGGAGAGAGGGGAAAAAATGCCTCGAGATTGCATCTGAGGCGCACACAAAAGGTAAATTCAAAACTGCCACTTGTTCTCTGCAAAGGCTCCTTATTCTCCGCTATTGATGTATTTGTGCCAGGTTTTAAAGAAACCAGAGGGGGGATGAGGAATTAACATATTGCTCATTTGGAAAAACAGCCGGTTCTGGTTTTGGTAACACTTGTTCCCTTGCCAGCCACAGATGTCCTTACTAATAATCTAGGCAGGTCACAGAACGAGGGGAGCGGGGGGGCGGGCTCCCCTGGCACTCCCCTGCCGCTCCCGGGCTGCCCCGGGCCCCGGGCACGGCGGCTGCTGCTGGCGCGGGCGGCGGCCGCCGAGCCGGGAATGCCCGCCGCTGAGGACCGGCGCTGTGCGGCCGAGTTTTCCTTTTTTCTTCTCTTTTTTTTTTTTTCTTTTTTTTTTTAATTCATATATATTGCCCCCTCCGAAGTTTCGCAGAAGAGGGGGGTTTGGGTTGAAATTCCTGTACTTTTCCCTACTACAAAACGCTGTGATATTTTTTACTCGCCTCTTTTAAACTTGCTGACCGTGTGATTTCCCGTGTTGTCTTGGCGGAGGGGCTTTCAAGTAGTTCCTCGGCGTGACACAAGAGAAGATGCTGTTTAGATCCTCTTACCGGCATGGGGGGGGTGGGGGGGAGAAGCCAAATAAACCAATTAGACGCAACCGCGCCGTCCCGGCCGCCGCCGAGGCTCCGCGCCGCGCGGGAGCCCCGTAGGTTAATGGGGACAATTGGAAAAGCAACAGTGGCCGGGAGAGCAGCGGGGGGGATGTAAACACGGTCTGGGGTGTTGAGGGTCTAAATTAGGATTTGGTTTGTTTTTAAGCGTGAAAGAGGAAGCAGCAGGGCTGCAGGCTGCGCTAGTCTCCCCGCCTCTCCCGCCCTCCGTCTCCGCGACTGAGAAGTGGGGCTGGAGGGGGTCCCGCCTGACAGCCGCACCCTCATCTCTGTCCGTTTTCCTCCAGGACGGAGGGGAATTTACTGTGGATGGGACCGCTGGCTGCCGCCCGGCGTCTCATCTTCCCGGGTGCGCCGGGGAAGCGATGGGCCCACCGGGACGGGCACGTCCGGCCCCGAGGCACTTGGGGGGGTTTCTCGGGAAAGCCTCCTCTCTCCCTAGGGAGAGGGCGCCTGGCTGGGCCGGGCGTGGAGGGGGGCCGCCGCCCCGGCTCCCCAATGGGAGCTTCGCTCTCTGCTCGACGCGCTTTAGCCTTCCGCCAGGAGCCTCCGCATGCTCCCTCCAGGGTCCCGCATCCCCGATCCGCGGCCGACGTGGCCTGGAGACTGCCCTGTTCTTGCGGCCCCACGCGTGGGCGCCGCCCGGACAGCCGGGCCAACATGCTTCTCGGTCGCGGTGGGGGGTTTTGGGGGGAATATTGGACTGTCACCTGCGGGAGGGGGCGACCCGTGCCCCGCACCCCGCTGCCACCTGCGCCGCTCAACCCGCGGGGGCGGGGCGGGCGGCGGAGTGGGTCGCCACCCCCTGCCCCATGAAGAGCCACCTCCGGGCGGTGGGGGCTGCCGCTCTGCGTCCGGACCGGCGGGGGGAGGGAGGCGGAAAGGAGCGAGCTGTTTCCCGCGGGCGCGGAGCGGCGCCCCGCGGAGCCTGGGCCGTTCCCACCTGCGCCCGTGGGCAAGCACCTGCTCCCAGGCGCGATGGTGGGAGCCCAGCCCGCAGGGCCCCGCTGCCAGCCTCGCTCTTGCCCCTCGCCTGCCCCCAAACCGCTCCGCGGCGGCAACGAAGCCCTCCTGCCCCCAAACCTCCGCGGAAGCGGCGGCCCCGCGGCCCTGCCCAGGGCTACGGCAGGGGTCCGCTCCCAGCGTGAAGCGTCGCTCCCGGCCTCTCCGAAGGCTGCTCCCGAGAAACCTACGGCAGCTTTAATTGGCAGCAGACGTTATTTTTATTTTAAGATATCCTCAATTTTTTTTTTTAAACAACAAATTAACATGCCAGAGGCGAAAGAGGCGGACGCTGCCCTCTCCCCCCTGCTCTGTTAGAAAAAAAGAAACTGGGGAAATCGTGCTTATGTTAAAGACAGGCTGTACAGTACATCTCCTGTGGCACGGGAAAAGGGTGAAGAATAAAATTGTTGTATGAAATCGATGGGGCTACAATAATAGTTATGGTTTAAAATAGGCGGCAGGGTACAACCTAAAGGAAACTGTTAATTCCCTTAGGAATTTATACATCAAACGAAAACCGTACTGAGATCGCTGATAGACCTATTCAAAATAGCCCCGATTATAAGGAATGGGGCTTTTGAACGAGCGAAGCTCCTAAGCTGCTTTGCAAAATAGCTTTTTCAGAGATAGGAAGATCAGCTGGGGAAAGGTAGAGCGACAATTAAAAAAAAATCCATAGCTAGATGAATAATTAAAACCTATTTATTGTGACATCGTCGTTCCACTGCGGGACCTGTTGTCTCCGGAGGGGCTTTGCCGGCTGCCTATAGCGAAGGGCGCTCGGCAGTTCCGCCCGAGTTCAGCCAGAGGCGATGTCCGCCGGGAGCAAAGGTGCCGGGAAGAACCCGGGCTGGGCTGAGGGCGACCCGCAGCGGTGTGCCTTCAGCCCCCCACATCGGAGCTGCTCCTGCCCGGGCCAGCTCTGCCTCTGCCCCTCACCACGCGAACTTTCTCCCGTTTTGAACAAGGCAGGTGAGGCCAATAAAGCTCACTGTTGCGAGAAAAATAACGCCTTCCTGCAGGTCTCCCTGACTGGAAATAAAAGATCCATCCGAGGAATTCGAGCTTTTTTAAAAAAATTAATTTATAATTTATAAAGTGACAAAATAACATATTATTATCCCAGGAATATTTGATTCTTTACATACTCAGCTTGAAACAATTTTGATTTTAAACCAGATTATCTACAAAGATCGTATAACCAAGTGGACATGGACTGCATCTTTGAAACATAAAATACAAACTACTATTTAAAATCCCGTAAAAGGTAAATATGCATGAATAAACGTGTTACAGCTAATAAATGGCTCTGACAAAGTTGAAGAGATTACAAAATAATTATCTGGCTCATAAAGAAAAAAAACCCAAACGAAACGGAGGGGTGTCTCGGGACCAGCGGTCCCAGCGATATTCCCATCACATTCACAGCGGCGATGCGCTCGCATACAACTGCCACCCACAAAGTCCGATTTGAACGGGGAAAAACCCGTCCCCGGAGCTGGATGCTGGAACAGTTCCTCGCCGTTATTTGTTGGGAGGGGACCCGGGCTGCTCGGATCACCGCACCGACGGGCACTGACATTGGGTGTGAGATTCCGCTGGGGAGCGCCGAACTCACTCAAGGACCCGCTGTCCCCCTGGCTGGGGCTGCGGAGCGACAGAAACGGCGCCGAGAGGGCTCAGGCCGCGCTCTGTCCCCGTACGCAGGGGACGTCTGGTGGCTGGGAGCGCCCCGCTGGCCCGTCCCCAGCCCCGGCGGGCGCTGCGCGGAGCGGAGCGCGGCGGCCCCGCGGGGCTCCCGCAGCGCCGAGCGGGCGGCGGGAGCCAAACCCGGGCCGAGTGTGACACCTACCTGCCAGCGCCGGGAAGCACCGCGCCCGCGGCCGGCCCTGCGCGGGGCTGCGCGCCCGCGGCCGGACGCCCAGACCGCGCCGTCCCGTGGGCCGAGGGCAGCGGTGCAAAACACCGGGGGGGATG
>VFFE01009205.1:987551-1011487 GCA_008921705.1 Burhinus oedicnemus
TGGCTTTTATTTTTTTTTTTTTTTTTTTTTTTTTTTTTTTAAATAGTTTATTTTGCTAAGAAAGAGAATCTGTCCAGCTGCTACAAACAATAGTGGTTTTGATGTGTATCAGTAAAGAGTTAGAGATGTGTATTTTCCATGTAGAAGATAAAGAGTCTTAAAGCCTGCTTTAAAGGAAGGCAAACCTTGGAGAGGTTTACTTAGATGTACAATATGCCCTATTCTTTCATTTTTTAAAACAGTATTAAGGGTTTGGGGTTTTTTTTCAAGAAAAGAGAAAATAATTTCATCTTTTTGATTGCATTTTTTTTCTTAGTCTCACAGTTGTGAGATAAATATTCAGAAATATGAGTTGGTGAGGTTAATGTGATTAAAATGAATATGTGATAACGGGCTCTGCACATTAAAGATTAAGAGCTCAAATTATAGAGTCCAGAGTGAAACACTCCATGAACATTTGCAAATTTTGTTTGCGCAAGGAATGCACGCTTAGGCCCATGGTTGCAGTTGCACAACAATTTCATCCTGTCTGCTGCTTTTTTGTCTTGACTGATCTGCACAGAAGTCTCTCGAACACTGTAGTGTCAGGGTGAAAATGTAGTCTGGGGTGAGGTGGGGGGACAAATGAGGAAATAATTTCAGTCCAAGCATTAGCGTTACTCTATAAAAATAGATTAGTTTTACACAAATGATTCACAAAGATCAGTTTATAGCATTTTGACTGCACAGTAGTTAATTCTTTACATATAAATTGATCCTTTATACAAATGTAATTCCATATACAACAGTTAATCTCTTTGAGTGCAAGTTGAAAATATATTATCAATTAATTTGTGTGGGTTATGACTTTTTTTCCCCTGTACTCTGCAGTGGTTACCTACACTAAAGTTGAGTTGGTGTGTGCTTAATGAAAATTAGATGTGAAATGTAATACGTAGAGGACAAAGAAGCATTGAAATCCTTCTTGCTCTTAAAAAGACAAAGGTACCTCAGACGATTCTTTTTTCTTAATCTCTTGAGAATTTGATGTGTAATTCTGTTACAAGCGATTTGGAGTGAATGAAATTGAAACATTTTAAGAAATAGTTTTAGTACCAGATATTATTGCTCACCCTTTGTGAAGCCTAGTTTTGTTTTAAAACGCTTTGGGAGAGGCTAGTTTATAGGCAGTCTTCCACTGAGGAAAAAAAAAAGCATTTTGGACTTTCATGGAGAGACAAGCCTAGCTGTTCCATCTCTGAAATTTGCTAATGTTGCAACCATTTAAATAAAGTGTTTGTTTACATAACAGCAATGGCATTTCTCCTCCTCTTCCTTGCGGTTTTGTCCAACTAGATGTTATGAGTGGCAGTTGCAGTGACTGCTAAGTGTTTAAATGATGACACCATTATGTGAAGTGATTTTGAAATGAGAGATTCCAGCCAAGAATTACATCTGCTCTCATCTCCTTCAAATCATACTCTCTGGCTGTGCAGATTATGATTGATTTGTTTGTGACAGATTGCAGGAAACAGTCATTGATTTTTCAATATTTTACCTTAAAATTATTTACAGTTGTAACCAAGGGGAGGTATTTCCATGGGCTGTCAGGCCCTGAAAGACTGGGATAATATTCCCTGCTCCCTGACAAGACAAATTACCCGTAATGAGTGCAGTAGCTGAAGGGTATACTTTTATTTTAAAATATGTCAATAACCCCAGTGACTAAACGAATATTGATTCAGCATAATGAAGCCTGAGTAATGTGAAAATGAGCTCTTCAAGGAGCATGGTAAAGACTTTCTTTTTAGCTTGTAGCAAGAAGCTTTTCATTCTTTATTGTTAGGTAGTTGAAATGTGCAGTCTTAAAGAAGTCATCCTTAAACAGTAGTAATATGCAGAATAATGTAACAAAAGAACTTGGGTTTTTTTTCTGTTGTCGGTTGTTGGTTTGTTTTTTTTTTTTCTTTTTTTCCTCAAGTTCTTCAATGTGTTTCAGCAGATCAGACATTCAAAGAGAAAAATGCAAGTTATCCAGGGCAGAGATAGAATTACTATTGGTGTTAATGTCTTTTGCAATAATATTCTTCAGCCAGCCTAATGGCATTTTTAAAGTGGATTCTGCATATATGGGCATGGAAATGTATCTAAATAAACTGTAGATTTAATTTCATATTATTGACTTCTTGGACATATTGATGTGTCTTCTATGTGATAGGTCTAATGTTCTTGTCCTTTAACAATTTAGAATAGCTGGTTTATGAGAACCTACATACACTATGTTATAAAACGTAGTTACCGTAATGCACATTTTTCTTTCTGGTGCCTTGTAACACTGCATGTTTCTTACTAAATGAGAATTTTCAAGCAGTAATTCATTTAAATTACAGTAATTTATGCAGTGCCATAGGTGTGGTGTGGAAAAGCATCTAATAGATTAATACGGATGTACTTCAATTGTTCAGGATAAGGATTAGATTAAAGACCATGTTGAGGTACAATTTTTTTTAACATTAAAAATATCGAATGCTAAAAAAAAAAACCCTATCATCTGAAAGGATCAGTTTGTCATTTGTATTCGAGAGCATTGTGCAACATTGGGAAGGCTCTGCAAAAGCACTGGGTATAAATAGCTATGTAATCCAGACATACGCAGAAAGATATTTTCTTGAGGTGTTTGTGTATAATGTGTCAATTATGAAATAATGTCATAGCCAGAAGCATTTAGTGAGCATGTTTGGGCATGAAGATGGCTTTCCTTATTTTCTGAGGATTGACTTCAATTGCGTCCAACTAGCTTGTGAAAAATTTTCAGAAGGATATTTTCCTATCAGCACACAGGTGATTTTTCCAGATGTCATTCCTTTAGTACAGCTAGAAAGTATTTCAGGAGGCACTCGAGAACCTGTGGCATTACGCATTAAATGGCAGCCCTGGAATGTGAGATACATTCCTGTTTTTAATCTGTTAATTTTCAGAAAAAAGTAATGTGATGTACATTTGAGTGGGTTACAACTGTAAATAATTGTATTTTTGAGACAGTTTGTGCATAACACCTGGGGTTTGCAAAATATTGGAGAATTGTTAATGGTGAGACAGTAATAACCTCAAATATGAAGTGACAACAGGTGAATTTGGGGCTCTTGGAAATTAAGGTTCAAAGGGTAACATTTAAGTGCTCAGTGGTATTTTACACATCCCAAGTTCTCTGCCTGTTCTCTTTGTACCTTTTGTTTCTGTGGCCAACAGCAGGAGATGGGAAGGGAAGGTCCTCTTTCAGTAGCTTTCCCACAGTAGCGAGGAAGAGGGAGGCTGTTCAGGGCTGGGTGCCAGTTCTGATGCAGACCGAAGGGCAAATAAACATTTGTTTTAACTACATCTCCTTTTCCTGCATGAGCTCAGTGGTACCAAACTGAACAAAAATGGATATTGCTGGAGGTACTGCTGGCAGCTAAACCAACATGGACTCTGCTTCCAAGCCATTGGCTTGTTTCAGTTGCAAGACAGGTAACGTCTCTTGCTTTGCTGCCTTTCCTAAAGATGAGCATGCTTATTAAATACCCGCCTGCCTGGCATTCTGGCTCACACCTGAACTGTGTGCTTGGCACTAATGACAAATGGTGCATTCTTGGCTGCAGGAAGCTGACAAATGGCTCGCCAGCTTTGTGGGTGATACCAGAGATTTCTGGTGAGGGTACCTTGGAAGCTCTTCACTTTATTCACGCGTCTCCTTTTAATTTTAGAACTGCTACAATGGCTAGTCCACTTTCAGGTAACTACGGAGGAGAAAAAGAAACCCAAACCAAACAACAACCCCAAATCATTAATCAGTTAAAAGTTCTTGTGGCATGTGGGATCTCCTAGGAGCAGAACATAAACCCAATTGCTGTTAAGTTAGGTAAAAGTAAAAGGAGAAAACACTGTGAAATGAAGGTCATGAGTAAGAACAGAGTAATCTCTTTGTGGTGGTGAAGAGGCTGTTGGTAAATCACAAAGGGCTAACATTTAGGGGTCGTATGTCCCTCGACACTTGGGAACTTGCAGATTTTGACCCATTTCAGTTAGTGTCAGACCTGACATGAAGACAGTGTCTCAGTATGTTGTTGTAGTGGGAAGGTGGTGCAATGTTAATGGTGTGGGTGTTTTTGTGTAGCAGTTCAGATCTCTATACTTATTTAATTGTCAGATTTCACTATGAATAAGGTAGCAACCAAAACCAATGGTTGATTTTTTTCTTTTCTTTTTTTTTTTTATTCCTGTTGATTCCACCTCTGTGTTCTCTGCTCTACAGATAAACTATGAACTTGTTTTAGTTGATGGAAGGAGTGGGGGAAGGGGGAGGGCATGTAAATGTAGGCGATGGAAATCGTGCTTACTGGCTAAGCCAAGCCCCCCCCCCGCCAAGTTTGTTTGTTTGAAATCTAAGAACTAATATGTGATGGAACCTGAATCAGAGCAGTCTGTAAGTGGGTAGACAGCGCTATGTAGAATTTGCTAATCTAAATGTCATGGTTAGTTGAAACCAATTCTTTGTGCCCTAAACCACGTATGTTGAAGTTGCTGTTTCTTTTTGTTTTAATTTATGAACAAATAATTGCTTTTATCAAAAGCAATTCTATATATGCAGAATATCTACATTTTCTTGGAATGACCATATTATGTACTAAAAGCTTTCACTAACTTGAGTGCCGATAGTAGTGCAGTCTTTGGTATGGTGGCAGATGGTTTATGGTGAACTGTAAGAGGGAGATAACCTTAAAAATATATGAGGAGGATCCAAGATGCTTGCCTAACTGCAATGGTTAAAAAGGCATGGGCTGACTTAATGCATGAGTGTTGAAATCTGCGTCTGGAATTATGGAAACAAGTCGAGAAACATGAACTGAATTGATTGTTGATTATTTTCCTTTGTAAATCCTGGGAAAAGATGTATTACGCTTTGCTGTGGCCTTTTAAGGATGGTCCACACTGTCCTTCTTTTGTTTTGTTTTGTTAACTTATCTTTTAATACAAAGTGTCATTCCCAAAATGAAGTAATGTCCTTGGGCTGGTGGCAACAGCTGGAGTTGCAGAATTCATAAATAATTCAGAGGGGGATAAAGGGTAGGGGATTTTTTTTTTTTGTCATTTGAATCTTTATTATGTGCACACATTTCATTTTAGATATGGCATCATTTGAATTCATTCAGTACGATGATTGCACTGACCTGTCATATTTATTTTGATGTCCCTTCGAAGGACCATATGCTCTGTCCTCGGCATGAAAAAGGATGCGAGTTGCTAACCAAAAAGGCAGCTATGTTCCTGTAGGAATGAAGACCCTCACTTCCTGTTGCTACGTCAGTAGACATACAGCTGCGGCGCAGTAGAAGAAAGTGTAGTTGTTACGTCGGTGCAGTGACTGAATGGCAGCGTAGTCTAGCGAAAGGTGGAAGAAAGGGCAAAACCTGTTTGCGTCAGGGGGTATGGCATTAAAAACTCAGCTGTCACTGAGGGCCAGTTGGTGTGAGGAACCTGGCATGTGGAAGATGGAAAAGATTAAAGCCAGCTAGAAATCTGCCAAGGTGGAGGTGTGCCATGGTAGCTTTAATGTGGGACTACAATTAATTATTTTGTATGCTGGAGGTGGGGTTGCCATGCACACAGCCTTCCAGGGATGCATGGGAACTAGTCTGGTTATGCAAGGCTCAGGATTTTTTCTTTGACTAATCCATGCCCTCCTTTCCTCTTAAAGGATCTGCTTGTTTAGCCAAACAAAATCTTGGATAATGTTTTTTGGGAAAGCATGCAGTTGTAGCTTTCCTCTTCGCTAATTCTGTTGTAACTGTTGTATCTGGTCCTTCACTCACTTCGGTGGTAGGTTTCCATGGACAAGTGGTATATTTTCCAGAAGTTACAGAGAAGTCTACCAGTTTCAGGTTCAACCATGTCCCATAACTAATGAACTGCATGGTAATGAGCAATGTCTGATTTCTACTGGCTAATGCACTGGCTGGTATTAGCAATTCATAGTTGGTGGATTAACAGGACCTTGTTAATGTTACATTTGTATGTGCTATTAACATGGCAGGATGCAGCCACTACAGTATTTTCATGGTATAAGGTGTAACTGCAGCAGTGAGTGGTGATTTGTATGAAGTAGACGGTCCATTGTGCTCATGCCAGTGGCAGAAGGAAGCCAATTAAGTGCAGGTTAGTGAAATACAATAACGAGAAGCTGTGGATGCGAATGATAACTGTATGCAAAATTGTTTCTTTTCTAGATCCTGCCATCAATGACTGAGCCTCCCTGAAATCTTATCAGTTACTGCCGAGATGAGAAGGATAACAGGAAGGAGGAGTGCTTAAGTGGTTTTAATGACAGTTAATTTCATCTATTTATCAAATGACAGGTTGTTTTTTCCTCAAAACTCGATTGTCATGACAAGATGCTTTTGGAAGTCATCTTCGTAAAATAAAACTGACAATTTTTAGGCTACAAAGAGCTATTGTATCTTTCTATACAATGTTGTCATTATGGTAAACCGCTGGAAAGTCTTTATTTTTGAAGTAATTTAACTTGCATACTTCATTCATTTATTTGAATGTCTGTTGAATGCCATGTGAAAAGTTTCTTGCCAGAGTTCTTTTATTCAATGGAATAGTTATTCTTACAATGTTCAGTTTATTGTTGTCTAAATTACTGTTGCCTTAGCCTCCTGCAAAAGCGTTTCTTTTTAGTAATTCTTAAACAAATAAGAAATGAATGAGGTTTTGTCCCTTTCGTGTTTTTATCGGCATATTTTTCCTTTCAGTGAAAGCGTCTTCAGTTTTCAGAATGACACTATTACAAAGGTGCTTTTCCTTCCTCCACCCCCCCCAACAGAAAATGTCTTTTGTGCTATGATTTTTTAAATATGTACGCTGCCAAGATGCAATTACTGGAAGGAGAGACAGAAGCTGTTGGGAATGTCATGTTATGCAAAATTAAGAATTATTAGCTCTTACTTTCTCTCCAGTCTCTTCTAGTAGAACTCGACCTATTGCATCTGGCTTATACTTTGACTCTAGTGGAACTAATGTGTCCTTAGAGTAGCATTTTAGAGTAACTTCAGATTCATGTTTTTTTCACAAGTCTGCTTTAAACTGCTGGGATTAACTTCAGAGAAGGCAAGAGATACAGCCTCCTTTGTCAGCAGCTGTGCTGGGTAAAGAAAGGAGGCTTCATGCATGCTTGCTCGCTCACTCTCTCCTGGAGGTTATTGCCCCTGCCAGGGAGGCAAACTGAACTGTTTCCCTGAGCACACCCAGACTTACTTCAGCCAAGGTTAATCACGCTATCAAATGTTAGTTAACTAGCACCCCGGGTCATTTTGATGAATGGGCAGGGAATGCACAGACCAGCTGCACAGATAGCGTATCTGGGAGGGTGGTGTGTTGACAAGAGGGTTGTTGAGGAGCTGGTGGTGGTGTAGTCTTTTCAAGAGGTGCAGTTACATATCTAAGATGTGGTAAAATTGGGATGTGTTAGAGAGCTGTGCAGTTCTGCCATGTATAATACTTGCATTTCAGGGACGTACTGGGTAACATAAAATAAACCTGTGCTCTTTTACTTACTCCTTGTGGGTGCTGGTGTGAGTGTGTGTAGGTGACAGGACACCTATTTCAGGAAAATGTATCTGGTCAAGGTGTGTGAATGGTACAAATGTTTCCATTACCTAGAGAGCACACTGTCCTGCCGTACTCATCAAAGAGGTTACCTCAACCGACACATGCCTCAGGAGCACTGGTTTTGACACATGGTCCTCTGAGCTGCCTTTAGCAAAGAGGGGAGAACACCTCCAGCAGGAGAGGCCATCCACTGCTGCTTCTGTACCTGATGTTGCATCAGTAGATGCTGGAGTCTGGTGAGGCATCCAAACTCTTGATGTTCCCCATGCCAAAATTATAATGGTATGGATGATCTCTAGGACTGGAAGGCATACTGAGTAAAAACAGGGCACTAAACAGCTCCTTCAATGCTGACCCTTCTTGCGAGAAGGCTGTGGAGTGTGGGTGCTGTCCCACAGACAGCTTGGGTGCACAAAGAACAAGAGAAATCTGAGAGCAGCAACCCTGCTTGCGTCTCCTCTTGGGGTACTGCTAGATGAGAAGAACTCGGTTCAGTCACAGAAAGGACTGAACCTCCAGCTCAGCTGGCTTTGTATCCAGTATCTTTTAACTGGCCTTATGCTAAGGAATGAGGAAGTATGTCCTGGCCTCTCTTATGTGCCATGTGTAAGGGAGGAAGATAATGTACTATGTCTGGAAAGGAACTGGTATGTAAGGGGAAGGTGCTGCTGTGCAGGCAAAGAACTGCCTGCCCTGGCTGGTTTATCCTCAGCAGCACTACCGTATCACAGTGCCTTCGGACTGGAGCTCACATCTGTTGTTCTCTGAACTGTGGGTCTGAAAAATGGTGACGTGAAGAGCTGAGGCATGGCGGGTCTTAGGACTAAGGCTTACAAGGAGATTTGGGAATGCGCACAAACTTAGGAGTTGCTAATATTTTAAAATTATATGTAAAAAAGAAGTAATGTGATACGACATGACAGACTGTGAAACCTATTGCTTTTCTGCCAAGTTTTGAGTTAGCTTGGCTATGTACTGGTGTGTGTTGAGAAAATGTTGGACTCTCCAGTCAAACTCTTTCTTACCCTTGTTAGCCTATACTTGCTTGGTGCGTGCGTAGTTCAAGGAGGCAAAGCGCCAACCACATAGTTTCCAAAATCCTCGCTCTGCCCCTGATCCAATCTCTGCAGCTCTCTGGTGAAGGTGTGTGCGGCTCCAGGTGTGAGCCCTGTGCCGGCAGCCTGGGGTTGAGCCGTGGCTGAGCTCTCGGCGTCTGTGCTGAGTTCAGAAGTGATGTCCCTCCTTCCAAAGGACTGTCAAATGTCTCCCCTGACCATGAACCAAGGGGAAATGAGCTTCCACAGCTCATTAAGACAGCCCATCATTCATATAATCCTTTTATCTTAATATGGACTATTGTAGCGCAGGGGTTAAAATATTTAATGAAATGCTTATGATTGCCTAAGAATCTTTTTTCCTGCTTAAGTGGTAATACATAGTTAAACCAGTGTTGCAAAATAACACAGGTCTTATGTAGAGCACTTTCATGGATATGTTATGCCGATGAGTAAAATTTTACATCCAAGTACTTAAAATGATCAAATACTATAGTTAAGACTGTCATACTGTTTATGTGGCGCTAAAAAGAAAACAAAATACAATTTCAGAGCAGACAGCTTTTTTTTCTTATAAATACTCCAAATAATAGGTTGGTTTCAACTAGACTTCCTGGCTCTTCGGTGATTGCTGCATTCGGTATGAATCTATCAGGATCCCACGCATAATCATGTGTTTGTTATTATAAACACATGATTTCTATGTATGTTCTCCACAAATATGTTGGACAAAACATAGTTTACCTTTTTAACTGGTGCTATACGGTTACTTTCTAACTCCTTCAACTTCAAACTTGGTTGAATAAAATGTGCATTCCTAAAAATAACTTTACATCTGTAATGTGGCAGTTGATTTTATATGGCTGTTTTCAAACTCCAGACGTAACAAAACATTTTTAAGGCAGCATGTGTTGACAATATACACAGATAAAAATCAGTTAATGACACACTCTAAGGTGCAAACTTTTAATAAGAGCAATGAATCATTAGAAATTATTGGAAAGGGAATAGTAGATTTTGAATGAAGATGAAATGTTTTTATAGGGGTATATGCTTGTACAAATGGCTAGGAGGGGTAGAGGAATTCCTTGTGGGCTTCTGTGGCTTTTGGTACACCTGGGGTCAGACTGGGTCATCTTAGACCTCCTTTTGCCTTGGAAGGGAGGAAGGCATCTCGGCCTAACAGATCTCTTCACAGCATAGCAGCTTCCACTGAAAAGTTACTCAAAGTTACTTACACTTCTCTTTTAAAAAAAGATCGGGGCGGGGGGGGATGGGACACGGGACACATCACTTAACAACTCACTTGGCAAGGTTCTGTCTCCTAACACCGTGCCTTTTTAAAAGATCCTCTTTCACCTGACTGCTTGGTATGTTTCATTGGCTGTAGGTGGGATTCTCTCACTCCCCCCTCCCCGCCCTGCCAAATTAATCAAATAGCACATGAACGTTTTTTTCAGAGCAAATGTCTTCTATGAAGTGTAACATTGCCTTGCTGCTAGAAATAATTATTAGGTTTAAAATAATCTGACAGCATCCTGCTGTGTAGAAATTGGGTTTGTTCTCTTCTAAGATTAGTTAGCTGGCACCCGTTCACTAGCATGTTACAAAAAAATGATCCCAAGTTGATCACATCCGGTTATCTGCCTTTTTTCTTTTTAATGGGCTTTTTGTTGTTGTGCTGTCACCAAGGTTGAAGTAAATGAGTGCAAGTCATACGTTTTCAAGTTCTCCACAGCCTGGGGAGATGATTTTGGCTTTCCTGTACCATGAAAAGACTCAGGGGCATAAGTGTTTGGAGAAGGGGAAAGGTTGTCTGCACTTAGATTTCTGAACCCTGTGCACCTTTGGTGTTGGCTGACAGGGATGTTTTCTGCTCTATGGCAAGCAAATGTTACCGCTGAAGTCCAAAATACCAGGTGTAATTAGCTCGTGTTTAAATAGGTGTTGTTATTTTTTAACTTGTATGTACTAGCCTGTTTTCATGCAGAAGTACGTATTTTACCTGGGGAAAACGCTGTGTGAATCAGAAAAAGCAGAAAAATCATTTAAAGTTATGTGCTAGTGTTCAAGATTTTAAAAATAACCATGGGGTCTTTATTTCTTTGTTTACAATTGATTAAGGTTAGAGTTTTAAGAGCTTAATGCCAACTGTAAGTACTTCACAGTCAGTCACTGAGAATTATGGGCTTGGCATGACTCACGTTTTTGTCCTCCAGTATATCCATTATTGCGAGATGCTGAGTAGTCATTGCACATAGATGACTGATTTTTTGGGGTATTTTACACTTTTTCATGTTCAGAAAAATACTTTGTTAAAGCAGCTGCTGGGTGAATGGGGTAATTAAAGAACTGTACTGCTTTTATTGAAGTTGACACATGCTGCACTTTTCTTAAAACTCAGTATGTGAGCAGAATGTTTCCAGGATTTATTGAAGTCAGACACCTAGAGATACGAGGGAGCTTTTAATAGTAGTAAAGATAACTTCAAGTTTTACACTGTTGTATAAATCTGTCTTTAAGAAGAGAGCTATTATTGCAAGACATTGCTCGTGTTCTTTGTATTTTGTGCACGTGTATGTTTTATGTATGCACACGCACCCCTACACGCAAATGCTTAAGACCTGAGCACTTCTACTTGACAGTGATTGTATATTCTAGTTAGTATTTATTTGGAAAAAAATAGTCTTGTAATGCTGACTGAGAATCTTAATTTCCTCGCTGTGAAAAGAAATCTGCAGTTTATTGATTTTTTCTTTTTTTGTTTTAACTGAAATGCAATCCTGCTTAGTTTGAATTGCAGCTCTTAGTGTTCGAGAGTCTTGGCGCAGCAAGTAAGGAATCTTACTTAACGTAAACTGAGGCTTGGTTTCATTTTAACTGGTATGATGAGTGCAATGTTCCGCATGCGTAATGCTTTGCAAGTTGTGAAAAAATAGACTTGTAATTACAACACACAGTGACCAAAGACATTATAAACGAATGTCCTCAAAACATCTACTGAACAGGTATAATTACCAATATTGTAATTTTTAGTGCTATGATCTTTTTTTTTCCTTTCCTTTCTTTTTCCCGTGTATTGGAACAATTTTATGTCCCTTTGAGCATGTTTAGTTAGTCTGCCTTTCCTGTTAACAGTTCATGTCTTTAAAGCATCTTTGATACTCCTTTTCTAAAGTTATAGTTATGCATTTCAGGCGGAGCTAACAAACATGCAAGCTTCAAGATCTGAACATTTTTTAACCGCACTTTACATGTGTTTTGTTTACATGGCCCGTGGTGTGGAGCACTCCGCTCCTGTGGGTTTCAGTGAGAGCTGCACGCTGTGAGCTGTGTGCGGCGGTGTCAGTGCCCATGCTCCGTACAGACACAGGCACAAAGTACTTTCTTGAAAGGGGGGACAGTCTTGGAAAATATCAGAGGGTCAGCTGCTTCTTTTCAGTGACCCCAGAGCCTGACCGAGACTATCAGAAACAGCCTCACCTCCTTCAAAAGCCAAGCGGTGCCGAGAGCAGGGAGGTTGAGCAGGTTCATGGCCCTGCAGTGGGCGGCAGTGGCAGCCCTGCGCGGAGGCAGCCTGAGGATGAGTGGGGTGCGGGAACCTGGCAAGGGACTGGAAATGTGCCGTGTCTTCTTTTGTGAATGCTTCCAGTTTACAGTGCTGCCATCTCCATTACCCTGCCAAGAGAGAAAGTCTCAATACAGCAGCGTGGTGGCTGGAGATGCCTTTTCCAAAATCTTCTTTTTAAATAGCAATAATTAAGTCACAGGCAACTTTCACCTGGAAAGCCTGGGGTACCAGTGGATGTTAGTATGACATTTTTGCTTCCTGAAGTGTTTTGTCAGTGTTAAAGTCTTAGTAGCGGACTGGCTGTTTATCTATCATCCATATTTTGTAGGATTTCAAAGTAGAACATTACCTTTACCGCTGAATTATTTGGCTAAAACTGTCAAACTTTCATCTGTATATTTTGGGATGTTTAAACCTTAAGCCCTTTTCAAGAAATATGTTTGACTTATTATTGCTGCACACTATAAAATAAAATACACTATTAACATACATGCTGAAAGAACATTATTCATCAGCTACAAATAAAAATGTGGAAAAAGTATTTTAAAAATTTTAGGGTCTTTTGCTAAATCTTCCCAGTTGATTTTGCATTATTTTCGATGTGGTATGTGGGAAAGAAGAGGTTAGTTTCCATTACCAGAATACCTGAGGTGCTGTTGTGTACCGGTGTTCTATAATTCTTGGACTGTACAAACCAAAAATATACTTTTTACTTTCAGCATCATGTTAGGTATGCAGCAGAAGTTAGTTTTATGCCTGGATGTCTGCATGAGCTGGCTACGTATTTTGAACCCCCCATGTATTCCAACAAACTCATCTTACGGGCAAATCTTTTCATATTGGGTTCTGCAAGTTTAAGACAAAAAACTGGTTTCTAAACTACTTGCGTGTTTTAATGTTGCGAGTCAGTTCCCATGTGTTGAAGTGTAAAGTGCTAACTAATCCATAGGAGTTTATGCAGGAGAAAGTCATTTAATTAACACTTTTAATTTCAGCTGTGAAAGAAAGTGAAAATGAGGTCTGAAGAATGGAGAGAGGCTTTGTTTTTTGTCGCTGAAGACTCGCCACACTGTAAGTCTGCTGATGCTCGTGTACATAGACCATCTCTTGCCCACTAATTAGGCCTCTCCAACAGGCTCTCTAGAAATGCGCTGGGGAAGTTTTTTCAAAAAACCCACCACGCTGTCATAAATAAGGAAACGGTATGGTATGTAACTATTATACACCGCTCGTTTGGCAGACTATAATTTAATAGAACAACAATGATCAGACTAGTATATCAGTTAATTTTCAAAACATTTTATTCCACACAAATTAGCTCAGGTCCTGGAGGGCAAAATGACAAGAGGTTACTCGTACACTATGTATTTAATTAATTGAAAAATGCTCAAATTGCTTTTACAGTTGTTATTAAAAAGTAGAATCAGTGTTGCCAGTGCTCAACCATAATTAGAACCCCAGGGAATTAAATATTTAGCATTAGTAATGTAACAGCACTTAGGACACAAATTTCTATTTTTGTAATGAAAGCAATACAGTGTAAGTGCAAATGGCTGAAACGACAGCTGTGACAAGCCAGCCAGCCTGGGATATTTCAATAAGACACCTCGTCGGACAGCAAGTCTCACCGCATTACCCGTTTGCAAGAGATCCGCGAGTTTAAATCCCAATAGCTAGGCGTTACACCCAGTATTTAGATTTCTAATTGCTCACAGGATGAACGCTCAGGCAAATGTCACGCCGTCAGTGGGGGAAGCGTGGGGTGTTTTCCCAAAGAACGTGGTGGAGGCGCATGCCTCTGTCAGTGCGGGCAGGGGCTGGGGGGCAGGTCTCGGGGCTGCGGAGGGAGGAAAAGAGATCTTGTTTGTTTTAAGTTTAATTATGTTTTAAGCCTAAGTGCTTTCAGTGATACAACATGAAAAGTTGGATATCGGGCTCTAATGAGCTGTAGTGGTAGATGGCTGGAGACCCTGAGGGATTCATTCACTAAATTAACTGGATAAAAGTACTTGGTTTGGGCATGGTAGGATGGCTGAGCTGTGCTCAAAAACTCCCTTTCAGAGCTGTCTCTCATTCCTGTTTTCGTTCTGAACAGGCCATGTAGTGACTTCCACAGCTGCCTGCTACAACTGTTCAGCTTGTCAGAAGGTATTACATTACCAGCTAATAAGTAATAAAGCATATTTGACTTAATTTCTCTTCTGTTTTTTTTGTTTGGGGTTTTTTTTTGTGGTTTTTTTTTTTTTTCCCTGGGATGGCAGGGAAAGGAGGAGAGCTTGAAGCCAGTTGTGTATCTTTTAAATTTAAAAAAAAAAAAGCTGTACTGGGGCAAGGCCTGCTTTTGCCTTTTTAAAGCACTGATTTGTTTTCTAGAAATAGGACAATCAGGCAGGAGAAATGGAATGAAGATGTTTTCATTCCAGTTGGGACCTGCTCGCAGGATAGATTTTGTGTTCGAGCTGAACACATAGCAAGGGCATACTGTCTAGACGGCACTGGGCCAGGACAGTCTGTTTCTTGACAGAAGCAGGTAAGGACCAGCATCGTGCCTGTGCTGTGCCGCATCCAGCGTGGGCAGAGATGCCTCCTGCATTGCAACCACTTGTTTCTGCTGTGGGTCACTCTGCAGAGAGCAGAGAACTTTCTCTGCAGAGAAAGTTTATTTTAACTCTGCTAAAAAAAAAAGAGACAAAAAAGACAGACTTTGCTTCGCAGCAAAACTTGGCAAACAGTGTTAAAACCTGTAAGAGTATCTGGTTCTGAAATTTAGAAGGGTCTTTGACCTGAGACGTTTCAAACAATAATTACTGGGCTGAGTAGGGGGCAGGGGTGAAGCTGCCCCAGTCCAGGTGCTGGCTCTTCTACCAGCAGCCCTGGCCAGCCCCTGAGCCTCCCAGCTGCACACACTTAGCACCAGTTGCACCTGCCCCGCACTGTGGGGTATAAATTACACCTGCCAGTACAGCTTGACCCCTGCTCCTCTTCTTACTTGGGGGGGAGCTTGTAAGGAAAGGGCTTTCCTTGGTTATTTTAAAAATGCAATACTCTTTCTTCAGCCTGGCTTTCAGAAATAGTTTTGACTTGTTAGCTGAAGGTTCCCCTCGGTGTCTGGTTTTAGCTGAAGTTGCTGAACTTCAGTGAAGTGATGTGTAGCCACCAATGGAGCTGTGTAACGGGGAGTGGTGATGACCTGGTGGGGTACCTGGCTTCAGTCACCAAAACCTGTGGGAGTCATTCAGGTAAGTGCAAAATGGCTATGAACAAGGTCAGGGCTACAAATAAACACCTCTCTCTTGTTGATGACCTGCTGGGGCACAGCAATGGTCCCAAGGGATCAGGAGCTCCAGTTTTGTGTGTTTCCTGAGCAGGTAGTGCTTCTAAGAAAATAAGCTTTTCTCTAACAGGTTCGTGAATTCGGGCTCAGAGTGTAGATAGGAGCACGCCTTGTGCACACTGAAGCCTTGTTTCCGAGTACCCTGGGTGCTTGCATCCCAGTGCCCAGCTTGCTTCAGCTCTCTGAGATTTTCTCTGCTTACCAGAGACTTGCAGTAAGACACCTGGTGTGCTTTGTAATTCATGTGTGATGCACAGAGCTCGGTTTGATGTAACTGTGAATTACTGCTGGGTGTAATTCTCATCAGCTCTTGCTTTCATAAATAAAATTGTGGCATTTCCCCCGTTCTCTTTCCTTTGATGCAAGTAGACAGCATGGGAGTACTGCTGGGGTCTTGCTGATGGCCCTGACTCGCAGCAGGATGAGCTGCACCTGGACTGGGCTTTTTGTCCTGGCATCTAAAAGCTGCGTCAAGCCTCTCGTGTGGATGAGCAAGCAGCTGCACTGACGTGATAGTAGCACCATTGCTGACTATCGTGGCAGTGATCTGGGATCTAAGAAGTCTCTATTCTGGCTTGGGACAAGTTATTTATTTATTTTTTTAAGTCCATTTCTACAAAGCTGTTCTCCCCTAAGGTTTTTGAGGCTTGGGTCTTGTCTGTCATTGCCAGGATCAATTCCTGTAAGTCCTGCAGCAGTCGGTCTCTCCCTGAGGATGCGAGAAGGAGGGGGGCTGCGGGCTTTAGTTGCCTGGAGATTGGCAACTGTAAGGGCGTTTTCCCCTTCTGCTTTGTTTTTGTTCCTTGGCATATCTTCTTCCAGTCTCTGTACCAGCATGCCAGTGCTGTAAACCACACAAAGGCAGTCTCTGACCCTTGCTGGTTTTTCATCCTTTAAGTTGAGCATAAAATGCCCTTTTCTGCTCCAAAATCCACTAGCATCATCTCTTCGGAAGCACCTCACAAGCTACTGCGTCACCAACTTCTACCTTAAAACATAGACTAAAAAATATAAACTTTAGAGAAGGTTAGTCCTAGGGAAAGGACATTCAAAGTTGCTTCTGAGGTTCTCCATAACCTGAGCTGCTGCCTGGAGAGTACGGCAGGGTGCTGTGAGCTCTCTGGCTGGTAGGATGAAGGTACGCAGGCAGAGTTGAAACGAGTTTTCCCTGGCACCTACTGCCAGTCCAGCCTTGCCAGGTCTAACAGCCTCTGATGCCTAAGGCAGGATTTAGTTTTAGCACACTTCACCATTATATTTAATGAAGATAATTTTTTTCAGAAAATAAAAATAGATAAAAATATTCAAAATATGCTTTTCAACATGAACTTGGACTAACACTGCTTTCCCTTTTAAAAGCAGATGTGCACCCCAGAGGTGAATGCATGGTATCAGTCATAGCTAGGATTTTCAGAATGTCCTAACTGACCAAATGAAACACTGCAGCATTGTACTGATGGATGCTTCTGTTGTTTAACCAAGTGTGAACCTAGCGTGAAAAATGAGACTTAAACTGCAAAAATACCTGGGCACTGCTGAAAGTTTTCCTGCAGCCCTGACAGAGTGAGTGTCTGATGGCAAGTTGGTTTTACCAAGGTATCATACTGAATAGCATTCCAGTGATGCACTTCCCTTCAGTAGGTTATGGAGCAGTTCGCTTTTGATGCTATGCTAGAAGAAAGCAAATGAGCTGGAAGCAAAGTATGGTTGTGCACAGGAGTCTCTTCCTTGTTGTTTCTCCTTAAATTGTGGTTTCTGCCAGTACTGACTCTTCTTTCATTTATTGTTCAGCATAAAGGCGAAGCAGCTTGACAGGAGAGGTTTTCTGTTTTTCTGTTTCCAACTGCTCGTTGAGGCAGGGTTAATTTCTTTCCTCTGTCCCTTTTAGGTATTGCCTCTTATTTTCTTAATGGCTTAAACTCCTAAAACTACGCCATGAAAAAACAGCTTTGCTCTTTGTGACTTGCTGCCCATATCCCCTGTTGTATTTATATTATTGAAATTGTATTTTATACACAACCCCCCACACCCCTGCAGTATTTTAGATCTCCTGTGAATGTCTCCTAGGGCTTTTTTTGTGTGTATTCCTCTTTCTTTTTTTTCTTTTTTTTTTTTCTTTAAATAACCCCATCCTCAGGTAGATGCTAGTGTTATTAGAGCCACCGTGCTATTGAAGGGTGATGTGAATTTTCAAGCCATCCTCAAGCTATCTGCAGTCTTGAGGGCCCGATTCTGCGGCTGCTGCCGGGTATCCTGCTCACAGCACTGATCCTGCCAGTGCAATAGGGGCGGCAGCTCACCCCCCTGTGCTGGCAGGATCGGACCCACGGAGAGAGGCCTTTCCTACTGCTACTGCTTTATGATAAATAGGGAAAGTGGACCATAAAAATATGTTCAAAAACTTGCATCCAACTGCTCGGAAAACTCTGAAATTGGGTTCCTGCTGTGTTGTGTTGCTGGTCTATGTGTTTCCAGGCAGCTGGAAAAGTTAAACTCGCGTTACCGGCCTGGGCTATATTGAACAAGCGAGGGGAGGGTTTTCGGTCTCAGCTCTGGGTTGTGGGGGTGGAAGCAGGGTTGTGAGGCTCTTAATGTTACACTCCCATCGTGTGTGTGACGATGAAATGAATTGGTTAATGAGTGCCTAAGCATCTGTTCAGCCTCTGGTGGATGCTTTGCCAAGGTTCAAGTTCCCTGAGGAGGATTAGCCACCTGGTCCAGTTTTCATGATATACTGACAAAGGGGACACCCACCTTTCGTTTTAGTGCAGAGGATGGACGAATGCTGGAATATTGTTTAGCCGAATGCACAGGGTCCCCGGGAGGTCTGTGAGTTTGATGTATTTTTGTAATTTAATGATTACTTTTGTAATTGTTACAATTTAGATAACAACAGAGCCTGCAACCGCTGTGTATTTTTGTAGGAAGAGTGACAGCTACTCACTTAGCTCGTCTCGTGGTCTTGCCAAATAGACTTATTTATTTTCCTTTTTCTTAGATGACACACAGCTCTTTGCACACAATTATCTCTCTTGCTGTATAATATATAAAATCAATATAGACCACAGGGCAACAAGAAATGGTGATAAAAAGAGGTTTTAAGAGAAAAAATGAGCATTTCATAGCCTGAACTTACACTTGGGCTTTCCAAAGTGTCTAGATCTTGCTGCGTGGACAGCATTATGAGTTGATGAAAGGCCTGTGCTAAAAGGCTTAAATTTATGTGATGGTAGTATCACTTTACGATGAGAGTGATTTAGTAGGGGTTTGACCCATCTTTTTTGACCTTATAGTAAAGGAACTTAGTATGCTTGGAAGACAGAAACGTTACATGTTTGTTGCTGAACTTTGAAATAGCTGAAATCATGCAACCAACCTGAATTAAGAAAATGACGTGGATGAAGTCTCAGCTAACTGAGAGGAGTAGGGCTTGCCTGGTCTTTTGCCTCTGGGTTACCTGCGGAAGCCATGCAGAATCACTTTCTGATGTTGGTTTGCTTTTGGGGTTGGGGTGGAAAGGAAGGAGGTGTGTTTTTTAACCTATGGCTTGTTGGATAGGTGCTTGTGCTATGAACCCTATGGTGAGCTCTGGGGCAGGGTGAGCCGGGCTCCTCCTGCAACTGGGTACAGGTGTGCTGTGCTCTCTGAAAGAGAAAAGGCTGAAGTAGGAGGCCAGGATGAGATACCTCCAGCTGGGCTGCGTTTATGACCCTGCTGCAGGATGCTGTGCCTCAGGTGCAGCCTGTGGGCAGGTGGATCTGCCACACGCTGGGGACACTGCAGGTGCCACCATGGAGAAGGGCAATGGCTGAGGCAGGGCAGTGCTGCAGCAGGAGCTGCACCTCCTTGTCTATGGCCTTTGTGCAACCGCCACGGATGTAGCCTGTCAGAAGGGAGACGCGCAAGTACATGGAGGAATTTCAGAGCCCCGTCTGCTGGATTTGGCAGTGGTTTAGGTGCCCATGGGGGTGAAGAGACAGTAAGACCATTTGTTGGGTTGATCGTTCAGCTCTGAGCAGGTCACAACTGTTCCAGCTGGGTGCCCTGGTACGGCTGCAGTTTGAGGCCCCTCTGAAGGTGGGAGGATGCGGTTGGGGTCTGTTTATCTGAGGTATTTAAAAACACCTGCATGTGCAGTGCCCTCGGTCTGCGTTTCAGCACAGTTCTGGAAATGCACAGAAAGAAGCCACCCTTCCCACTTCATAGCTCAATAGCTTGTGAATAAAGGACGTAAAAAGACTCGGGTTTTGTCTCCCATTTTGGCTTTTGCCAAATTTGGTTTACAGCCTTGAATTTTACATCTGAAATCAGATGACCTCCCTCAGCAGCGCTGCCTGCTCCGTTTTCATTCATTTGCTGCACTTGGGTGTCTCTCATGCTGGTAAGCATGCTGGTGCAACCTGCCATTTGACACAGCCCGCATGCAAAGCGGCAATTTACAACCTGTGTTGCCAAATCAGATGGTTGCCTTTCCCTGACTGGCTAATGTTACTTGTAGTCATGGGTTTTGGTCCCACATCTTATTCAGCCTTAGATAGTCAGCGTTGCTTAGACCGAAGAAAAGGTGATGTTTTCTGGCAGCGCACTGGGGGACCTTCCCGTTGGGTTGGACATCAACAGCGCAGGATGCCCTGCAGTACTTAAATTTTGTTTCTGAACTTTTGGGCCATCTAACAGTGAATATTGTTTTAAAAAAAGAGAATTAATGATTGAATAATCTGTGGCATGTGACCAGCAGAATGTGCAAGAACAGCACGGTAGAAAATTCCCATTTTTGTCTCATCGTTGGTCTTACTGCACTGTTTCTTCTCCTTACGGTCCCCAAACAAGAATCACCTTTGCAGGAGCATGCATGTGGGGGCACAGGCAATACGCGTTTCCCTAGCGAAGAGTTGCTTTGGTGCAAGCATCCTTGTGGCTTGAGAACAGTTGGTGTGACAAAACTTTGTGATGAAAAGTCACAGTAACTAATGCACAGTGACCATTTTTAAGTTTAAAAACAAAAAAACCCCAACCAACCCAACAAGTAGCATCATATAAATTGCTTTCCCTTCTTTTCCTTCCCAGCTAAAACATTTGTTGGAAAAAGCATCTGAGAAATTCTTTCAGGTTTCTAAGATCTTGTGCAAGACCAAACATCTGAAGCCGCAACCTTGTAGCCGGGTGTAACAGGACCCACACTGCTCGGTGGGGTTTAGCGCTGCAGCTGGGTCCCTGAGATTCTCGGGATCAATTTACTGTGGCTGGTTTTGTCTGGCAGATCGTAGTAGTCTCCCAGTATGTCTTTTACATACTGCCAAACCATTCATAGTTCATTTGATATTCACCAGCATCAGCTCAAGTCCACTTTGTAAGTAGTTCTGAATTTCTGCATGTGTTTTAAATATACGGGGCTTGCCAGGAGCCGAGAACAAGCAGTGTTGGGGTTTGGGGGGTTTTGGTTTTGGGTTTGTTTTTTTTCCCCCTCTTGATTTTTGTCACTTTTTCTTCTGGTTTGCTTGCTCTAGCATATCACAAGTAGATTTCTTCTGTGCTTTCAAACTGAAATGTAAGTCTAAACTGGCCTTTCCTAGCAAATTGATGGTTTAATGAAACTGGATGAATGAAAATGTTTTCAATTAAATATGGTAAGATAGTAAATAAAAATTGTTTAAAAGAATCTCGCTTGACTGTGTGCACACAATCATGGAGGCACTTAACGGATGAGCTTTTTCAGTCCAGGTTATGTGGATTTCCTTTGCTCTCTAACCAATTTTGTTATTGACAAGTGTGTCCCACCTACCAGTGTGTGAACCTATCTGCTCATGGTGAGTGCTGGAGTGGGTGTGCCGGGGAAGCTAATAGGATCCTTGTTGGCAGTCCAAATTCCCTTCCACTGGCTGTGCCTGCTTCGGCATGTTCATAAGCGCACAAAGGGGGGGGGAAATCCTATCTTGTTAAAGGCTGAGCATGTCTGCTGGAAAAATGCCCATTTGCAGGTGAGAAATTGTCTGTCTCGGTTAGGACAAGGGAACTAATTGTTTGGTCCTGTCTGGTTTTAAGCGCTCTGAGCTATCTGGGCTCTACCGCTTCCTCTGGGAGATTACGTTGCTTAATACATCGGAGTACCAGGAAGTTGGTTTCTTGCCCTGGGTATTCAATTTAAAATTTTCTTTAATCTCATTACTGGAGCTGGTGAGAAAACCAAAATATTTTTCAGAATTGGGGTTTGCTGCTTTCTCAGGATCCACTAAGCAGTCTGCAAACATGTGTGTCTCCAAGGGAAACGTCTGCAGATGACATCCAGGTTGTAATGGTTCTGCTGGAGCATTTTCCAGTTTCCTACAAAGTCCTCATCAGTTTGGCCTTCAAGAGTCCTGATTGGTTCCTGTAGGGTGTTATAACATGTATGACACATTTACACATAATTACTTTGACCTTTCTGCAAATTCTAAGGCTAATAAAACTTTGTCATGGAAGAAAGTATGTAAAAATGTGAATATTTCTAAAATCTGAGTAATTAGGAGGAGATAGGGATTGTGTGTGTGAAAGATTCTATGTCTCAAACACCTGGTGACTCTAGCACCAGCCCTTGCGTGACCAAGGTGGAGATGAGGAATGGTCTCACACCAAAGCGCGTGACTTGGAGACAGAATACATGAGTTTTGCTCTGCCTTACACAGATTTATTTTGTGACCCTGTACAAATCACTTAACCTCTCTCTGCCCACAGTCCGGAAAAGAAGGATGGTGTTTCCCTGTCTCACAGCAGTGCTGGACACTTAATTCATTAGTGCTTATAAAGTATTCTCAGGTCGTTGAGAGGAAAGTGCTGCATGGCTGTGAAGTCTTAATGTTGATTCACATACAACTTCTGAGGGGTGGGCCTCAGAGACTCCCCAGAGCTGAGATAAGGACCATGGCTGACAGGTTCGTTTTTGTCATGGACCTACATCTACTCTGTGCTATTCCAGGACTTGCAGAGAAGAAATTCCTGAAGAATATTGAAAATAAATATTGAAATGTTTCCATTTTATGATGAATTGTGTATGTATGTTTACTTAAAAAAGACACATAAAAACTTCCCAATGCCTTTGGAAAGTGCCTTGACCCTACCTGCTGAGCCCTGTGCTGGTTTTGAAGGGAAGTTGAGGAAGATGCTGAGAAAAGAGGTGGGGGGTTTTTTTTTGTTTTTTTTTCAATCTAAGTTTTATCTTCCTATGTTCTCTGGCTAAATTTAGAATTGTTAGGAGATATTAGTTATTCAGATAAATGTTATCATATTCAGCATGGTGCGGCATGTCATTTTCCATTGGCATCATGTCATAGGCCAGTGTAATGTGTCAGAAGTATTTTATGGCAACGGCTTCATCACGTAAATGAGACAAGACGGGTTGCAAATCAAATTTACTATACCTACCTTTAACATATACAAAACAAGCTAACAGCATAGATCAGGCACTGGCTAATAAACAGTGTTACTGCAGTGGCAGAGATCTGGGCTCCAATGTTGAACTAGGTTATGAGGGACAAGCAGTTTGATGGTCACCTCTTCCCGTGTACATTGTAATATCCTTTATTAACTTCGATTAGAATGCAGTTTCCACTCAAGAAAGTTAAATACTGGAACAGGCAGCCTGTTGCAGATTTGGACAAGGTGGAGCGGAGGTAGAAGCACATTTGATAACTGTCTCTTGTTGCCTTTTGCTGTGTTAGGGCTGTAACTTCTCATCTTTAGCAACGCAAAGTATGACAGACCTGCCCTCTTTCAGTCTCTCTGCTTCAGTACACGCTTCTAGGAGGATCTCCCCATGTCCACCAGTAATGTGTTAGAACAGAATAGGTTTCAACCATTATCAGGTTACTTTTAAACTTTGAAAGTAAAAATGAAGAACCTTTAGCTTCCCGTGGAAATCAGTAGCTACTCATAGAAGTTGAGGTACCCAGGGAAGATGTGCCCTCTGCTTGAAACACTGAATTGCTTTTGTTTGTTGCATGGTGAGCTTGGGTAACTCTATGTAAAGACGTTGTTCAGTCATGCTTATTTGGAAGACTTGCTGTTGAGGAATAGCAATGAAGCCAAGATAATTCATCCCACAATTAAATATATTAGCATTTATTTCAGCAACCCAGTTTAATCTTAATTTACAGTAAAGCTTCATATATAATTATGATAATTAAGTTATTTGGTAATTGTAGGTTGAAATAAGTTTGTAATAGAAATGTTACAAACTACTTTGGGTGGCTGAGATTGCTATTACATTTTTTTTGGGGTGGAAAAGGAGAGGCACGTCATTTGTGCAAGAATGAAAAATGCATGGGTTAGCAGGTTATTCTCTATTGAAATTCTTAGTTCAAGGCAAGGAGAA
>VFFE01009205.1:1024430-1046011 GCA_008921705.1 Burhinus oedicnemus
AGGGTCCTCCCCCCCCCCCCCCCCATTTGCACATGAAGGGGGGAGGATGACTGATCTGTGGCCAAGTTCTGCTGGTGGCAGAGCTGGCATTAAATGCTGCAGCTGTGATGCAGCCTACTATTTGTTAGGTCTCTCCACGTAAGTCCTTAGAGGCATAACTGCTATGATAAAGGCAGGGGAATGTGTATGACACCGTAGCATGGTGTGTGTTTGGAGAGGAGACTCTCAGCTGTTCTGAGACCTCTGTCTGCTTCCAGGGACAAGACCTGTGTAGTGAGGGGGGAAGAGGAGAGGGGAATACAAGAAGTTTCAGTCCTGCAGCTCAAATACGTCTGTGCCTGCTAAAGTTTTTCCTTCTAATGGAGTTCAGCCTTTCCTTTTCATACTGTTGATCAATGAAATACTCCTAAAATAAGCTCCAATGGCTGTTTTTTATTACAGCCTTAAGGAATAATTTAATTTTGCCTTGGAAATACATCTGATACGACCATTTGCTCCTGGGATCACCAAGAAGATTTTTCCTTTTCCTTCTACAAATGACTGCTCCTGGTCCTTGGAGACTGGCAACTGTGTGTTCTTGTGTGCATGTCCTAGAGGAGTTGGGAACAGGGTAGCTGGCCCAAGCATAAACAAATATTTCTAGCAAAATTACAGGCTTTAGAGTAGACTTAATTACAGCATCTGTTAATGAGTCTACATTTTGGGAGATGGTTGGGGAAAAAGGTGTCCAGCTAAAAAATATTTTGCAAATAACTGCTTAGAGTGATATGCTCCTTAGCCTTGGAAAAACTGTTTCAGCATGAAACAAGGGAAATTTTTGAATGACAGCAATGAATTTCCTACCCAGACTGAACCAAAGGCGTAGGAAATGGAGTAAAATGTACCTCTGCTGCTCTCCCCTGCCACTGGATAGGAGTGTACTGAGGAGTACTGGCACCTGAAGGAATGTCACTGAAAAAAATGGGGAATTTTGTGTCCCATTAGCAGAGCATATGAGGTGCATTTTCCCCATTGCTCACTGTGTTGTTATTGTTTGTTCAAGGCTATGTCTGAACTCAAAGAGCCTCATGGGACAGATGTGCTAACTCTCTTCTCTAATGACAGCTCTTTAAATGCAGTTTGCACTTTTTGCACTGGCCATTCTCTATCCCAAAACAGTGAGGTCACTGGAAGAACCCAGTGGCATTGGTTTTGGAAGAGGACTGAGGGGACTTGGTAGCATAATAACAAGTTATAACTGAGAATCGGGGCAGGACCCTACTCCCAAATCTTCTTCATTTGTTGCTTTACTTTTTCCTTATAGAAAATAGTTGCACAACATTTAGTTTGGGATTGACTTTTTCTGAAGGAACCAAGAAACTTTGGTACCTAGAGCCTGTGGGTGTTCACTGGCAGGGGTGTACTTAACTCCCCTAAACTGCCTTGCAGATGCTGACATTGCACATGGTCTTGCTCCTCAGAGTGAGAAAGACCAAAGGCTATGCAGTCATTCAGGACACTCCATTTGCAGGCAAATAGTGTAAAATTTCCATGTTGAGGAATACCTTTTCAGTATCCAAGATATCGTTCCCAGGCTGCATTCCTAGGAGACTAACTTTCTGCATGTATAAGATTTCACGATCGGCACTGACACTTGGTTTTATTAAAATTAGCCATTTTCCATTGAATTAAAGTGGTATAATGAATTAAAAATTAATAGCTTTATTTGAAAAATTTCCCTACATTTCAGTGACTTGAAACAGCTCCATAAAACGATTTCTGATTCTCTGATTCTATGTCAGTTAAATGTATTTATCTTGCTGATGTATGTGGTATGGATTACCATACCATATTTTAACATGCTCTAACAACATATCAGCAGATATGTAAAAAAGTGAGTTAATAACATAAATGTCTGCTATCGTGCTGCTTTGTAAAACCATTCTTAATTTAATCCATACACTAAGTGTGCTTTCCAGTTACAAAAATTTATGATAAGTATCAGGCAGAAGTGAAACCGTGATACAGAATTGTGACTGATGTAAAACAGACACACAAAATGAGTAGCATTAGGACACTTACTTTGAAGTTTGTTAAAACCAGTAAAGTGATATCCACTTTAAGTGAAACCTGCTGTTACAGATACCTACTGGATTTTGGGAACATTTCACTTTTGAACTTACTCCTTGCACTCAGCTTTAGCATTTATGGTGGTGTGGAGTTTCTTTTTTTAATGTAGCAGGGAAGAGTAAAATAGCTGACCTACTCAGATACCTTATTATCTTTGCTCACAGACAGATAGTTGAGTATATTCAGTATCTGGGAAAAGAACGTTTCTTCAAATACCTTTGAGAAATTAGCTTGATATAAGAGTATAAAGTCGAAACAAATAGCAGTTTACTCCCACTCAGTATAGTACCATTGCCAAATGTGAATAATAGAAGAAATATTGAGTCATTTAAGAAGGGTTTTGAGAATGACAAAGCAAATGAAAGAGACTAGGTTGGTCACTCTGAGTAAATTTTTTAGCATCTTGTTGACGTTGTTGGCAATAATTTGAACCATAGGGACTGATTGCTAGCTTTGTGACTCTTTCCAGTTAAATGGCAGGTGGAAGGAGACAGGTGTCTCCTCCAATTCATGCCCATTTATTTGTGGAGAATGGGCAAAGTCCTGACTTCCTGAGCACAGCCGAGATCCTACCAAGAAACAGTTCAGCATTCCGATATCTAATATTTATCCAGGTAATAAATATGTAAGTATTTATGTTGCATGAAGACTTATTCCTATTTGAGTTGTAACAGTGATCCATGAAATAGGGCTGCGAATTACAGGACTGTCATCAAACAGACTGCTCTTTGGGCACTGGCACTGTGTTCATACGTATGTTCTGAATAGCGAATGATGTATGTTTAATAGAACTGAATGTACCAGAATTCTCCCTTACTGATAAAAGCAATGACATGGCCATCTGAAATGACCTGTCCAAAACCAAGCTTTTTGAGCCCAGTGTCTGTCATGTTCTCTGTGATTTGTTAATCACTCGGATAATCCATGCGTATGGGTCTTCTAACAACAAGAGTGACTATTAGACTCTGTATATCTAGTTAGTTATGTACGTTTGCATGTAAAATGATAGATAAAAAACCTCAGGCTGATGACTTTGCTCATAAGAAAGACCATTTTAATGATGTGTGTTGTTTGAGACATGTTTTAATGTGTTAATTGTATGTGTTCTGAATCAGAACAAATAACATATTTTCCCTGTCATAAACTTCCAGAGCTGTTCAGGGTTTCTTCTAAAAGGGGTTTTCTTTTTTAACACTGATTTCATAAACTAAAATGTTGACTATCTTTGGGCAAACCACATGACTTCTGGGAGGACCATAGCTAATGGATGCCAGTGAGTGGAGCGTCTTCTGTTTGCCAATAAAGCGGTGCCTGAGCTTTGCAGTTCTGCGAGTGTTTGGATGTTTATGGGAACTGGAACGTCCTGCTTCAGCTAGTACACCAAAGCAGCTTGGTCGTCTATGATCTGGGTTATTATTTTGACAATTTACCATACTAGCCATGATTCCTAGATATTTCTGTGGCATCGATCAGAGCTATGGTGTCATGGGTAAAAATGAGAACAAAACAAAAGCAGTATAGGATGCTGGGATGAGTACTACAAAATTAAAATGAAGTTCCCCTTGGATTTTCTCCTAAAATTAAGACGACATCTGCATCAGCTGTACTTGTAAACATGTGAGAACTCTGTTCCCAAGACCGCAAGCTGGGATGGCATGTACTTCTCTGTACTCGAGTATTAGCTATACTCTGAAGGGATGCCATGGGACACAGGAGGGTCAGAGTCTGCAAGGCTCCTCACCTGCTTCCTGCACGGAAGCAATTAAATAAACTGGGAAAAATGTCGTACCTCACAACTAGAACTATGTCTGTGCACACTCACTGTGTTGTCATAAAGTTAACAAGGAATTAAAATACAAATTCCAATTAATTGTCCGAGGAATAACTCATGAATTGGGCATGTCCACTCTTGTCTCAAGAGCAGAAGGTTTAGCAGCCCTTAAATGTATCTTAGTGTCTTTGTCAGCTCTGGTTCCCTCTTTGCTGAGAGTTTACAGCAGCTCTCATGACTCTTCCCCTTGTTTCTTTCAATCAAGAGGGATGTTTGTACAAAATCAATGGCATATAATTTACAGGACCATTCCACACGTGTATTTCTGAAACACGTATAATTAGCCATGTATAGACGACTTGGAGAAAATTAATGTGCAAAATGAATTAATTTAGAAGGCAGTTTAGAGAAACAGTGTCCCAGTCATTGTGTCGGTGGATAAAGAGAATGAATTTCTTGAGTTATAAACTTGCCATATATAATTTTGTTCATTCCAGTAGACACTGTGGATGCAATTACCTTCTGTGTGATGGTTTGTGTGTGTTCTCTTCTACCATATTATTCAGCATCCAGTGATCTGGCCCAGTGAATCTGGGACAGGTGACTTGGGAATAAGCTAAATCCGACGTGGTGCTGCAGCTCGAATTGCTTTTTGTGTGGTGATGTTTATTTTTTGAGGACAGTTGGCTGGAAGGAAACAGGCAAATCGTAGCTGACAGAGTGGAAGATAGTTTGCCGTGCTCTGACTGACGTGGGATTTGATCCCTTTCTGACAAGAACAGCACCCCGTTCAGTTTGCTTTAGATCACACATTTCTTTTCAGAACCCGTTGTCAGAAAGCTGCCGAATAACTTTTTCAAGAACAGTGTATGACAAGGAGTGCAGTAGCAGGGACAAAGGCAGCTATCCATTTTACTACCACTTTGCTGAGATGCCTGACTTAAAATCGTACATCATTTCCCATGTAAGAATAGAGATTTGGGACCAAACCTGCCTTAGCTGCTTTGCCTAAAGAAAGTCAAAAGTGGGGATGAATTTGGCCTTATCTCTTGCCCCATAAGCCTTTGTTTGCAGAAGTAGAATCGCTGATGGGCACAGGGTCAGGCTGAGACCCAGAACTGCATTGACTGTTCTGAACAGGATCGCCTTGTTGTCTTGATCAGCTATGGGTGTGTCGTGTGAACGTGAGGGTTCCAGACATTTCCTTTCTGTTGCCTAAACTAGCTTAATTAATACTTCCTTTATGTTAATTGATTTTTAGATATTCTTTCTACTTGACTGACATCACTCATTGCAGCTTCCTGAAGGCACCTTGGTAAAACTTCTTGTTCCGTATTATGAAAAAAATTCAATGCGCAATATTCTTCCTAGATACTTTTTCACCCTGAGCATTGTTTACTGAACTGACATAACACAATAGGTGGTCAAACTAGAAAAGGATGTTTATACCTCATACTGTCTCCTTTCACCTATACACTGTTAGTTTTTTCTCTGGAGACCTCCTCAGACTCTTCCAGCTTATGTTTGTATGTTAAAGATTTCCACAGATAGCTAGGAGATCAGGCTAGAATACTACTGTCACTGTCTTTAAGCTTCTTTTGTATTTTTCATTGTTGTTTGTCGCTCAATAAGAATTGAAAAATAAATTGGTTGTAGATTTAGAGGTATGTTATAGTGAGTTTGATGGTTAGATGAACTTTTTTGTTTTCAAGAGGTGGTTCAGTGGTGAAGAGAAAATGGACTCTGCATCCTGATGGGCCTTTTTTCTTAGAGAATAGCAACAATGGTGTCCTCAGAAGTTGCACTTCAGAGTCATTTTTCAGTGACCAAAGCAGAGGTGCTGTAGAGGTGACTGTTCAGACAAACACTGAAAAGCTGAAGTCTGGCCGTGATGAACTGCCCTATGGGTGTGTGAGGACAATTCAGTGTAGCCCCTGGGAGAGGTCCTTTGCTCCATGGCAGCTGGTTGAGGTCAAATGCACGCTTCTCTTTTTTCAAACTTTGAAATTTATTACTGGGCTGGCATTTTCTTTCTTTGTCCGCCCTCTATCTTTTTAAAAAACAACAACAAAAAAAGAAAGAAACAAACAAACAAACAAAAAAACCCACAAAAAACCCCAACAAAAAACCCCCTCAAAACAACAGAAATCAGAAGCTTGTAACTTTTTAAAAATAAAAACCACCCTCTTTTTTGCTGGTTTCTTGTCCTAAAAATGTGGTTTGTGTTTTCACTTTTCTCCGCTGTCCAGACCACGTTCTTGGTTTGGGGAAGCAGATCAATCTGGCAGCATGATACATTCTGACTAATTTTTCTGGCATCTCTATGATCATGATTTCCTAATGTTATCCTTGATTTGTCGTCAGTGACAGGAATTTGAAGGCAACTTGTTCTTCAAAGTGTTCTACATGCAAAAAATATATTTTTTTTTCTTTTCTTTAATCTCTAAAGCTCTCATTAAGGTTAGACGCTTAAAATGGATTTGACTGTATGCAAGGTGGTATATAAAAAAACCTTCCCTCTTGCTTATCTGTTCCTCAGTGTTTCTCATGTGTTATTTGGGATTTTGATCCTAAAAAGATTAGATTGGATTAATATTTTGTTTTCCTTTCAACCATGTAAATATTGAGTGGCAAAAATGAAACAAAATCCTCATTCCTATTAAAATACAGCAGGACTTAATAGAATCTTAGAAAATAACCTTAAGACTTTTTTTTTTTTTCTGTGAAAGGTTAACTAAATATGGCCTCAGTTCTGCAAAGGATTACTCATGTTTAATTTTACATACCGTGCGTTGACTTTCAATGGCATACGGCATGAAATAGCCTTGCTGAGTCTTTCAAGATCATGGTCTAAATGACTGTACAACACGATGCCCCATATACTGTTAAACTCAAAGCAGTTTTGCCTGAGAGTTTCCTCTTATGCCTCTGGTTATGTGGATCTCTGTCACTTACAAATCTTTCTCTTTTCTAAGGTCATCTGATGACATAGCCTTTATGTTTCACCTGCAGGAAAGTTGGCACGGCTTTCTCCATCGCTGAATTTGTAATAGATTGTTATCCTTTTTCAGTAAAAATCAGCAACCCCCTCTCCAAAAGATTATAGAATGAATCTCAATATTAGGAATTAGGAGGAAGAAAATATACAGAAAGAACTATTAAAGCTGAAGTTTTTCCCACCCTAAATTAGAAAGAAAAATGTAATATTAAAAAAGCATTGAAGACTGGCTTTTTTTAGATGTTCCTGTGCTGCTCCTTCATAGATAATAGCAACTCTAAGAAAGCTCTAATTCTGGATCATAAAGGTACATTGGTCCCTAGATACATCAAATGTAAACAGATCTGGAAAAAAACCCCAAGAAACCCAAACCCAACCAACCAGTGCTGGCAGAGGCAACTGAATTAACTAGGAAGAAATAAATTCATTGCATGTTTACGGTCACCCCAAGTGTTGTTTTAAAATTTAGTTAAAAATGGCAATAGAACTTTCTTTCAAAAAGAGCTTCTTATTTGCCAAATTTCAATGCTAAAGCAGTAAACAGTTAACTGGTCAGACTGCTTAAATGTAATTCAGGAAGCAAGCAGAGAATAGCAGTGCCATAAACTCCATCCCCTGGTTCCCTTGGGATAACTGTCCTTGTTTGAACAGTGAGAACAGATACAAATATGCATGCAGATGCCCTGATATTCCTAGAGGAGTAGAATTGTTTTCAGCAATGTGAATGGACATTACTATTGCTGGGGATCCAGTTTTTGTCCCTGTCTGCTATGGCTTTCTTTTTTCATTCTTCTGGGACAAAATAACAGCAGCGTGAATGGCTCTGGCGATGCAAGTATGGCACGTTGCAGTGCCTCGTGTGAGAAAATGTCGAGAGATGCACAAAACTACAAATGAAGCAGGAAGCTGCCCCGGCCTCTGGAGCCAGAGGCTGCAATGATGCAACCGCTACATCTGGTTTCACAACAGTTTAAGCCAAAGTATTCCAGCGTGCCATGGGTCCTCCACCTGCAATTACCCATTCCTGTCCTCTTGCTCACCATGGCATTGGTGCTCAGACCAGCAGTGAGCTTTAAGCTGATGGTAAACTGAAGCCAAACCATGAATCAGTTGCTGGTAACATTGCAATATTTGCTGTTATTCTATGCTGAAACCTATTGCAATACTGTTGTTTTGTGCTAACGTGTCCGCAAGTATAGGATTTTTGTGTGTGAGGAATATATGAAAATATGTGAGTTGATTGCCACTAGGGCTTTGCTTCTGACACACATGGAGTGGAGTAAGGTCTGGGTTGTGTGGTCAGGAGGTACCTGGAAACAGCATTATTAGAAGGTAACAGTCTTCATAGGTTCCCTTTCAGCACAAGGACTGATGCCACTGCAGTGGTCACACCGGCTTCGGGCCATCCCTGCACGCGTGGGAAGTTAGGTGCTTCACAAGGGTACAGAGTTGGTGTCTGCAGCTTGCCGGCACATAATCCAGAAGAGGCGAGGAGGCATCTTTCTCTGCTTCACAAGGAAGTTCCTGTAACTTTCCAAGTCCAGAGCCCTGAGTTGTCTCCTGAAGGTGGGCACCTGAGCTTTCTGCCACAGGACTGAGCAGGACTCGCTGTTGTTTTGGCTAAGCTGGACCGTGTATTTTAAGAGGTCAGAGTTAAGGCTGGTTGGTTGGTTTTGTGTTGTGGTTTTTTTCCCCAGCACACAAGGTGACGATCGCTGTTCTTAACTAGGCGCAGGTCTTCTAAAAATGCTGGGCATTGTTTCCCATTGAACAGGAGTGCCTTTAGCCTGATGCTCCGTGATTTGAAAGTGCTAAACCACAGTTCAGACTCTGAGGATAAGGGAATAGTCACGTAAATGCCTTGACAGCTCATGCCATACTCAGTCATTAGGATTTTGAATGTTTCAGTACACTTCTGTAATTTGTCCAATTTACATTGAAGGGGAAAAGCCCTCTTTAGAGAGACTGCACAGAAATGTACCCTTGTTTCTGACTGTGTTTTCACTGCCTTGTGTGGGGATGCTTTGATAATGTCATTTTTTCCAGTGCGCTTTTTTTGCAGCTGACCCTTTAATTTTGGCAAAATCTGTGCCCTGCAGCCCTAAAATCCCCCCCCCCTTTTTTTTTTTAAACAGATTGCAGCATTTTGCTTTTGCAGCTGGTTAGTGGCTGTTACGTTTTCTTTTGCTTTTTGTTTCTTTTTAAGAAATAAGCATGCTTTAAGGTTGCTGTCAGTAATGGCCTAGCTCTATACTGATGTAGCGATGGGTAAGGAGTGTTGAGGGAGGGACCATACTTGAAACTTGGTTAATGTTACACTGAGTAACATGGACTCTTTTCTTTCTTCTTTTTTTCTCTTGTCTTTTTTTTTCCCCTCCCAACTGGAACTTGGGTTCCAGTGGTTGTCCGTGTTTAGCAAAAAATATGTAAAAATTATCTGCTTCCTTGCTTTGCATGCTGTTTATGTAATCCAAGGTACTTTTCATTAAGGAATATCCATTTACAAAAAAGCACCTGAGGGCTTACTGTGAAGAGAACAACTTTATAAAAACATATTGTACTATAAATTCACATTTCTGTCTTGATCCAAATTAATTTTCAAGTGTAGACAAGCCTTTGGAGTTACTTGCTAAACTCTGTTTATAAAGTAGCTACGGCATCTGGAAGAAAATAACACACTTAGAGACAAATGATGTTTTCCAAAGAAGCGTAACTACATCTTTTTTCTACTTGACTTTTGCAAAAAAACTATGTGCCTGACTGGACAATACTTCAAAATCGGTGAAATGATAGTGACACATCTGAAATGAAAATCCTTTCCATTTGCACTGCAGCATTGAAGACTCTCTACTGCCCCCAAAATATTCTCTAAGTTTATAGGGCTGTGTCTTACAGACTCAAAATAAATGCGTTTAATTGCAATCCAGCAGTGCATGTTCGAACCTTGGTTTATGAAATCAGTCGGATGAAGTAGGGATACCTGATGGTAGTGACAGAGCCACTTTGAACAGCTGACAGAGATGGTTATAAAAAAAGTACAAGAAAAAACGAGATTCAAAGACTCAAAATCATTTACCACGTAAGCCCGAGTTTGCTTTCCCCACAGTGCAACTCAGAATAAATTTGCTTAGAGGCAGAATGGCTGGAGAGGGCTCCTACACACGGTTGTAATACCAGGCACAATCAGGCTTCTAATAGCCTAAGGGATGGCTGTGTTTGAAAGCTAATTTGGATTAATGCAGGGTCTGAATTTAAAGTAGGGCTAGGTATTGCTGAATAACTGTATTCTTATTGCAGAATAAAAGTGTCCACATGTGAAGTTATTCAGAAACAGCTATTTTGGCATAATCTACTTGTATCCGAGACTTAAATCTCTGCCTGTAGGCTGCTAATGGAGAAACAAAGAATAGTATCAGCTAATAGGATCTCTCACGAAATCTGTTCCTTCCAAAACCTGCAAAAAACTTCCCAGAATGTAACATTTTAATTTAACTGTGTATATCCTGATTTTATTTTTTCTCAACTGGAAAGAAGTCTTTTTAATCAAGAATGAGATTGGCCTGTATGGCTTAAATGATAACTTCAACGTGCTCACCATTTTGTTAGTCTTGACTAAAAACAAGTCTTGTATGTAGTATTGACTTCTAAACATTTTTGGTTTTAGAGTAAAAATACAGAAGTTTAGTTAAGAGAGAGAAATGGCTAACAATACTCCACTGATACAAAATGGGCAAAGATTTTGTAGTGCCCTAGAATAAACAAACTTGGGCATGTCCCTGTCTTTGTATTTTCTGCCAGCGTATGAATCCCCAAACACAGGAAATTCACTTCAGGTTTGCAGATCAGGACTTTGCCATCTGTGCGTGTCAGAGTGCAGTGTGTGCGCGAGTGCGAGGGGCTTCCTGACCTGGCTTTGTGGGTATGCCTTTTGGAAGTTGCTTCTGCTTGGTGTAAGTTGCAAGAGGATCTGGTGTACAGCTTGAGCCAGTGGTTGTCATCGCTGCGGAACGTGATGCCTCTCACTTCAGTGCAACCTTCACTGCTTGTAGCTACAGCATTGGCAGGATCAGCTTTGTGTTTAACTTTCACGATATTTTTTTCTTTCTTTCTTTCTGTTTGCATGCAGCATTTAAAAGTCTTAATAGGACTGGTGTCTGGTATTCAAGTTGAACTAGGGCAGATCTGCATAACCTCAGATCCAACCACAAATTAGCAGCTTCAGTGCAGAAATGGTTGATAGCATTTGTAGATAGAGAGGTAGCGAGATATTTGATGATTTTTTTTTATTTTTTTTTTTCTCCATAGGAATCCAACTTATATTCATTGAAAAATTACTTACTACACAGTAGCAGGTTTCAGAATTGCCTATCGGGATAACCTGTGTGTTTCAACTCAGAATAAACACCGGAAGGATTTAGAAGGCACGTTGTAATATAGCCAGTATAACGAGCTATTGTACTACTGATACTGCAGTTGGGTTTGATGGAAGTCTATTACCGAGTACCCGGATACGTTCTTAGATGTGTTTGGCAGGATGTTGTGCAGGCATGCAGTGATGCGTCCATGTGGAGCCCCCTTGAAATCAAACCACCTCTGGAAGGAGTCAGGGATCTGCTGCATCCTCTGGGTTACAGGACCCAGTCCCTTGATTTGGGAATGTGTTTGGGTTGGGACTGGGACTCACACCCAGCCCTTGGTTGCGCCTTGCAGCTGTAACACCTGCTTTTCAGCTGTGGCAGCTGGTGCGTATGCCAGATTTATTACCCACGTATGTTCTTTTTTCCTTTTTAGCAAATATATAAATGTGCTTTAGAAGTTGCCAATAAATGAAGTATTTTGTATAGGTCTTGGCTATTATCCCCAGTTGTGCCAAAACTTACTGTATATCCTGAAAGCGTTAGGATGGCAGTATTGTTACCTTGAAGACCACCTACTTCTTTTGGTAAAATGGTGGCAAAAAATGCATTACAATGCACAGAATAATTCCCAAAGCATGTGTAGTCATCGTGGTTACATTTGTGATACCTGAGATTTAGCATGTTCTGAAATGGGAGTGCAGAGTAGAACTATACGGCACACAATTACCTGAGTGTACCTGTAAAGTGATTCTATAAGTGGAAATAAGTTTATTTAAGCTGGCAAAGTTTAAATTCTTGCCCTTTTTAGGATTCTATTGGTATCACAAGATTAGGTTGTTTATTGAGGGTAGAGTATGATAGTTATTTTTGCTTTACCAAAAGCCAATTACATAGGTTGGTTCCAGTCCCTCGCTAAATAGCTTTTTCTTTTGGCATTAATTTTAATGTTTAAATAGCATGTGCATTTTCTTATGGCTGCATAAAGATATGTATAAGTAGAAGGCTACTTTGGTTGGGAAGATCCAATGCTCAGTGAAGCCTTTCGCATATATAGAATACTGAATATCTAAACCATTATTTAGCATCAGAATCAGTTATGGTTGTCTGACTGATGGACAATCTTTTCCTGACCCAGTCTCTTTGCAAGTGACCTATACTGTCTAGACAGTTGCATATTATTTATACATTCATTTCAGATTTATAGTTCTTTTAACTAAAGTTGAGGGTGTTAGTTTGCCAGTGACTTCATATCCATATCAGTACTTCAAACAGGGTGGAACAAAACCCAGACACTTAAAACTAGCAAGACGGTCCCTTTCCATTGCTTTGTCCATTGTTTGCTAGTTTGCCCTTCACCACTCCTCCTCTTCACCTCCCTCCCATCTCTCTTTCTCCCTCCCCACCCAAAAAAAGGAGGGGAAAAAAGCTGGCGGGGGTGGGGGGGGACGGGGAGTCTGACACACAAGCAGGATCGTATAAAACCTGCTAATTTCAAAGAGCGGAGATCAATTCTGGTTAATCCCATTGGGGGATTGGTAAAACAACATTTGCATCCAGTTTTCAAGTCTAAAATGCTAGGACTAAAATAAAAAAACTGCTCTGCAGAGCTGTTTCCTAAAGGGTGGGTAGAAAGGAGGTGACGCTGAACCAGCTCTGAATGCGAGTATGCAAGAGACCGTTCCTCAAAGGCAACCTGTGAGAGCCCTTCTGACTGTAAGAATTTCTTTCCAGTATCATGCTCTTGACCTCTTCAGGGGTAAGGCAAAACAAGGACATGAAATAACGCGGTGCTGCTGTGGTTAAATGCAGTTATTGAGACTTGCAGCCACCTGCTGTGTGCTTACAACTACTGAAGGTATCTGTCCCTTATTTTGAAGATTATGATGAGACAACATGTGAAATTCACATCATTTTTAGACTTTTCACTCATTTATGAAGGTTTGTCAACTGTACTCTTCTAGGCAACATGATCTCATTTTTAAAATTTTTTTTAGGTATATAGGAATAGAAGTACACAAGTACGCATCTGTGTGTGGCAACAGATGGATTATCAGATTATGTCAGAGAATATATACTGGTTTGTTTTGAGATGAAGCTTATGCTGGCATAATTTAGAGCTGGGAGCAATAAATCCTCACTACCTCCTCCTTTCTTTTGCAACTGGCTGTTGGGTTTTTTTGGTTGGTTTTTTTTTTTTTTTTTTTTTTTTAGAAAGGGCATCTGAGAATATTTGTCTCCAACCTGTTCCCAACATCTTCTTATGCATGAATAATCACAGTAACAATTATAAAGGCATTGTTATCAAATGGCATTGACAAGCAAGACAGGTGAGGCAGAAAGAGGCATGTAAGAGAGGCTCCAAAAGTTAAAGGAAAATGAGGGTATGCTAGGAGGTTCATGGAAATACAGCAACGTGAGTAGAGACAAGGGTGCTTGGCCAGAAGAGCTTGGGATCTGGGAAGAAGAAAGGGAAGGAGTGAGAGTAGAAGATGACAAGACCACGGGCAGTAGGTGGACTTAACCTACAGGAGAAAGGCAGAAATGTGGTGTTCACCAGCCTCTGGGGAACGTGTCAACAGGAGATGAAAATTCATTTTACTGACCTTTTTAGAAAGGGTTTTTAAAATCAGTCTCTTCCCCCACACTCGAATTTTGTTGTGTCACACAGAAACAACTTACAAAATAAAAGAAATAGTCAAAAAGGCATTATCAGTTACTGCACATGATCCATTTCAAGTTTTACAACTCAAGTAGTGTCCTACTCAAGCATATCTGAAGACTTTCTCGTATGGATGCCTTGATTTTCATGTCTCACAAAAAGACTTCCCTCTAATTCCTGGTAACTTTCGCCGAGAAGATCATCCTTAACTCTAGCCTTTATGTATTTGTAGGGAGTATAAGCAGATGATAGACTTTAAATAAAAAGTATGGTCACTGTGATGTTGCTCAGAATTTAGGTAATAGATTAGAGGAAGGTAGTCAGAGATCAGTAAAATTAATCAGTGCTATTTATGGACTATCTTTGTTACAAATTTTAAAACAAGTAAGGTAAGGAAATACCAAATTAACCACTCACTTGGGGGGGTGGGGTGGGGGAAGCTTGGATTTTTAAAATCATAATCTTAAAAAATACACATTTTCTAGGCAATAGGAAGAAAACGTTTGGACATTTTCCGTGCTTGTTACTTTGAGTCCCAGAATCTTTCTGTTTAGCTAATACAGTATAAGATTAATTCTCTCACAGCACATTGCCTGGAGTTCAGTGCACATGTTTACTGATGTGTACAGCTCTCAAATAAGTTTAGTGCTTCTTTCACCCACTGTTAGGAAGTATATTTAAAAGAAATTGCCTTTTATAGATTTAAATTACAAAAGTACTGATATCATGCAAAAAGCAGTTCAACTCATGCAAGCATACAAATGTGTAAATCTTAGGGAAAAAGATACCCAGGGCTAATATGAATGTAAATAGGATTAGCTGCTTGCATTAGTGTCTGAAATACAATTTTAAATGCTTACTGCCTGGTTATTCTTACATATCTCTCTCTCTCTCTCTATATATATATATATATAAAAATATTTTATATATATCTCTCTCTATGTATGTATTTTTTTTCCAAAAAAACATACCTTACTAGTACTGGAAAAAAAAGATGTGTTTTTTTCTTCTAAACAGGAAGACTTTAAAAGAGATTACTTAATGACAGCTGTGTTAGTGATGGAATCTAATATATGATTAGATATAGAAGGTTTATATTTGTTGTTATATGAAATATTAACACAAAACGAGGACAGATTTCCATCCTTCCCATATCCACCCAAATGCAATAGTAATTTTAGACCCAGTCTTCTCACTGAATCATGAACAATGACAGCCGCCAGATTCTCTATAAGCCCATGAAAAGAACAATTTTCAGTTAATGGTACCACTAAAGCTGCATAAATCAATGTACGAGGCATTTCATTAGAGATTTCAGTCCCCTATGTCATGGCTTCTGCAGCAAAGCAAGTCCTTTAAGCAGCCTTAGTGGTAGTAGAGGGAATTTAGTTTTGTTATTGCTTATGTTAAACTGATAGAAGTATGTGGGTTATAAGAAGCCTAAAAAAAAAAAAAAAAATCAGTTATCTTGACATACTCTTGAAATAGGGTAGATGCCGAAGGAATAGGGCAGATTTTGTGTTTCTCAAAATGTTTAATCTTCTTGCTGTTTCTGCTTGCTAATAGAAGTGGAAATCCTTTTTCTAGAACTAACCATATATACCTGTGAATTGTTTAGTTTAGGTGACAGCTAAAAAGTGATAATGTCATTTTCTCTCCTGTGTGTAGTAAATATGCTAGAATGATGCCATAATAATTGTACATGAGCTTCTAGAGAAGAAAAAGTCCTAATTAAGGTACCTGTGTCCCCGGCCAAACTGGGCAAACAGTTGTCAAAAGACAGAACATAGCATACCTGCACTGTGATGTCAAAGTGATAATTGCTCAAGCAGAAAAGTTTATATTTTCTAAAATACCAGCTTTATAAAACTGCGCTGTTGTGTAGAGGGGCCTGCAAAGAGGGGTGCTGTGGCTTCTGTTGTGATAATCTCCATATTGCCACAGGCTGTGTGTAGAACGTGGGAAATCAGAATTAAATATACAGAGTAAACAATTTGGCAAGAACTTAACCTCTCAATTTTCAGTCAGACTTGATTTATTTTAAAATTTTTAAGTAAAACACTTTTTTTTTTTTGTTTGTTTGGCAAGAACATTTTTCATTTATGTATGAAATAACCTCCAGGCTCTCCACAATGTTCAGTTTTCCAAATCACAGCAAAGCTTTGTTTTACATTGAAATCTGGTTAGTTGGGTTTTTTTTCTTCTTCCAAAATTCACATACACACATAACCCCCAAAAATCTGTTTATGAACACCATCCCTGATTTTTCTTTTTTCTCTTTTTTTTTTTTTTAATAGCATTCAATAAAACAAGAAAAAAGTTGTTTTGCAATGCTAAGCAGAGGGTTGAATTTGAGTTGATGCAACAGAGCACACCTGTACATTAACTGCATATCCCACGCAGTCTAAGGCGGTGGTCCCGAGTCTTGTGATGCCATTGGCTCTTGGTCTGCACAAGTAAGGCGTCGTGGGCATCGGTGTGTTGGTAACGTTTCTCTGTGGCAAAGCACAATGCCATGTGGGCTGTAGTTTGGGAGTGGGTGATCCTGCACTTGCTCATTGTACCGAATAGGATTGTGTTTGGCTTTTGTATGGAAAGTAGCGTTTCCCTTGATGGACTTATTTTAAATCTGAAGTCGGCAGCTGCTCTTCAGTCACCAGGAACAGACCAGTAATGGTCATATTCTGCCCTGCCTTCTCGTCTTCGTTCCTGCAGTTAGCACAGAAATGACCATCATTTGGAAAAGCTGCTCAGGAGTGAGTGTGCTGAAGGAGTCCATGTTCCTATGTCACTAAACCCTTTAAAAGATTACTTTCATCTTGCATCCCTGACGTGTAAATGGCTCAGTGAAGTTGCTTGGCCTGGGTTTGGTCTCACAACACTGTAAATGGGGAGCTGCAGTATGGAAGTCAGTGGAATTACACCAGTGGGACCAGAATGGGGCTCCTCCACGCATGAGTTAAGCAAGCAGGACTTGCCCTTTGTCCTGGGCTGCCGGCTTCCTTCACTTGTGGGTTAATTTTCTTGGATAATGCACCCCATTGTAAACAGATCAATTGCCAGCATTATGTAACATAAAGAAAGAGAGCTCACTGCAGTATTTTTTCATAATTATACAAAAATAAAATGAGTGCATAAATGAGACCAGGAAAGAGCTCTGAGTGTTTACAGAAATAAAAATAAATGAGTGTGTTTTTTTAAATTAATATTTTCAAATGTTCAGGTTGAATTAATTTGAGAAATATGAATATGTATTGGTAGTGTTAATTCTTTGGGGTTTTGAAAATTCTTACAACCACATAATTAAATGAGTGCCTTTAGAAATACTGATAAAACCCATTGCCATTCAAATATCCATACAAGACAACAGGGGCTGTAAGCTGTAGGCTTTAGAGATTAGTTTGGCCATGGGCCAGTATTTATCACAACATTTCCATCTTAGAAGATAAAATTTAATCATTTTTATTTAAATATAAATCAAAATGAATGCAGGTTTTAAAAAAAGGAATGTATAACCTAATCACAATATCTTTATTTTAGAGATGCTTGCCTCTATTGTCTCTATTCAACAGAGTGATGCTGTCTTTGTTGTGCTGCTCTTCCTTCAGATTTTTTTTTTTTTTTCCTTCTACAAGGGTGCAAAAGGAAGGGGCGGTTGACCCAAATACAGTCCTATCTCCTAATTTTGCCAAGATCAAAGGCATTTCTAGCGTTTTATGTGCTGCCTATTGGTGAAGTCTAAAAACACCGTATTTAGGCATTTCTCCACTTCCCAGACACAAACACAGCCAGCCCAGAATGAGGCTTTTGCAGTGCTTCATTCTTTCGGCGCCTTCTCCATGCAGTAATACCCGCTACCTGCACACCCTTGTGTGTACCACACGCCATAATCAAAATATTTGCCTGAGGTGCCCTAGCTCTGCCTTATCAACTGTGCATGTAGTTTTGCTGAGCTCATGCACATGCACAATGAGTAACTATAATGTAATTTTTTTTTCCTTACATGAAAAAGAAATATAAAATAGGCTGGTAGTTTTGGAGACAAATTTTGGAGACAAAAAAATAAATATTAACCACCTGCTTTTCCCATGAGATTATGGCCAACATGCCCAGGAGGCAGCAGGAATTGCTGGTTGATGTGGTTGTATTTATTGATGTCAGTTAGCTCGCTGAAGGAAAGTGCTTCTCTTAATGTCCAAGGTTTTACTTTTCCATTATTTATTTGCAGCAGCCACCAATCTACACGAAGCATTCTCAACTCTAGGCGTGTTGTACCCATCTAGGGAAGACTGCAGTTAGTTTGCTGGTTTTCCATCACCATTTTGCAGTTCTCCTTGTGCTACGCTGATTTTTGCAGTCCTGGTATTAGAAATGAACTGTACTACCCATTTTTTGTCTGCTTTGGGCGATGGTACGACTTTGTAAAGGAAATATAACTTTTATTCCAGTTGAGCTAATGTTCATTAAAGTGTAGTTAAACCAATTCTAAGCAAAGCCTGGGAGTCCTCACCTCTCGCTAGCTCCAAATTACAAAGTGCAACAAGGAAGAATGTTTCAAAACACTGGAGGGTTGAGGAGACCTCTAGCCAGCTTGCTGGGATTGGTCTGGTAACGCTAATTCTGCTAAGAAGCAACATGCAACTCGGATCAGGGGAAGCGCTGCCTTAGGATCCCCGGTTATACTGTACCTTCAGATCGAACAAGTGACTGCAAATGAGTTCCTGCACAGCAAGCGCTAAAAGCACCTGTTTATATTAGGCTTTGATGTGAATGTGTATACATGTAAAAAATGTTAAATGGATACTTAATAATATGTTAATTTTTTCTATAATGGGGGAGCCCTCGTGTGAGGTTACAAAAAACCAAAGCTGATCTTGCGGTATCCCTCATCAACTAGAGATCACTGCTATAAACTTTCTCTGGGTGAAAGAAATGGAACTGTTCTTCTTTTTTCTCAACAGTATTTCTCATGTAAGGAAGGCAAACTGCATCTGACCTTTAATATAAAAGCAAGTTCAGTGCTATATATTGGAATAACATATTAACATCTTTGAAACGTGAACTGCTTGCTATTTTTATATTCAGAATTTTCTTCTGTAGGTGTCTGTTCAGTTGTCTTGTTTCTCCAGGATAGTATCCAGGTCACCTCATGGAAAAAAAGCATTCATTTAGAAAATTGTTAGATTGCTTAATACTGGTAAAATATATATATTATATGTAAATATACATATATATGCATATCTATATCCACACGCATAGTTATAGTCTCAAGCATTGTTTACGTATCAGCATCAGCTGCGTAAATGACGGGAGTGTTTGCTCTGATAAACCATAGCTCCCACTGTCTCCTGTTTCTTCAGCAAACACCACCGAATTCAAAGCGGAGCTGAAGGTGGATCTATTTCTTCAGCTTCAACGGATTTCCCTGCTTGTTTTGCAGCAGCTCTTGAATACTAAAAGGTAGCTGCTGAGCTCGAGCTTCTTGACCTCAGGCTATGTTGGTATTAGTTGTTATAACCCTTTAGCGATTCAGACTAAGTGGGGCACTTCATTAGCTCCAGTTAAAGACAAAACAAAAATGTTTGTTTAAACTAGCAGATCTTAAAGCTGTGTTTCTTTCACACCATTTAGAAGATTTCCCCGCAAGCTTTCCCCTTGGGGTTGTCTTCAAAAACCAACATTTTTTCAGGTGCTGTAGGAACTGAGACTAGCTTCCCGTAACCTCTTCCTCTCTCTTAACCCACCCAGTGTGTGCGCACATTGTTATCTGAAATGTGTTAGTTACGTGGCATTTATTTTTCAGACTTCCTGGGGGCAGTATCATACTGCACAAAGTATATTTCACCTGCTGTCCAGTGAGACTGATTTCTAGTTAAATATTGATATAAGTATAAACTAGGTACTCAGAATGATGCTTTCCCATACATCTTTTCACTGAATTTTGGATGTTGTGTTCTCCCCATCATTGAACAGAAAGTGCCCCTTGTGAAAACAGAGAGCTAGCATGGGTGGGTTGGGCAAGTGGTTTTGGTGATATTTATGCACGGAATCTACATTTGAATTGTAATTGTAGGTCCCTCACCTTGGCACTGACATGCGATGTCCTTTATACATATCAAGATTGGCTTTGCAGGAAAGTTACTCTTTATAAACCATTTTAATGGCCAAATGGGGACTTTAAGGGAGAGCAGAGGACTGAGGAGCTTATCAAGTAAAGCCAAGGGGAAATATTCCATGGGAAACCTGTAGCTGCCCTAGGACAGTGGCAGGGCAATGAACTGGTTGGTGGGAAACTGAGAAATTCATGAAACTTGGGGACTGTTCCTTTTGTTTGAAGGTCCAAATGTTGCCATCAGAACCCCACTGTATGCTTAGGGGCTGCCTGTAGGTACAAGGACATGTGGCATTGTGTAACACGCCAGAAACAAGGCTTGTGTAGTTGGATGGACGTGCCGAACTTGGGGCACGTTGGGGTAAAACTGGTGGTTTGGTTTGCTGTTTGTTCCCCCCCTAGCAGACTGACTTCAACATCCTGAAAATCAAATTCAGAACTGAAGGCTCATACGCTTTTCTTGCAGGTCCAGAGAAAAATGACAACATTATTGAAAGCTATCTGTTTGTCTTCAGGGTGGATGTTTCTACCACCTGGCACAAATGCCTTCCTGTAGGATAGAAATTGTGCTATGTTCTTCGGTGCCTGCTAAGGTTAATCAAGCTGCTTGTGTTTAAACACGTTGTAAAATGAGGTGCTCCATCAAGACGTTTGTTTTATTGTTTAAACAACTCCTCCAGCATCCTGCTGTTTGATTCTTAGATAAAAATGTTACGGGATTTTGGAAAAGCTTTGTCTATCAGGTTAATTGAAGAGAGTTGTTTAAAAGAGCAAATTAGAATCTTGAAAAGCTATGGATGTGGAAAAATGTGTTGCATTTTAATACAACAAAATCCTAAGAGTATATGAAAGACCGCTGGTTCTTCTCTATGTGATTTACATCAAATGTAATGAAGTCACTGCAAACTTCGCTGCCTATTACATGCCTCGTGCGGAACAGGGGCTGCAGTTCAATGCCTGGTCCTATTGGATAGGTTGGGAATTGTAGCGTTGTGTACATCATTGATTTTTCTGGATCTTGAGGCACTCTTCAAGGGTGTCACTTCTTATGCAGTTGCCTGTCAGCAAAAAGATAACGTGTAGGCAATGGTTCCACACATTTTCCAGGATCAGTTGTTGAAGTGGGTAAAGCGTCAGTGGGAATGATCATGGTAGCATCTTAATTTTTCCTTACTCTTGGAAAACATTGCTGGTTCAAAGGAGCTGCTGGGGTGACAGAAAAGGTGTGAGGAAGATTTATAATATAACTATTCTTTTGATGACAATTACTGAATTACTGTTCTTATAGCCCATCAAAATGTGTGTGAAGTCTGTGCGTCTGCATGTCTAAGCACGCGTGTGTATTTTGTGGAAATGTTCCATGTCTAAGGATGCACTGAAATGATCAGTCAAGTCTGAAATGAAAAATATTAAAACACTGAGGTCTTTTTATTTGCCTGATGTTTCTGATCCTTTGGGGGTACACTGGGGTCACATTTAGAAGCTTTTCCTCACAGGACCAAGCTTTTTCCCTTTATTTATTTATTTTTTAAAACAAACAAACATCACCTCCCCCCCCCCCAAAAAAAAAAAAA
>VFFE01009205.1:1046031-1119500 GCA_008921705.1 Burhinus oedicnemus
AGGGGGGGGGGGAATGACTTATCTTCCAAATCATCCTTAGTGGTCCAGGAGGTGAGGGGGAGTGCTTTCCCTGGCAGTGAAACCCCAAAATGTGTAACTGGCTCATCCAGTGTCTCTTAAATTTTCAGATTAGGAATGGTATTTTTATTGCACTCCATCTTTTTACATAAAGAGCCCATTTTAAGCACTGTATAAGCTACTTGTGAAAAAAGTAGCTACTATCTGTAGAAGTTGCTTTAAAAAGAATATTGTTACCCCTGAAAGCATTGCTGCTTTGTGTGAGCCTCTGGAAAAAGGAAGATAGCTTTATGACAGCCTCTTTTCTCCACGAAGACCAAAGGGCAGCCTAATATTTTACGTACGGATGCAGATTTAATAGCAAATAACCAAAAGGGTTCCTTCAAAAATAAGAGGCCTGCTAGAAGATGTTTGCATATTTACATATAAATCCACAGAGGGATATATGAATATGCCATGCTGATACCTGTCTTGCTAAAGCTATGGGAGGGAGTAATAGTATTTTTTTCCTGCTGAGCTACTCACACACAGAAGTGATTAGTGAATTTCCAGATATATGGAAGCTTAAAATGATTATATTTTAAATGATTTTTTTTCCAGGACCAAAGGGAGGTGCCAGTCTTGGCTCTCCATCCCCTACAAATGTAGCTATTTTCCAAAGGGGTATCTGCTGGAATTTCTTTCCTGTATTCAAGACAGAAAGCAAGTGATTTCCTTTTATTGATAGGTTTGAAACATAACACCAATTTGGAATTTTAATGTTTTATACTTGCATGTCCTAAAAAACCCCAAACCTAAATATCAGACAACTATATTTCCTTACATAGCCCTTTCAACGATCTTGTCCACAAAATTTTCTACTGATTTTGGTGATAATGCCAAAACTAATCTCTGGAGAGAAAATTAAATAATTCTGTACCTGAAGAACTGACTACTCAGACTAGAGTAATCTTTAAAAGTGCGACAGTGTGAAGAGTGTTTCTCCAGACTATCGACAGTCACGCTGCCTCTTGACTTTTGTGCTGCCAGATTGAAGGATTTGGTTCCCAGCATTTCCAGGGCTCTCAGACCGGGGCTGCCATGACATTGCTTCACTTCAGGCACGTTCTTCCTCTTTCATTTTACTGAATACATTAGAGGGTTTTTAAAGGACAGAGCTACGTTAATCCTAATAGCCTTAGGTTTGAGACTCCATGCTGTTGGCTGATAAACCAGCCTGTCTCCTTCCACACCCAGAACATTTATTCACTTTACTGGATTTATCTTCCCCAACATCCTCGGTGATTTATCCTTTTAATCTCTCCGAATCAGTTATAGCTACTATTCTTTTAACTATGGCTAAGTGTTGGAAAATTCTTTTTGAATTGATGCAGTTCTAGAAAGGTTTTGCCAATCAGTTGTGTGATATCTTGTTCTCGGGATTAAAAATGACCTTGCCTGGAGCGTGTTAGAAGATTAAACAGCAGCTCTCGGTGCTCCAGGGAGCTAACAGTGGTGTCCAGCTCCTCATTCAACAGTTCTGAGGAGAGTTCCTCAGTTTAACCCCAGGGTCTGCAAAACAATCCTCTGGTTGACTGGGCTTGCATGAGAGGGGAGGAAGAAAGTAGCGGTACTCTCCTGAGCCTGTCCACTTCCAGCAGCAGATGCCACTCACTGGGGTTTGGGCAGATGTTTCTGATGACATGGTCACTGCTTGACTCTGCCTTGGCAGGATTCAGCTACAGTCCCTGGGGAGTTGGGACTAATTTGCTGGGGATCCCGTCTCTCGGAGGCTTGTAGTGGCATCTGAATATGTTTTCTTAATTCATGGAAAATGTTCCTGTTTTACAGGTATCAGTTCCCTTGATGCTTCTAGCTCTTCTCAAACCACTTGTCAGAGGAGCGTATAAACTGAAGAGAATTAAATGTAGCTGTGTAATACTTCTGCCCAGAGGCATACTTACTTACTCTTGGTACCCCAGAACTTTTACAGACATGGACATTCATCGTTCTGGATATCAGGGATGCCCAGACATTAGCTTAGAGTTTTCTTTGTTATTCATCTCTGGTTGAACTCTCTACCCCTCGGGCAGAACTATATGGTGAAATAACAAATTACGCAGAAGTTAAGTGTACCTTCTTTCAGGAGATCTGTAGTCCATTTAGTTAGCTGTTTTTGCTGCTTGGTTCTGTAATCCAGGCTTGTCTCTGTGTTGTTATAAGAGATTGGGTCTTGCTTTAATTGCAACAATACTTGAATAGCGCTATTATTGTGATGATAAATGTATCCTGGTAATTTTACACAGTCTGCAGTGTTCCTTTACATTTTGAAATGTATCCTATATATCTTTGTAAAGGAAGCTAGATAGGCTTAATCCAGCTCTGTTGACCCCAAGAGAAGTGACAAGCTCTGCTTTATTAGTCATGACTATGAGCATGGTGCTCTCTTATCGTGACTTCTGACTGTCTGGTACAATGAAGATTTACAGAAATACACAATCCTCTCTGTTTAAAGGAAGAGTACAGGGATTATACGGGCACTCTTTTACTGTCATGACCAGGTATCATGGTGAGAGTTAGGACAGCTGATTTTTGGAACATCTTTGGAAACACTGGAAGCTGTTTTAATAGCACCTTAGCTGTGAATTCAGCTGTCATCAGTCAGTGATCACTGCTGTCTTATGTCTATTTTCTGGGCAGTCTGGTTTGCCTATAGATAAGAATGCTGAGCTCTTCTTGATTTTGATGAGGGCTGCGTGCTTGAAACTGAGATCAGAATTAGTAAGGAAATGGTAACAGGGAGATGGTGGTTTAAGAACAGAGAGTTTTATAACTGTCTTGATATGCCAAAAGAGGGGAAACTAACTCCCACGTTGCTATTTTCTCCAAAATGTTTTGTTGCTTAGGCTATATTGATTCAATAACTCCCTTCTTCCTCAGATGCTTTCCTAGATACCTGTATAATGTGGGGAAAAGACATCTTTGGTATCAGTTGTAAATGCTCACCACTAAAGAAACGTGTAAGATTCTTCAGAGAAGAATGAAGGTAATGGCTGCCAATTTACAGCTTTCTGGAATCAGATAAGGCTTTTTTTGGTCTTATTTGGGCAACCTCAGTGCCTTGTTGTCAACTGTACAGGAACTGATAGCCACACTTCAAACTGTGTTTCATCACAACTGTTTCCTTCTGCCTGAAGTTTGCATTGCAGTACCTTCTTAATTCAATATTATTTCTTCTAGCAATAGAACTGCAAAACACTCTGCGAATAGGTATTGACTGTAAATTGTTGGACTCCGTATCTCTCAGCAGGCCTTTGAAGCGTAATTTGGTGTAGAAATGAAGCATACTGGTAGCAAATGTTAGTTGTATCGTTTGGGAATATTGATATGGTTAGTCCACAAGGAGACAGAGGACTTGGAAACACGCAGATGGAGGTTGAAGAAAGAGAAGAGAACACTAAGAAAAATAACTAAGTAATCTTAGAAGATTTTCTTTTACACCTCAAGGTATATAGAGGTGGGGTTGAGGCTGTGACATCTTCATTAGAATTGATGATTAGGTAACACAGCTCAATCTCTGTTACAGAATAAGGAGAGAGACTAGGTAAATTGCAGATCTGTGACCTGCTGAGGTCTGTGAATCCATTCCCGTTATTGGTGTCGCTGATTAAAGGTGATAAGGGTTGGGATCTACTTTGTTCCTCGCTTATGATAGTGGTATGACAGAGCATGTGCTGTTTGGTTCACCCCAACCTAAAAAGGGATCTGTGACAAGGGTACGTGCTTTTTTGTTGCCAGCATAGAAAGCTGCATTGTATGTTACTGAACACTGGTTTTTGGGTAGAGAGACAAGTGGACACCGTTGGCTTACTGTAATCTCAAACATTGCATTTTTTTCTCACTTTGCAAAGCATACAATTGAAATGAATGCTCAGCCCCTATTTAACTTAAGTCTTACATGAGAATCAGTAAAAAGTGGAAGAAAGTTTAGTTAGTGAAAGCTGGTTTTTAAAAAAAAAAATAATGTTGAAAAAAAAAAAATGCAGCAAACTGGTTGCAGTAGTATTTTTGCAAAATACCAAGGCCAGTTGGAGTATGTGGAAGGGGAATTGATTTCCTCTGGTAGAAAGATATTTCGTTTTTCTTCAGATACGTGAAATAATTGCCATTTATATTTTGATTTGTTGTTGATTCCTAGATATTCACTCTGGAGCAGTTCTGATTTACTCCCTTATAAATGTTAGAAGAGTGGGTAATTAAATGTTATTTTGTGACCTTTATGTGCCTTAAGGAAAGAGACATGATTATCTTATCTGATGTCACTTTTGGGCCTTTGTAGCCATCTAACTGGAATAATATTCTGTAACTTCGTGCACTGGATTAACACCCGTTCCATTAAATGAAAGATACAGCTAAAGATGCACCGTGAAACCAGTTTCTCAAACTAGTGCTGTTTTGTGTATATATTGTGTCCATTTCCATACAGATCCCTTTTTCACATTTCATTCGTTGTTGTGAACGATAACATGAAAGTGCTTATGCACCCAGTGAACTCTTTGTCGTCTTCAGTACCAATTTTGAACTAGAATCTGTTTATAATATTTAACTGTAATTTTTAACAAGCTACTTGATCCTTCAAAGTTGAATAACAAGCTACCTGATCCTTCAAAGTTGAATTCTCAAAATGCAAATTCTTCACCTACACGATTTAGCAAGGACTGGTGGTAGATTTTGCTTTTGACAGATGAGCGTAAGAAGCCCCATTTGTTTCTGTTGTATCAAGGAAGCTTATTCTCAAATTGTCCTTGGTGTGTTTTGGGAAGTAGCTGTCAAAAATTAACTTCTGCTAATTGTAGCAAATCTAAATCACAGAAACTGAATTCATGTTTCCCATATATCGCTAAAACATTCCTCATTGCATAACATTATATAACAAAGATAAATTGGTGCAAAAATACATAATGCATGTCTTTCCAATATAGAAGGTGACAACCTTTCACTGAGACAATCTTGTTTTGGGTGAATTAGACGGTTTTAATTATACACCATAGGCTTCAAATACTAACATCAATTTATTTGTAGGAAAGGCATGATTCTTATATGTACAGGAGCCAATTTACACACTTTGTTCTTTCTGTGTATTTTTTTGCAAAAGGTGCCTCACAATGTGTTGAGCTGTAACTTAGCATCTACTTAGATGTATCTTTCTCTGGGATTATGTATATGTTTGCAAGTAATGTGAAGCAGGTTGTGCCACAGCTGGAGCTCTGGACGCCAAGTCCACGCTGTACATGTTTCAGTGGGTTCTTACTTGTCCCGTGGACTGTGAATGCCTGTTGGACTGGAGTGCCTTATGTGTGGTCCTGTAAGGCATCTTCCAATTTAGTTTCATCCAGAAGAAGTCTAGCTTGTGCACTCCAATGCACCTCTGTGATGTGACCCAGCACACGGACTAGGGGGGAGCTTCTAAAGCACGCTAATGATTGGAGCTAAAGTGCTAATGTGTTTGTGCCCATAGAGCACATGCATACAAGTTCCTGAGAGTACTAAAACCATTGTGTGTTGCTTTTTGAAAAAAGAAATGTGGTATTTCTTTCTGTGTATGAAAAAGCCTGTGACATCATCTCCTGGTGAGACTGAGTGTAATTGGTAGGCTATTGGTGGAGCCTGCTGAGGGAACTGCTTTTAGAACAATTTCCTGCTATTCACTTAAGTGCTGCACTCCTTTCAGTGACGTCCCTTCCACCGCTCACCTTCTGCATCACCTCAGCTTCAGTATCAAGTATTTTCCAGCATATGGGCAGAACAGGTGATTTTGGGGTTAATACCTTCAGAAGACAAACATCAAAATAGTCATGGAGCTAAGGTTGTTAAATATGTCAGATAAGTTATGCTGGGTGCTCAGCTAATTTATGCTAATGTCTGTCCATTACCCATAGCAAAGCTATGAGGATTTACTTGAGCTGGAGACTTGGCCCGCACATCCAAGCTGTTCTTCGATAATTTGCCACTAGTAACAAGGGTTTATATATTTATTTTCATATGCACGAGATTGACTTTTAACTCCAATGCTTGTGAAAAGTGAGCCACCTGTGCACTGTTCTGCACAACAACAGATGCTTATTGCTCTGTGCAGCAGTGATGGTCCAGGCAGGTCTCACCCCTGCCCCGACTGCACTTGCACTGAGCTTGAGGTGCGAAACTGGGGTTCAGATGTCCTTACAACTTGTGTGGTTGGGAGATGGATGTACACAAGCTGTGGTTCAAGCTGTGCTTTTTTTATTGGCATCAGATCAGACACTTGCCCAAAATGACTTAAAAAACTGTCTTTTATGTATGGTGACAAAGGCATGGTCGTTCTTCCGCTTATGGAGTTCTTTAATTTAATCTACAGGTATTTCTGTATTTATTTTTTTTAAATCCAGAATGAGGATGGGGACACTATCAAGTTTATCTGTTAGACTTCTGCTGCTTGTTGTTTTGCTAGAAAAATTGTATCCCATTAATGAGTACAGAATTCGGGCGAGCCTGTCCTAAAACAAGCTCTGTGTGTGTTGAGGGCTGAATAATTGTGAGGTTTTTCCTAACCAGCTCTGCTGAGTGGTTTCTGGTTTGTCACTGTGGTGATTTCATGTTAGCGAGGGATGTGGGGTTAAATTTATCTCTGAGGGTGATGAAGAAAGCTGGGCCAGATTTCACGTTTATCAGTGAAGGAGATGTTTCTTACAGTTCGGCACAGGAGAACCTGGTCTTTAAAGTTCACACCTTAAATTATTCCAAGATGGACTATTGATACAGGGTTTAATACAACATTTAGACTCCAAGTATTTGCAACGTGGGCATTTGCAGTCAAAATTTTGTGGTTTTAAACCTTGGTAAATATCTCATCTCACTTCTGTGATGTAATCAAAACTTTAGTTTTCAAATTGTTGACATATTAGTTAAATATACATGTTCATTATTATTTTTTACCCTTTTCATGAAATCCTGAAGATTGTGAGACACTGGGTTTGTGGGTTTCTTTCCTGGATTTCACACTCTTCCTCTTTATTCTCATTAATGACCAGAAGCATTATCAGATTTTTTTTAACACACATGAATTAAAATAATGCTTAATTAATGAACTGGATAAAGAGATCTTGACTTGGTCCAAGAGTTTGGCAAATAATCCCCAATACTAGCCACCTGAAATGACTTCTTTACACTTGTACTAATTTAAAGCATGTTTTGTAACACGTCATGAAGTGAAACCCTATGAAGTGACTCACCATGTCAGAGTACTCTATCCTGGCACATCAAAACTCAAAAAGGACTGTGACCCAAATGCATATTCCATTTAAGTAGCCTTTACATGGGTCATTTGCAGACACTTTAATGTATTCCCATGTTTTGCCCTTCAGAATTAGGGATGTTCAATGAAATTAACAGGAGACATTTTTACCTTTGTTCTTCAAGTTCAGTCTCGAAATGGCAGGCAACCACGGCATGGATGTTCGGCTGTCACAGACCCGTAGTATGTCCCCCTTATTTGATCTTCTCTAGTCGCTTCCTTTTGCTGCTGTGGAAGTGTGTTAGTGTAATGGAGAAGTCTATTACCTGTAGCTGTTAATTCTTAAATTTTCTGCAGTTATTTTCCGGTGATTTTTTTTTTTTTTCAGATGAACGTCTAAGGATTAAAATTTCCTTGAAGCTGCCAGTATTTCTTGAATTGTTTTTCTTTGTTTGACACAGTTTCCTAGGGACTCGCTTGGGTCTTGAGGTAGAATAGATTCAGATTAGGGCTGGATTTATTCTAATAAAATGTGTGGAAACATAATTTGTGACAGTTTCTGTCTTAAAAATTTATCAGCCCCATTGACTGCTTATGCTTACTGACACAACCATCTCGAGCAGTTAGAGACAAGGGGGTTGCTGATGAGGGTTGAAGGACCTTGGGTTACTCCAATTGCTTTACCTTATCATCATCTAACCTTTCTGCTGTTTTAAGGTTGTTTTGAGCATGGAATAAATTGAAACGCCTGAGAGTCCAGCCCCAGCAACGGCTTTAAGCTAATCCACTGCCATGGATCTGGGATCTGTCTTACCTTACAGCAGTGTATAACATTCCTGCCCATCTTTCAACAGCTTGATATAGAAGGATATAAATTTTGATACTGCTACTACTGAAATGTAAGAAATCCTTAAAGACGTTATGGCCACATTCCTTTTTCTGGCCACTGCTTTTCTAAGGAGATGCTTATGCCCTTGATGTATGCCCTTTGGATGTATTCTGCTTTTTTTCTTTTAACTTAAATGTGCTTGATACACACGGAAGATGCTTCAAGGGCGATTTTTACTTTGCTTGTGTCATGCAAAAAAGGACTGTGGCATCTTGCCTGCAATAAGAAGGAAAGAGGAGTGTAGACAGACTTTGAGACGGAAGATTGAGAGAAAGCAGCATATATTTGTACTAATAATGGTGAGGCCATTCAGAGGAAAAAAACCCCGAGGTTTACAAGTGTTGGTAGTCATAAAGAAGCAGGTTCCTCCAGTCCCAGTCCCGATCTGAAGTGTACAGAAGTTAGTCTCAGCTAAGAAATTCCTTTTTTTAAGGCTGTCACTGCCATGTCTGTGAGAATCCCCTCAGAAGTTTTGCATCGTAAGGTCTTATTTCATTCTGAAATCTGCTGACATGCGTAGGAAAAACTGCACCACCATCAGTGAGTTTTGAATGAGACCCTTACAGCATCAGGCTCTAAAAAAGTGACAGGATGTACCAAGGGAATGACTAGTATGCTTTTTTCCCGCTTACTCATAACTTTATATCATGAAAATGAAGGTTTTTTTCACTGGATGGCAAGATGGGTTTGTTTCTGAGAGGTTAAATCTGTAATTGCTTATGACTCTTATCTAGAAATATTTACAAATGGAAATAATCTAAAACCTGAAGATACTTACTGTGTACCCTACAGAAAATCAATGATGAGAAATTAAAGCAGCCTATCATCTTCTATATCAAACTATGTTGATGCTCGTGTCGGACACGAGAGGAACAGGCCCACAGAAGCAGTATTTTGAGATAAGCCACCTGCATTACAAAGGCTTGATATTTAACGCGGATCATAACTTCAAATTTTCTCACGATTAGATGGCATGATTCCTCATTCATCAGCACCATTTTAATGCAGTTGACAATAGCCAGGCATGTAATTAGTTTACACTTAAATTTTAATTGTCACTTGCATTTTATTTGGTCCTCCTAATATCCAAGTCATGTCCCTTTGCCACGCAAAAAATAAGCTTTGATGAGAATAAAAGACTGCAATTATGGGAATGCATAACAATAGAAATGTATTGCTGGTGGTCTCACTGTATGGTCTATTGAAGTCAATGTCAAAAGTCCAATTAGATCAAGTTCACATTAGTTGTTAGTAACATGTCTACTCACTGACCAAGAAGCCACGCCCTTTCAATTTGACTACAAGTCAGTGCACTTGTGGGGTTTGATTATGTTTTTAACTCAAAAAAATGTTTTTAAAATCATTATATAAATGTTTGTAAGCTGTGCTGAAATGAACCAAATGACAGCCTTTACAATCTGCATCATTTTAATTGCACCCATTTTCCTTACTGAATTTTTGAACTGTGCCTGTTGATAGGTTCTGTTTGTGATCAGATTTTATTTAGTGAGTGATGGATATGTGCACCCAGGTGTCGAAGTGCATTCTGGGAGGTTAACTACCATAAAATCTGTTTTGAACACTGCTTTCACATGAAAATTATTTTTAATGTTAATATAAGTTGGTAAAAACTTCTGTGAGCAGCACAGGCAGCATATCTGAGTATCTCTGAAGACGATTGATATGAAATGTTTAGCAAAAAGTTTCAGAAACTCAGATTTTGTCTCAGTACATCCATTTTTACAAAGAAAAAAAATATCTTTAAAAAATTGCTGTAGAGCTTTTCTATGCAGGCTCTCTGCCAAGATGGGAGTCTTACATAGCCATGTTTCGTATGGACAAAAGGTTGGTATTAAAGTGAGTCTCTCCTGTACATTTAAACTTGTTTTTCATGACAGATATTAGAAACTCATCAGAATCTTAAGGCGAGTTGTCTATTCTATCTGAAACTCCTAAGCAGACTATGTTTTGCTTTTCAGTGACGGAAATGGAATTTGTATTGTTTTTCTGAAACAAGCACACTGAATTCCTCAAATATGTATTTGCCCTCCCTCCCCCTTAAGTCTATTGTATGTTGTAAAGGAAATGGAAACAGATTTCAGTATAGATATTTATTTTTCCTTGGATTATGAATGGTTCAGGTTAAGGTAACGTCTTTAGTTTGTGCCAGGTACAGGGCTCACACGTTTTTTTCAATGATGTATCAGTTTTATATTATTTTATATATGGGAGAAGAAAAAGAACGCTTTTCATCTTGTACTTCAGTTCCCTTTTTTGTTTTTCCATTCTCTGTCGTTGATCATGGGAATACTAGTAATTTAAAAATTACTCTTATATCAATTTCTCTTCATCTATGCTGCTGTGTTTGTTCAATCCTTTGGCGGCCTTTGCATACTGTTAAAATACTTTTGTTTCCGTATCGTTTTCTACATTTATTTCCCTCATATTCTTTATCTAGCCCAAAGCATCCATCCCACTGGACCCCTTCTCTCTGCTTGACTGTGCCTTGCTATTGTAACAGTAGTGGTCTGTATCTGACATTTTCAGATTACAGTTTATCCTTCCTTTTAAAGATAGCTACTTGGCAGAGACTACAAAGAGCTCACCAGGTGTTCTAGGTGCACTGTGGAAAATGGTTTCACACGGTTGTTGTAGATTCCCATGATCTTGAAACAGTTGAGTGAATGAATAGAAAACTGAATCTTTCATGGCTGACGTAGCTTTCATAGCTCCTATTGCTTCTCCATCTCGTGATACCTGGTAACTTGAGATCCCTTACCACATTGAGTTTGGGGCGATTTATTGTTTTAGACACCATCACGCTTCCTTCTTCAGGGTTTCTGAGTAGAAACGTGGGTTTAGTCTGTGCTTCTGGCCCATGATGGGAATGGTTTCAGTGCACCACTGCCGTATTAGGACTGTGTGAGCATTCCCAGTCTAACGCTTAGATAATACAGCCTTCTGTAAACTATCCCATCAGGTCTGGTTTATGTGCAAATCACAAGCTTTACTTTTGCAAATGGTTCCAATTTTTGTGCGAGTGATCAAAGGGTTGCAGCACAACGGGATCACTTACTCCAGAGATGTGTCTGGATCAAAGGTTAACATTTTTTGCATGGAATATTCATTTCTAGCATTGGTTGAATACTGTACAGTTTAGCTGGAAGCAATGGTCAGGGATACGTTATCCTGTAAGAAATGAAAGAAAGTAATGCCAAGCAGAGAATTACAGCACATGACTTAGAAAGGCCAAGAAGAAATGGTGGTGAAACTAAATCAAACAGAAAGGAAGCTGGTTCAAAGAGGTAATGCAGCAAAGGTGATGTGAGACATAGAGAAATGTAATTTTGATAATTGAAAGAAGGGAACAGTGTCTCTATCCAAGACACACAAGCCTTAATGCCAGAAGCTTGCACAACCCAGTCGAACAGAGCATAGCTCATGCAGACGTAATGAGACTGCGCCCGTGTTTCTTCTGGGCTGGGATCTGCCCCTCCATAAATCCCCGCTGCTTGAGCTCACTCGAGGTGGACTGGGAAGGCCAGCTTCACCGGGTAGCTGGAGCAGCACTCACCACCCGCTTGGCTGTGTGGCAGCATCCCTGGAAAAGGCCAACTTGATGCCTTTGCTTAGTGCCATTCCCATGGGCCCTTTGAGGGCTCTCCGTCTCATAACAGGAAGATTTTTTGGCCTCGTTTGGTGGATACACAAATCTTTGCCCAAGCACTCACTTGGTGGGTTTTCTTTGAGGGATTTATGGTTCCTCACTTACATCTCAAGTAGCATGGTTGCATAAATGGTGTGAACGTTGAGATTAAAATAAAAATTGTGACAGTTTAGTGAACTGAACCGCACCACTTAATTTTTTTTTTTTTTTTGGTCTGCTTTGAGTGTTTAGTCCTTGAGAGCGCATTGCTACACCATACAGAGTTATTAGCTTACAGTGTACTGATTTCTAGTTTGACTTCATAGGGTCTTTTTGACATTAGATGGTATCCTTATGTGCTACAGAGAAAGCAATCTCTGCTTCTTTTCTCAAGCATGTACTGATGTTGTTGCTGGGCAATCATTAGCTTAAATTTTGTTTGCAAATAAATAAATAAAGCCAACTTCTCATTAATAAGAAATCATTATGTGTGCAAGGCTGTTCTTTTAAACCCTCATAACTCAGCCAAATAAAAACAGATTTTCACCCGACTACCAAAAGGCACATGTCCAACCTAGAAAGTGCATTTAATAACTTCCCCCCTTCTGCTGCTTTTTTTTTTTTTTTTTTTTTTTACATTCACATTAATCTCCTGTGCACATTTGGAATTTGGAATGGAGTCATTTTCTAACTGCAGTGCTTCCAATTTTAAATATTCTGTTTCCTTTCAGTTTTTCCAAGCAATTCAAAGATTAGTAACACTGTAAAACATCTAAAAGCATGCTGGAAGTTTCCTGCTGCTTCAAGTGTTGTGTTATGTTATCTTTGGAATAATTTTAAGGTCCCACTGGTGTAGTATAACAAGTTATTATGTCATGGAGCTTATTAGTATGCCTATGGGAAACATTAATTCACACTGACATCATACTACGTTTTTCAATAAATCAGGGGATTTTTTTCTGTTTTTAAGAAATGGTGATTTTTTATTTTTTTTTTTAATGAAAAGAAAAAGTGATCAGATTATTTTTCATACGTGTTGGGACATGAACTGAATGGGTTGGAGGATGTGTGTCATTATCTCAGCAACGGCCTCTGCATTGTTGCAGGGAATGGAAAGAGTGGAGTTTTGGGTGGTTTGAAAGATCTTTATTTTTTTAGTATATAGATGTTACTATAAAAGACTTTTTACTCTGTGATTATCACAGCAGGCTTAAATTGCCTGGGCTCTGGTCATTATTATTTCTGTAATCCCAAAAGTTTATGATGTTATTCAGAATCTAAAAAATGACAAAGTAGACTTAAATTTGGTAAGGATTTGATGTGTGATGCATTCCTTTTGGAACTGAAAAGTCTGTTTCTGTTGACACAGAGAACTGAAAAATGACCACAGACCACAAAGTTCCCAAAACATTGCCAGGGAAAATGTATGAAAAGGGAGATGCCTTTACTGTGCTGTCTGTATGAAATTGATTTTATTCCCATTTCCCAGCTATACTGTTACTTAAAAAACAAAAACAAACTATTTAAGCTGTTGATTTGTCTATGGATGATGAATTAAACTAAGAATTGAATTTAACTTCCATAGGATAGCTAGATTATTATTATTCCATTACGGTGTCTGGCATTTTATGAGTATTAATTGAGTACCCAGATACATAACTGCAAATGCAGTTGTGTAGTTGGAGATCAAGTAGCCGACCCTTTCTTAGGTGTACCACATAAACTTTTGGGATTGCAGAATGACCAGACTTAATTCCCAGTTGGGTTCAGTTTGCCTACGTGAATACACGCAGCTTCGCTACTGTGAATGTATGACAGAGGGGCTTGCTGAAAATTTGGGCCTCCACACTGGTGGCATTTCAGATTGAATAAATTCACTATAGAGCAATGTGTTGCATGTGGAATATGTTTCTTGGTAAGTGCAGCTTGCCACAATCGGATCATGAAAGCTCTCAGTGTTTCTAAATGAAAGGCCAGTTATGACAAGTGTGAGCATATTCCGTGAATAATATTGATCCATGTTCTAAAAAATACTTTCTGGAAAAGATTTTTGGCATATCAGCCTTTTGCTGCAGAAGGGCTGGGGTTATTCCCTTGGACTCAGCAGCGCACTGGTGGGGTTACAAGGCTTCGCTTTCACAGGGGGCTCACGGACCAGGTGGTTGGATGCGTGGCTGGTGTGAGATGATGTCTGTTTGCAGTCAACAGGATAGACCCACTTAGAAGTTTAGCTAACACTGTGGGAAATTAAAGTAATAAAGTTAGGCATGATATACCCGTAATATTAGCCTCAACTTTTCCTGAATCAAATCACCTTAAAATAGTAAGATTGACCTCAAACTCATATGACAGAATGAAATCTGAGTGGATATGTAAAGGCACTTGTGTAAAGGCACTTGTGTTTTCTAGCTCTCTATGAAACTGAAGGGCAGAAACTCAGTAGAAGGCTGTAATCCTTAGATTTTGGCAGCAGGTGTTTAAATCAAAGCACAAAATACTGGAAGTTTTATGAAGAGTCTTAAGAGATAGCAACATTGCACGCACTGAGGTGTTTTCTTTCTCTCGGCGATGAACCCTGGGATGGATGTCATGTGCCAATGTGTTCTTTGCCTAGGATGACCAAATCTATTTACTTCCAGTTATTTTCTGTCTAATAACAGTGAAAAAATTCTGACATTTTAAGGCATCAAGTAGGATGTCCGGTCCCTTCGTATGCTCTGTGAACTCTTCTGGCTCAATGGATATTTTATAGTAATTCTCCTACCTGAAGAGGGAGTTTGGGCAAAGGCAGTTTCTGTGGTCTTTGCTGGCTAAACCTCAGGGGGAAAAAAAGTACTGCTGTATGTCTTTTACATCCCCAAGTTATGTACTGCCAGAGGACTATTGCCTTTCTGCACAAGAAAAAGTGCAAAAATATGAAGTGGTGAAAGGACACGTTTTACAGTGTGCGTTTCATATCCAGGACACCAGCAAAAGTTTTGCTGGCTTACTTTACCCATTTAACCTTCTTATTTCTCTTCATCTTTCTTGCTGTTGTCCACCACAACTAGCAATATCTTCCACTAGTTTGCAGGCACCTATTTCTGTGCAGGGAGCTGCAGAGATTGTCTCTTCATACACTGGGATGCTTTCAGTAAGAGGGAAAGCCTGGACTTGTAGTTCCTGGAAAGGTTATGGAGATGGTCCTAGAGAGGCTAAGGCTAAAGGTGCAGTCCTCTGCAGTAACTCCCAACTATGTTGTTATAATTAAGTTATGTCCTTTCCCATCCTTAGCCTTTGCTGCTGTCTTCCCTGATTATTTTTTGAATTTGAAGTGTATTTTAATGTTAGTGCTGATTAGCCCATGCGCCCAGTAAGCAGAGCACCCTGCTGTCTGGTTGGTATGATGGGGACTGAACGCATAGGAGGAAGAGTCGTCCTTGGAATAAATAACCGCTTTTTTGCTTTTCATGCTAGTACAGCCAAATTACATTAATTAGAATTAATTTTTTTAAAGTAGTTAACTCTGGTTAATTTTTCTGTGACTCCTTCCTCTCCCCTCCAAAAAACAAGTGATTAATTTTTCCTAATATGGTGCCTTTTGATCATTTTGACAAGGATGTGACAATGTTTGATATCAAAGTTAAGAATGACTTAACAAATTAAATGAATCATTAAAAAATGCAGACATTAGCCGTGAAAGTGACAAGCACATTGTCTTAGAACAGTTTCTGAGCCATCCGGAGCAGAGGGGCAGCAATTTATATTCTGGGCTTAATTGCCAGTCTTGTCCATAAATGCAAGAAGTGCCAAAAGTCCCACCGCCTTGCCCTGGGAGCCACCACGGAGCCAGCCTGATGCCTGGTCAGGGAGCATCAGCCCAGCTGAAGGAGGAGGATGGTGCTTGTCAGAAATACAGTGTGGTATTCACCCTAATAGCCCTGCCTGGGGCAAAGGATGCTGTGGAAGGGAGGAGACGCCACACCAAGGGTTTCACAGAATCACTGGGGTTGGAAGGGACCTCTGGAGATCATCTAGTCCAACCTCCCTGCCAGAGCAGGGTCACCTAGGGCAGGTTGCATAGGATGGCGTCCAGGTGGGTTTTGAATGTCTCCAGAGTCGGAGACTCCACCACCTCTCTCGGCAGCCTGTTCCAGTGCTCTGCCACCCTCAAAGTAAAGAAGTTCCTCCTCATGTTTAGATGGAACTTCCTATGGTCAAGTTTGTGCCCATTACCTCTTGTCCTATCACTGGGCGTCACTGCAAAAAGACTGGTCCCGTCTTCCTGGCACCCTCCCTTTAAGTATTTATAGGCATTGATGAGATCCCCTCTGAGCCTTCTCTTCTCCAGACTTAAAAAGACCCAAGTCCCTCAGCCTTTCCTCATAAGAAAGATGTTCCAGTCCCCTAATCATCTTTGTAGCCCTCTGCTGTACCCTCTCCAGCAGTTCCCTGTCCTTCTTGAACTGGGGAGCCCAGAACTGGACACAGTACTCCAGGTGCGGCTTCACCAGGGCAGAGTAGAGGGGGAGGATGACCTCCCGTGACCTGCTTGCCACACACCTCTTGATGCACCCCAGGATGCCATTGGCCTTCTGGACCACAAGGGCACATTTGTGGCTCATGGTCATACTGTAGTCCACCAGGACTCCCACGCTCTTTCTCACAGCCTGGAGAAAGGCATGAAGTGAAGTGAGCAGGACCTCCTGAGAGGAGCAGGGCATCATGAAAGTGGATTAGGGCTGCAAAGGAGCCCAGGAGAGACACCTTCTATTTTGCTATTTTTGTAGTTTCACTTGATGCTGTTTCCTGTACGCTTCTGTTTTCCATCTGTATGTTGCCATGTATGGAAGGATTACAGGCTCCTGCTGGAAATCACTTTGTTTTCTTTGGGTGAAACAGACTTGAAAAACCTCACTTCTCTAATTGTGAGAATGTCCTCAGATGCTGTAGGATACTTAACAGCCAAATACTGTATCGAGGGCTAGAAGGAACAATTATAAATGTTAGGTTACGAATATAGCATTTGTGGCAAGTATATAATTTAGCAACAGTGGTAGAAGATAAACAGCCAGTAATGAAAGACTGAAGAAAGATGATGAATATACATATATATGACAGGAAGATCATGAAAGTACAAAGCAGCTTAATTTTATGGAAATATAAAGATCCATTTCTTCTTTTACTAACCTAGATCAGAAGAATCTTCCTGCATTATATTAAGCAATTTAAACCAAAATTTGCTAGTCTGTTTGGAAGCAAGTTTTAACAAAAGTCAGTACCAATATATGACGTCTTTTAACGTATGTCAGCCTTACTTTAGACTTAAAACATTAACTGACTATATAATGGTTTACATAGTTTAAAACCAATTGCAGCACTGCACATGAAGGCATAAAATACAGTTCAACTGTGCTTATCTCTTGTAAGAAACAATGCAAAAAGAGAAAAACAATGTGAATGATACACAGGAATACTGTTTATTTCTAAAAAAGGTACAAATGGAACAGCACATTTCTAATTTGTATCCATCATTTCTGATAAATACTAAAAGCCCGAGGAAACCATGTATTATAAATGGTCAATGTCAGGCCCTAAATACGGCACACTAAATCTGCATGTACAGGTCACAAACTTTTTTTTTTTTCCTAGGGGTGTGTCTGTATGTGGCAAAGAAGTAAAGATCAAACCCCATAAAATACATCATTTATATGCCACTCTCTGTTACAGAACAGCATGGACATCGTTAATGAGAAGCACTGCTAAAAGAATATTTCCGTGAGTTTGTTTCCAGGCACACTGTGGCAAAAAGGAGGTGTCCCCTGGGAACTAAATAGTAATAAAAATGTTGGGGGGGCAGGGGAGGTTAAGAACAAAAAAAAGAAGAAACGTGGTACTTGAATTTTTCCCCTTCTACCAGTTCATCAGCCATTGCAACAGCTTGAGGTAAAGAATTTGCAAAACACACATGGAGAGCTTTTTGCTGCTTATTTTTTTTAATCTCTGAAGTCCAACGGTGATGATGAAGGTAGCTGTGACATTTGCAATTTTCCATGCACCAGCCCATTCCATTTTCTTCCCTGGTGCCACTTACATGGTACAGTAAGCCTCCAGCATTGACAATAATTATAGCCTGAATAAAATGAAGAGGGTAATATGAACAAAGCTCTGCTGTAATTGCCTTTTCATTATTTGCTAACAGTTAGTTATTCAGTCACAGGGAAAAAATTACACAGTAATTGGTTGACAATAGGAAGCTAAAGCTAAATTCCAGAACTATGATATTTTTGCGTGTTGGTCTTTTAGACCTTTTATTCATATTTTGATTAAACAGCTAGAGCATTAAAGTGAAATATAAATGTAGCCTTGGTTCAGATTCCATAACATTAGTTTCCACCCCACACAATTTTCATTCAGTTTTGAATTTTAAGCTATCACATATGGCAGCCCTGTAAATATTGTAGCCTATTGACTTTGAAATACAGATTTGCAACTCTCCTTCACTTAGTTTAACAGTTTAACAATAGCAAAGAATCCCTTTCGCCTTAGTGCTTTGAAAAAGTGTCCAGCGTGACTGTGTGCAAACAATTTAGTAGTGCAATTCTGCTTTATTTAAGATACTGAGGTGGAGGAGCGCCAGTCTGAATGTGTTTTGTATTTTATTTGAGTTTTAAACAACAAAAAAATCTTTAGCAACCAATGTGGCTTTGTAGGTGTGGGTGTAAAAAGCGGTGTGATAAGCCCCTACACGGTGAGCTACGCAGGAGTACCCTCTCAAAGCCGTGCATAGGATTTTTGACCCAGCGATGTGAAACTATTGCAGCTGGGTCTCAAGCATTCATGGGAAAATTTGCTTCTGCTATTTATTTTCCTAGCCCTTATCTCTTTTATTTTCTTTAATCTCGTGGGGTTTACATGAACCCCAAGTTGCAGCTGAAACTTCTTCACTGTTTTATTGTTTAATTAGTTTAAATACGTGGTTTTAATTGCTACTGTTGTGCCAACTTGGCAAAGGGCCGCTCTACATACTACTGAAGCTGGTTTACCTGCTTAAAGTTCAGTGTTTGTTTAAATTATTTAATGCCACTATGCATTCATCAGAAACCCAGGTGTTACACATGATAATGCTGAAAAATTCTGCATTTTTTCTATTTATTGTAATGCATAAAATGGCTTTGTAGAAACTACTCCAGATGGTGCGAAATGTGCAAGGCTGTAACCTAGTGAAAAGTTTTAATTCTTTGCTACTGTACTTGTGTTGTTGCTTGCAATGAGTTGCTCCCTGTAAAAGTGTGCTCGATGAGCTTCCAATGACCTTATTTTTTTTCCCCTGCAAAAGGGAGCAGACACTAAGGGCTGGGCTGATAACTAAAATCAGTATATTTATTTCATCAGACATTTAATTAGAATAATGCTTTCCTGTAAAATATAATTATTAGTGCTTCAGCAAGCAAATTTTTGCAAGTCTCGGGTCCAAATGACAATGTACTTATTTAGAGCTTCGGCCGTGCCAGAAACAAGAGGAATTGTTGTACCTTTGTAAAAGCTCAAACTCCAGCAAAGTGATTGCTGGAGGAAGAAAAAAAACCCTGCAGAAGCTGAAACCAAACACAACCTAAGTTAAAGCAGGGTTACGATAGTTACTTTGAATAGTTGAGTTCTCATCAAACTTGGCTGCCCCTGGGCAGGAGGATGGGCTGGGCTGCGAGAGCCCAGCCAAGGCCAGTGCGGTGGCCGAGCTCTGCCCGACGGCAGCCCGCTCCATGACCCGGTTGGGAGCGGGGCTGATATTCTGGCCCAAAACAAAGAAGGAAAGCTCATTCCTGGGCACTTTGTGAAAGTAATTTGTGAGGCAAAGCCGTGCCTTGTCATTCTGGGTCTGATCCAAATGTCAGTGAAATCAACGGAAATCTTGTCGGGTTCAGCAAACTCTGGATGGGGTCCTCCAAAGCAAAGTGCAGGAGGAAGCGCCGGCAATAAACAAATACATCCCATCAGCCCCATTCTGATGTATATTTCATACTTTGCCCTTACTTTTATTTCGAGTCCTAGATCTTTATTATAATCAGTCAAAGTCCTGGCTTTCAAGTTGTGAATGGGCATCATAATTATCTAATGCAACTACTCCAGAAATCAGATTAGTAATTAGCTGAACCAAACTGATTGGTGTGACTTCCTGAATGCATCTCTTTAATGTTGAACATTTGCTTTGTGCTTGAAGGATTTGTTTGTGTGTTTCTTGTATGTGATGAGAGCTTTTCTGTAATTAGCTCCTGGGGGACAGCATATTCTAACAGTTAAAGAATAATTGCAGCCCTATGAAATGTGAAATGGCTTGGGCTGGCTTTTGTTGCAGCTTAATTGTATGCAACAAGTACAGGAGGCTTTTCATTTCACATCATGATAGTAAAGATGTAGCTTTCATAAATAAAGAAAGGAATTTTGTACAGTGGTAAATAGTCTCTAATATGTTAATTTTGCAGAAAAAAACAAAACAAACAAAGCACATTTGAGAATTCTGAGTGTTATTGAAGTAGATGTTCATCATTGTTTCATTAGCTTGTAGTTTCTATGTATGATTTTAATGAAAGGGAAAGGGAAGAGAAAAATAAGTGTGGCAGTAAAAGACAAATGACTTGGTGGTCAGTCTGAAGCAGCTCGTTTTCCTTTGAAATAAAAGTTCAAATGCTTTTTCTTCTGGAATTTCATGGCAAAAGAATTGGGGGTTTTGGACAGCAGTTACAACAGTGTTCTGGTAAAATTAGTTTGAATGAAAAAAGAAACTTAGTATTCAATACCTTTTTTGGAAAAAAAAAAAAGGGGGGGGGTGTTATTTATTTTCTCATGTTTGTACATTTTCAAGTAATTGCAGCTGCCCCTCTTACCTTGCCAGTGTCACTTGTCTTATTGCTCAGTTTCTGTTGGAGAACCAATCTGGGGGTGCCCCACTGTCTGTAGCAGGGGGCCCTTGTGTGCTGTTCAGGTAGCCTGAGTCTGCTGACTGTTAGCGTAGTTTGTGTCCAATGCCTATAGACAGGATTGCTAGATGCTGCTCATGAGAGGGTATTTTGAATGCAGGTTTTCAATCCAGTACCTAGTTTACTAGCCCAAAGACAGATGCATACATCCTTGCCATTCTGCACATTCAGGATTATAAGTACTAATTCAATATTTATTGATGTCTAATTGATATTGTTCAATTATCAGCACTTTGTTCTGGGACTGTAAACTGAATTATCACTAGATTATATATAGCATTCATGCATTTTTTTTTTTTCCCTTTAACGAAAAGACAAAATTGTATAAGTCTGGGTTTAGGTTAATCATCAAAGCTCCTGATCCATCCTTACCATAGGCAGCATTGCTACAGTATATCTATAATCACCATCCATTCCTGTGGCTAGTGGCATGTAGCATTTATTTATTTTTTTCAGTATAGATGACAGTGATGCTGGAGTCTCATTGTCATCTAGATCTGATAACTGTGAGTCATTTTGATATGGTTCTGAGGTAATCTACAGTGTCAGACTCTCAATGTCATCTTGTCACTACCACTTCTTTCCATAGCATCGCCATAGGCAATAGCTCTGCTGCTGCTTTTCCTTCAGGGCTTTCCCTGCAGAGGCTACAGATGGCATGAGAAGTCACCATGGGAGCTGTGCCTCCCCAGCGGTGGGAGGAGAGTGGAACTGTGTCCCCCATAGCGACCGTGCAATCAGCTCTGGCTGGGCTTGGGCATGGCCAAGGTTCACCACGATGCTTGGTGGGAGACAGGTCCGTGGGATGCTGCTGGTTTTCCTTTAGCAGCATCTCAGGAATTTGATGTGCAAGTCCTCAGTCGCTGCATTCCTCTCCACTGGGGGGAAAAGGCAGGGTGTCCTGCTCATGCTCCGCCTGCGCTTCCCGTGGGTGTTGAAGCAATTCTGATAAGAAACAAAGCATTTATTTGTCCAACCTTGTGTTTTTGCGCTTCTCTCCCCAACACAACAAGTCCTCAATATAGCTGTTGAATTGCCATTGCTTTTGCCTTGAAAAGTCTTTTGATAGAGGAAGTGAGAGCACTGGGTGACCTAGTAATGAGAATTATGTTTTGCCTATCCTGAAGGCTCTTAGGAAATGGCAGTGAGAAACCCTCTGAATATGTGCTTGCTGCTACTTTACGTACTTCATATTTTTCCATGCAATGGATGGCCGAAAGTGGTTCAAACAGTGCAGCTTGTGTGTCTCCCTGGCGGCATAAGTAGGAATGACTCAGAAGAAAGGTTGATTTAATGAAGAAGTTTGGTTTTGGTTGGTTTTTTTTAAGCCAGTGGTATTCTAAAAAATAACATTCTGCAGATAATGTTAATTTGGTCTTTTGCGGGAATTTTGCATCTATTTGAATGAAAACATCAAAATGATTTTACAATGATTATTAGTATTTTCTAAACAGAAGCCTAGTTTTTGGTGAACACAAATGTTTAACTACTTAAAAACTTTTTACACAAATTCTGGAGAATGTTGCTATGAAAGTAATTGAAAACGGTCTGTTTTGAATGTTTTCAAATTTCAGACTATGTTTAGGATGCTAAAAGCATCTTTAAGTTATATGCTAACTTCTTGCTTCTCATCCAGAAGGAGAATAATATTCACTCTTTTCTCAGAGGGCTAGTAGGAAAACTCTCCTAAGAGAAGTTAAATGTGTGGTGTGCACTGGGCCTATAGCTAAAAATAATTTTTATTAAATACAAATTACCGTAATTTCCAGCAAACGGTCATCTTGGCCAGTAGAACCATATTTATCTTGATCTGCTTGTGGAAAATTGACCAAAGACTGTACCTAATTCTTAAAATAAATAAATAAATAAATAAATAAATAAATAAAACCCTCTGCATTTAAACAACCCTGATAATGTGATAGGTGACTTCTCATAAAACAATATGTGGGAATAATGAAATATAAACTAAAAGGGAATTTTTCCCCCCATTAACTGGCTTCATGACAAAAGGTTATTGACTTGACAGCACTTAATTGCTTGTCATATTTTTTTTCCCTCTGAAACAGCGTGGTTTATTAGTTTCCACGGAGGAGGCAGCGGTGGGGCCACAGTTCAGATGTGGTGGAACCTGCTGGTTCCTGCTGAGCCCTTTGCCTCTGGTTCAGCTGTAAACTCCTTATCCACTCCCACAGCTGGGTTCAAAAAAGACCACTTGGCAAGTGACTTGTTTAATGTCACGCAGTTATTTTAGTTGACTTAATACTTGGAGAAGCACAGGGTTTTCCTAGATCCCTAACTTTATATTCACATTTAATAAGTAGAGAGCTGAGAGGATTCAGTAGAAGCTTTTTGACTATTACAGTAAAAAGATGCAAGCATTAATTTTAACCAATAGAACAATCTGACAAATTCATATTTGGTAGGTTAGTCCAAGCTTCTGCCTTACTGAATTGCATTGGAATAGAGGGACAGGATAAGTCTTCAAGTGCTCAGTAATGCCACAAGACAGTGATTACTTCCAGCAGCTATGTAACACGATGATGAATGGGATTTTTCCAAACTTGAATTTCTTCAATTAAATAAGAACTTGTTGAAGTAGTGTGCACTGGTGGAAAGCTGGTCAGTCGTAAACAATACATAATACTTCTCTTCCCATCTAGGACCATAAACAATTGCATCGTTACTCTTTTTAAGTATTCCCTGACATGAAAATGACTACAGAATTTGGAGTGCGTGCTTAAATTTCATTTGACATCTCATAAAGTCAAGACATGACTATCATAGTTCAAACTTGTAGAATAATGCCCAGAACTAATGTCATCCTTTAAAAGGCACCACACTTTTTTTTTCTGCTAACATAAATGTAGCATAAATGTAAATATGACCGAGCATCTGATAGTATCAGTAGCATAAACTGTTTCTTAATGTTTACCAATAGGGAAAGCCTTGGTTGTTGTGTGGCTGGGTTGATAAGTGTGGTACTGACGTCACTCAGGTAGGTACCGTGGGCTGAGAGCAGCTGTTTTACTGCCTTCCCCTAGAAAGAATAGTTGTATTTGTCTTTACTTAATCTTTCTAAACAGAGGGTCTTGACTAACTGAAGTCAACGAGAAACTTACCATTGACTTCAATAGGTTTTGAGTTGGTTCTTTAAGTCGTTAATATTTGTTACGTTTTGACATGAGTATATTTGCACTCAGAAGGTGGCAATCAAACTTGGATTTTTTTTCCTTATGTTATGTAGTGCTTATTTTAGTTGCTCTTGATACATCCTAACAATTGCTCCTTCCTGCGCATGAAGCATCCATATAATTTGTGTTTCTTTTCAGTACTTAAAACTAATCTTTGTTTTCTCAGGCTTTTAGGTGGGACACTTACCTTAATCCTCTTATGTTTGTATGCCTTGAAGTCATGGCGCTTTGTATGATTTAGGATTTGAAGAGCCTGACTTAGAAACTTGAGGTCAGCTTGACCTTCTTTGTTGGGCGGTATTTTTTTTTTTTTTTGCTACCACAACTGTGAGTAATTGTCAGAACTTTTTCTGAGTCTCTGGCCCTAGTTTGCTTTCTTTGTCTCCTCCCAAACACATGCACACAGTTTTTTGTTTGTTTTTTCCTTTTCTTTATTGGCCTTATTACTTGCCTGTGATATGTGGTTGTTCAGCAATTAAAAACATCCATCCTATCTTAGCATCATCCTATTCTGAATCTATATCTTTTGCCTTGTTAAGGACTAATATTTCACTATGCTAAACAAGTAGGACATAATATTCTCATTTTGTAATTGCCTTCTGATTGGGTTATTGTGGTCTCATTGGTTTATTGAGTTTCCCTCTAGTGTGCATGACATGTTTTTTTCATTTGATCCTTTCAGGAAAAAAGAGCATTGTTCATCTGAAGTTAAGAAAGCAGAGGGCATTGATCATTTCCTAAATCAACTACAACATTATCATTTTTTTGTCTGTGTTTGATTCATACAACTTATTAGCTATGACTTCACTCAAATTTTTACCTTTTTGGCTGATAACCAGTTCTTAGTTTTTTATAATATCAGAATATAGTCAGCTAAGACAAATTGATTCAGACAGTTGTCACAGAAGTATTTAGCTAAAATTACTTCAAAAGTTTTACGCTGCTTGACATTGCAGTACTGTCTTTGAAGTGTATACCCTGAAAAATACTTGTTATTAACAATTCCAGACAGGTGTTTCACCAAAGACGTGAAGATGTGTAGAAGAAGAGATTAATACTTTGCAGTAGGTTTAGCCTCTGGAGGGAATATTTGTCTTACTTGTTTGGAATTCCATTTGTCACTTCACCAAAAGCTTTGTTCACAGTCAGGTTTTGTTCTGAACAAGTGAAATTAAACTATATTTGGTCATAAGAATTAGCACAACATATGTTTGGGTGTTATTTAAATAGCCGCTGTGAGATAATGGTAAGGCAGTCTTTTACAGGCTATGTTTACGATACTTAAAGCAGGGTACCTAAAGCTTGCAAGTAGAAAACACTCAGGTAAGGATTAAAAACACTAAAAGAGCTGCAAGAAATAGTCTGGTGCCGCTGTGGCGATCGGTGAGATCCACCTCACCTGCAAGAAGCCCCTGGAGGGGGATGGGGCAGGAGACGTGACATCCAGCCCAGGCTCTGAGGGGGGCCAGCAGGGCTGGGGACATCCTTCGGCAGCTGCCACTCGGGGCTGCCCGGCATCCCTCTGTGGTCTGGCAGTGGTAGGGGTTGGCGACTGACGCAGGGGGCTTGCTGGGCTGGCTGTAAAACAGTCTGCTTCAGAGCCCTGAAAGGCTTTAGGACTACATTAGACACATGAGGGGCAGGAAGGGACCAGTGATGAGGGTCGAGATGCTGCAGGTTTGCAGTGGGAGAGAGGAATAAACCTGTGTACTGATTGTCTGCGTGGCTGGACCGTGCTGTTGAGCTTTCAGCTGAGGACTTCTTTGGAGTCCTCAGCACAAGAAGGACACGAACCTGTTGGAGTGGGTCCAGAGGAGGGCCACGAAGATGATCAGAGGGTTAGAGCACCTCTTCTATGAAGACAGGCTGAAAGACTTGGGGTTGTTCAGCCTGGAGAAGAGAAGGCTCCAGGGAGACCTTACAGTGAACTTCCAGTATCTGAAGGGGACCTTTCTTGTAAAAAGTCCCTCTCCAGCTTTCTTACAAGGGCATGTAGGGGTAATGGCTTCAAGCTGGAAGATTTAGATTAGATCTCAGGAAGAAATTCTTTACTATGAGGGTGGTGAGGCACTGGAACAGGTTGCCCAGGGAAGCTGTGGAGGCCCCATCCCTGGAGATGTTCAAGGCCAGGTTGGATGAGGCTTTGAGTAACCAGGTCTAGTGGGAGGTGTCCCTGCCTATGGCAAGGGCGCTGTACCTGGATGACCTTTAAGGTCCCTTCCAACCTAAACCATTCTATGACTAACCTGACTGAATTCCTGCTAGTCTTAGATACATGTTTAAGGACACGGGTGTATCACAGCCTTGCTACCTGTTACTTTTTGTGATGATGAGAAAGGAAATTATTTAAGACACTAGGAGGGAAATGATGAAATAAACCTATTTTCGTTTGGACATGACGCGGTGTTGTACAAATTGCTGCATACTTTCAGTAGGTCAAATTAAAAATGAATTGAGCATCAATTCCCAGTTGTAAACGTGTGACAGGTTTTTAATCCTCACTTTTGGGTGGGGTTATTCTGCAATCAGCTTGAAATGCAAAACTTCTGTGCAGTCTAGCATTAGGCGTTTGGGAACACTGCCCACTGGTGCCACGCTTACTGGTGACAAAAGGAAGGCACAGAGCTCACAAGATAGCTGCTGAGATCAAGAGAAGCAAGGGCCTTGATTTTCCTTCTGAGCACAATGTGTAAGATTTGGGTGGGTTTATTTCCTTTCTGCCATGTGAGGAAGGGGTGCAGCGAGTGTCCTCTGAGTCCCATAGGCGAGCAGTCCTCATCCTCTCCTGACACGACAGGCTTTGTGCTGGCGGTGAAGAGCCTGCTCCTGTGCAGGGACGAGGTGTGGCTGATGGGTCCGAGATAAACCCTCACACAAAAAAGGCACTGTGTCACTGAATGGGTTTCCAGTGTAGCTCTTTAATTTCATCTCTTGGAAATGTTTCTGCTCTTTCATCCAACTGCCTTTATCTTAACTTCTGATCTGAGGAAAGCAGCAGCCTTTCAAATTGAACAAACCGCGTTTCAAATAGGCTCTTCTGCTTGTGACAAGATGTACCTCATTTTCTCTGCAAGCCCTCAGCAAGGTCACACCTTTTTAATTTATTTTCTGTAAGAAAAATCTAGTTGCATGATAGAACAAGGCCAGATCTAGCTAGAGGTCATTTCTTGAACTAGTCATAAAGTAGAATAGGATTAGAACCATTTAATATCCCAGAACTTACCAAGCATAGTTCTATTAAAATGTAGGCTTCATATTTATAAAGCAACATAAATAGCTGCTCTAAGTTGTGGCCAATTTGGTTATAATAAAAGGAATATTTTAGATTTATTTTCCCTCTTTACTACGGGAGACCTTTCTCTTCCTTTTTTCCTTTTTTTCTTTTTCCTTTTTTTTAATGACTATTGGACATAAAATTCTTAGTACAACCAGATGGTGCCATAACTTGTATTTTTTTTCCATTTCCGACAGGAAATCATTCTCTGTTTTCATCGAGAAATAATTTTTGCACTAAAAATGTGGATATTCTATTAATGTGTATTTATACAGGATTAACGCACGTTTAACAGATTTTGTTATTTGTTTAGCAACAGGAAAGTACTGATCTGCATACAGTCTGTATGTTGTAGAAATTATGAGATAGGTCTGAAAGACATTGGTTTCCAGTCTCATCCTTAGACACACTGCTTATGCGACCGAAGAACCTGTGTTTACCAGCAGGGTAGTGCTTTTGTAACCAAAATTATATGGCCATTTTTTTGTTAGGTTTCTCACACTTCCTAGAGAGTTGTTTCCCATAAATCTGGCTGGTTTCATCCATATTTTCAAATACCAGCTGTCGATGGGCAACTTCAGCCTTTCACATGCTGGCATTGTTTCAACAAGTGACGTATGAGAGAGAGAGAGAGATATTTTGCTGGCGGAGACGCTGGAGACCTTTGCAGCGGTAATAGGCAGAGCCTGGGTCTTGCCCAGGTCTGGGTGTGGAAATGGGACTGTTAGGGGCTGTCCAGGTGCCCTTGCTGCTCAGGTTTTCTTCTTGTCAAGTCCAGTATGTCAAAGGCCTATCTAAATATCTTTGTTTTACGTCACGGATGCAACAGACCATAACATCACCTCAGAAGTGCTTGCAATCCATTTGACTGACATGTATGCTCACTATATGTCTATGTGTTCAAAGTTTTGCTGAAAAATATTGAAAAAGGCTATGTGTACATGCGAAGTAGCTAGTTTTCTTAAAGATTTTATTTTTTTTAATTTATATTGTCAAGATTACACTATGACCTACTGCAGCTCCACCATTCATTCTGTATGTATGTTGATGTATACACACATCACATTTAAATGCTGTGCAAAAGGGCGACCTAAATGCTCTGAAACTGAGGTAGGCATCAAAGACATTCCTGAGCTCTGACAATAATGTACTGGGTGACGATGATTAACTTTGTGTATCAGTGTGCGGCTCTGCCTTACTAAATTCCTCTTATATGGGTGAAATAATAGTGCTGATGGGCGTCACCATATGTGGGAAGGATTATTTATTAATAGCTACTAACATTTTTTGACCACTCAATAGGTATCATTGTTTTCAGCTGAACATAACTCATATTTTGATTTGTATGACTAAATTTACACTTACATGGAGACTGTTGGGAAAAATTACTATAGTCCCGCAGTAATTTATCAGAATTCAGTAATACTTCAGGGCAAATGAAGGCCTTTTCTAATAAGTTTCATATATTAAAATAACATGCAGAATTTTGGAATATTGGAACAATACCAAGAGCGTTTGTTAAAATAACAAGCCCTCAACTATCAAAGGAATACAGAAAAGGAACTGGAACATTGCTCTTTTTCCCATTCCAAATTAAAGTGATATAGGGTATGTCATCATATTTTCCTATAAACAGTTCTACGTTTAACAGAACATAATCAAGGACAAATGTTTTTTTGAGGTTAATTCCTCCATATGTGAGAAATCAGGCTTAAAATGAAGCTGTGGTCAGAGTGTCAACTAAGAAACAGTCTCATCTTGATCAGTGGGCTAGGTTTTGTATTTTGAGTCCAATTTGATAAGATTACTAATAAAAATCTGTGGTCATCTTTCTTCTGATTAGCCTAACGAGCTCCCACCACCAGGGCAAAGTGAGGTGACTCTGCAGGAATGTAGGTGTGACTTGGCTCACATGAGCAGTCCAGCTGATCTGAATGAGGAGCTTCACCTCTGAGGCTGAATATGTAAAACTGTATCTGCACATAAGCCTTTGCAGAATCCAAATCTTGGTCTGGTATCGCAGAGAGGAAATAATTACGGGATTCCATCATTCTGTTTCAGAGCTTCAATTAAGAGTGTAGTAGCACTGAAGTTATAGTTGTTTGTAAAATGGTTGTTTAAAATCCTGTCTCCAGAATATCTTTGCACTTCTTTTTCCAGCAAGAATATGTTTTGCATTCACTGTCTTCACTGTTTGAACTTCTCGCTACACGCTTGTCATTCTGCAAGTCCTGTATCTCTGGATAAGTCTTTTGATAATCTGAGAGTGGAGTGGCCTATGCAGACATTATTATAGAAAGATTATGTATGGTCCACTTTTTTTATTTCTTGCACTAAAACAAGACCCTCTGTTGTCTTAAAACTACTAGTGTTGAAGTTAAATCCTGACCAATATTAGATTGACTTAGACCAAAATTAAGCAAAGTGCTTAAGTTTATGCTTAAATTCGGTTGACTTCAAGGAGATGCAAATATTTTTAATGAAAAGAGCAAGAGAACATGGGCTTCAGTGCAGTCATGAACTCTCTGCTTGCTTTTCTGACCTAGTTGATTACCATTTTGGGAATTCAGATCCAGGGGGAAAAAGGTGAAACAAAGGAAGTTAGGGTTTGGAGTAGGAAAATAACTTAAATGGACTCTTTGAATAGTAAGGATTGTTGGTCTTGGTCTTTCTTTCTCTAAGTTATTGTGTGGAGCAAAAGTGAACATTCTTGCTGAGTACACAATTATCCTTCTTTGTAACATAGCTAGCTTTATAATGTTTTTAGTGCATCTTGAAAATATAAACTCTAATCAAAGCTACCTGCAGTGTGTTGGACGGTGTATACGCTTATTGTTTTGTCCTTTTTTTTTTTTTTTTAAGATGTGTGAAACTCATTTTAATGAAAAACAGTTCTAGAAAGGGGAGAAAAAAAGATTATGATTTAATTAGTTCATTGAAACTGTTTCTCAGTATCCTATACAGCTGGTAAAACTATCACATATTTCTCTTGGTTAATAAAACCTGTGACACATTTGTGATAGAAATAACAGTTGTACAGAGCAACAGTGGTATTAGGGATTGCTAATGGCCTCTTTAAAACAGGAATGTTTTACCTGGAAACATTTTGAATGTTTAGGTTTTTTTAGTTGGAAACTCTTCTTCCTCAAAATAGTGCTATTTGGAACTGCAAAATGTAGAATGATTTGTAAAAGCTGTTCTATGTTATTTGGGTAGACTATGAAAGAAACATGAAAGCCTAAAAAAGATCAAAAGTTTATTTATATCACTGGCTTATTTCTAGTGAAAAATCCTTTGACAGATCTCAGTCACCAAAAAATTGCTTTAGCCAAACTTATCTTGATTTCAAAATTACTTTAGATATTATAGTTGAATTAACTACTGATGTATTCCATAATTTATTCCAGCTTCCTGGTAATACAATGTTTTGACATTGTATAATGGGTACTTGAATATTTGTTAATGAGAGGACATATGACAATATGGGGCACTTCTTCCAACAAACGTCAACGTTTTCCAGCTTGACCCTGGTCAAGAAAGTTCAAGAAACTAAGTAATAACATTTATTCTATAAACAACTTTTCAGTATAGGTAGAAAAAGAAATGCTTATAAAATAGGAATTATATGCGAATAGCAGTATTTATCTTGCCTAATATTACATACCTTAAAATTGAACACCTAAGCAACATGGCTTTCTCTACAGTCAAGCAATAGGAAGACTCACCTCCACAGGGCAAAATACCCCATTTCGAGTGTCTAAGACACAGCATGGTTCAATTTTACAGGTGCTCATCTTTGTTGACTAGGCTGTCCAGGGGACCAGTAAGCCTAGATGCTTAACTTTCAGGTGACTAATGTAGGTGAGATGAATCTGATTTGTAATTCATGATGTCATAATAGCATGATTAGATTAATTAAGCAATTATTATTTGTTTGTTATAATGCTCTGTGGAAAGCAGAAATAAAATGCAGGGAGACTGTTCATAGTGTAGAAAAGACAGAGGTACAGAATGGCAGAAATAAGAGCACAGGTATGAAAACTTTGTAATTATATAGATAAAAATAGTTTTTTGAAAGGGGAAAAAAAAGATTGAACACAGAGATAAGCTGTTGTATGCTTAGATTGGTGTCCAACTTTGAATTTTCTAAATTTGCAATGAGAGAGATTAGTGCTTTTGAAACGCATAGGAAAATTGCTGCAGGATCTCCTTGTATCATCCAAAGGCAATGTCTTAGGCTAATATAAAATGGCACTGTTCATTGGGCTGTGCTAATTTTACCCGCAGAACATCTGTGGATTTCTGCTGGAAGTTGGATACTGTGCTCCGAGACACCTGTGTCGGGCACAGAGTAGGATGAGGAATGTTTGCTGCTGCGTTCCAAGCCCCGTGGAAGATTGTATGTAGGTCAACAGGTGAGCCTGAAGAAATCTGTGCTATAAATATTGATCAACATAATTTAGATTTCATGGACCTTTTCTTAATGAGAAAGGTCAAGGTGGATAGAGTCAAAGAAGCGTGAGTATATGAAGTCAAATAGTGCCTAGACTCCTAAAACGTACTAGTTTTGGGAATCAGGACCATACTAAGTAGCACTTTTCAGGGCTAGCTTAATGCTATAGCCTTCCGAGTCTGGAGAGTCTTCATTAATATCCCCAAGTGTGCGAGTTTGAGATAGGATGCAAAGCAGACCTTTATTTCTAATCAATATAAGACCGTAGGAGAACAACATAGATCCATGCTGCTTAACTGAAGGGTATTGTCCATTGCGCATTCCTGAGGTACATTGTGGATGCACATTCCCTTGTTGCAGTAACAAACTTTTTGAATATCCAGGACAATGAATCAATGCATTTCCTTGTTGCAGCCTATGTTTCTGTATGCCCCTACTCCCCTTCCCCACCAAAAATAGGAGTAATAGAAGCTACGTGGACTTACCACAGGGACTGTCACTGGTCACTGTGATACTTTTAACTGACCAAAAGAAAGAATTATTGCGGCTGTTAAGATAGTGTGGGAAATTCAGTAGTTATCATTTTTGTGAGGGTGGGGATTGGAAAATGTAGAAATACCCTGTGGTATTTCATCAATATTTTATATAGTAACATATTTCACAAGAAAGTTTTATTTACTTAGGCAATTAAGAAGCAAACCTTCCTGTTCTGTATTTGGCATTCTGTCCTAGAACCAAACGCCCATGGCAAGTTATGGTCTGTTTTAAAATACAAAATGTAAATTGGAAGAGAGCTCAGCACACACCTGCTCATCTCCCATCAGATAGGCAAGCGGCATGCAAAATGCAAACTGCAAGCAGCTGTAGCAAAGAAAAAAAAAAATCAGGACATTCTCTATGTCCATATAGAGAAGCAACCAAAGCAAACACAGGAGAGGCACAAAAGTCCTTGTGTTTCATCCTTTTCCATATAAAAGACACCTTTCTTAGTACAGTGGTGGCAAAATAAACATAGTAAAACTGAGTCTTGGAGTCTGTGGCTGGAAATGGTGGGGAGGAAAAGAAGAGGGTTCGTTACTTTTAGGATCCTGCTCCGCTCGCTGCTGCTTGTGACAAGATCTTTTTGTCAAAGTTCAGATAGCGAGAGGGGTTCATACTATTTGATAATTACATTGTATAGAAAGACTTGAGCTTCTTGATGGCTTATTTCTTTGATTTGCAGACTTCATGATTATGGCGTTTTGGCTGTGGTCCAGCCTTTTCATGCAGGCTTCAGCAGCAGTGAAATTAAAGCTCCAAATTGTCTATTTGTTATTAATGGAGAGACTCCGCTTCTCAGTATCTTTCTTTGGTACGGTTACTCCCTTTCATCCTGGTAAACGCCATGCTCTGGTTGTACCGTTGGTGAATACTAAGCTCCAGTTGCTGTTTATTTAGTGAGTGTAAAGAAATGTTTATGTTCATCATTAATTCCAGATAATTACTGCTATTAGCTCATTTCATATGTTCTGCAGGCAGTTGTTATGCTAATGGATAGGCTAGTACATCCATTCATAAAATTGCTTGCCTACCTTATAAAATTAAAGGTTTTATCCTCCCATTCCAGTTTTATCTTTAGTCTATTATTTTATACAACTTAGAAACTTTTTATGCAACCACTTTGATTATTCATCTACTTAATGGATTACAGGCAGATGCCAAATCTGCCTTACTTATAAGTATTTTGGAGTTCTGTAACTGATATTTTTTTTTTTTAAGATAAAATGGAGAAACACTTTTGCCAGTTGCTCATTTTTAATAATTTCTGCAGAAGAAACAACCATGCATGTAGAATTTTTTTTGAAATCACATTTATTCTCCTGAGAATGTTGTCTTCTAAAAGTTATTCCAAAGAAATGCTTTGCTGCAACAGAACTGCGTGGGAAAACTGACGCTGACTGCTTTCCTGTTCTTTTCTCTGAGCAGTTGAAAGGTTTTGCAATGATAATTTTGCTTACAGTCTCCTTTGTTTCATCCAGTAAAATACAACAGTCTGGAAGGGATCAGTGCATCAGGTTGCACGGTAGTGCAAGTTATTGCAGCTCTAGCAAGTTTTCACCAGGTGCAAAAATGAAACGCATTGCATTTCTTCAGGCGTTCTGTATTTTACATTGGTAATTAATCTATACACATGTTAGTAAAGAGAATGAAATTACTTTGGCTGTGTTCAGTAAGAGTCAAAACACCACCTCCAAATGTTTCTTGTAATGATGCGATGATCTGTTTTGGAAGATCAGCCTGGGAGTCTTGTTCATGTGACGGCACATCCCAAGGGAAAACCAGCAGCATAGTACTTAGCGCTCTTGTCTTTGGTTTGCTATGCAGAATGGCACTCGCTTGGTCCTTTAAACGCACCCCATCCTAACTTCTCCGCTCTTCTGTGGTGACCCTGTGCTGTGGATTGTGGCTGTGCCTCTGCCACCACAGGGGAAAGTCAACACTGTTCATCATGGCTCATTCCCAGCAACCTCCAAGCTCTCCTCTTCCTTGCTCCTTCATCCAAAATCTATGAAGCTCTTTCCAAAGCTAAAGGATTTCCAGTCTCGTCTGTAAACTTGTGTAATGCACTTAGGCTGCTGCAGATGAGAAGTTGACTTTTAATTTATTTCAAACATGTTACAACTAACACGTACTTGTCTCAAGCTGTAGGAGCTGTTAACACTTTATGCCCTGTAAAACTCTCTCAGTTGCTGCTAGAATCACAACAGAAACATAAGTCACAAGTGTCCCTACTTTGTTCCCTCTCTTTGTTCCTCTTGAGCTAGGGCAGGAGGTCTCATGTTGATATTTATTCTGAAGACTAACAACCAGCCATGGCTCAGGCTGAAAAGCCTTTTTTTTTTTTTTTTTCCCCCTCTTTATGGTGTCGTGGGCACTGCTGACTAAGTTTTTAGAAGCGAGGGAATTAAGGATGCGTTTGTGTTTATTGCTTTTTGAAGAGAGGGGGGTACTGGAGAAAAATATATTACAAATAGCATAAATGCTAGGACTTGACAGAAACATTCTCTTTAATGATATTCCCTCTCCTTCTCCCTTGAACACTGCAACAGATGGATCAAATGAGCAACAATATATTTACAGTCATCCTTCTTCAGTAGCATGAATCCTGAGGAATTCAAAAGGAGCAGTCTTCTAAATGCATTGAAAAGGAGCTCACGTACAATTGACTTAAAGAACATAACCAACGTGCAAACAGGGTCACATTAATGCAAAAAAACCCCAAAACCCTGACATGGTTTATGTATTTGGTTATTGACTCTAAATTAATATATTATGATTCATTTCCATTTTAAATAAAACACCTAAGTGCATGGCAATTGCTAGCAAGATGAGAAAGGCAAATAAAAAGAACTGATTAGCAAGAGGGTTTTTTTCTTTGCACATAAAGTTCATCAAAGGGGATCAAACTGAACTGTGCAATATTCGTGTTTTCAGCTGTAAGCTCTCATTATGTGGCATAAACTAATCTAGGCCTCTCCATCTGGCAGTTGTGAGGAGAGGGAGACAAGTAGTCAAGAACATTATCAATCAGTTGGAGTGCAGTTAAGTACTTCACTGTAATTAAACTTGAACAGCATTAAAAATTACATGTGATAATTGAAGGTGAGGTGATTTCCAGTGTAGTACCTGTAGCCTGTTTGGTGAGTATATGCTTTTGTGAACATATAAATATTGGTTTTGGGCTTAATGCCCATGTATGAGTTGATACACAGAGGATGTCATTGGATCTCTCTCTGGTGTAGACCCGCACAGTTGCGTGAATTCAATGGTGATACACTAGCTCAGGACCTTGCCAAGTCCATAAATATGAATGCCACTCTATATGTTACACCAGCTGTGTAAATCTGAATTATTAACATCATTACTGTGTATTTATCACTGCCAGACTAAGAAAGCTGTGAAGAAACAGCTATGGTTGAAAGCAGTTAATTAATTAGCTTAAAGGCAAGATTGTGGCTTATCTTAATGCAGCTATGTAGGCAGATGCAGGCTGCAATGCACCTTTTTCTCTCTGTCCTGGTTGTCCTCACTTGTCCCCATGTTTACTCCAACACAGCTATATGCAACGTGCAAAAATGTTTGCAGCTCAGGCCTATTAGAAAGAAGATGTGAGGCTACTTCTTTTTCAATTAATTATTGTCCTAAAATACATAAGGTGAGGGCAATAGCTCAGTTCCTCGGGCATCAATATATTCTTTTTTTTCAGACCAGTTATCAAAAGGAATTTTTCTTGTGTGTGTGGGCTGGGAGGCACGAGGCCGAGGGGGATTCCTGGGCTTTGTGAGGCATTACTGGGTTATATTTTGTGTCTAGAAAGTAACTTAGAGAGGGATCAGGAGAAGAAATTGGGTAGCGCCTACTTAGGCAAAGAAGGCTGAAGAGGCCACGTTTCTTTTCTCTCAAGGGTGGTGTGGAGCTGACGTGCCTCTGCAGCAGCTGAGGAAATCCACACTTGTGGCTGGAGCATCCACGTAGCTATGTAATTTTAGTTTATCATTCAGTAAAGTGCCAGAAACCTGGTTTTAGGTTGCTGTATTTCACTGGAATAGTTCTAGACATCTGGGCTAAAGGGCATCCATAAATGACTGCAGTGTTTTATGTATGTATCTTGTGTGGAATGAGTCTTTGAGCCTTGCGTGGAGGTTATGATTTCAGGCATCGTAAATGGTCACTTTGATATTATCTCGTATCTGGAAATCCATGTTTCAGCACTAACCTAGCACGCTTCGTATTTAAAAAAAAAATAACATTTTGCCACCAGAGTTAGGTTCAAACTGGCACCATCAAATGAGTGTTAAGGTTGTATCTTTGCCTGTCATACTAGATGTAACACTTGTCAAATAACACAGATGACCCTTAAGTATCTTCCAGGCATCTCAGGTCTACAGGGCAGGTTAAAGTATTGAATATCTCTTCAGAAAAAGTATTTTCTACTTATTGTTTTTTACTGAAACAATCAACCTACTATCAGAACAACATACAGACAGAACAAAAGCAAACCCCAGGAAAAGATGCTACTTCTGTTCTTTTGTTAAAAATAAATCCATGACACGTGCTTTTGTCTTGGCAGGTTTATTTCAAGAGTAATACTTTGCTGTCATTGTGCTTGCTATCCGTTAAAAAAAAAAAGGCAAATTAAGTGACAGGCAAAAGAGAAATGTTAATTAGAAAGTTCTATTTATATATATCATGTTTAACTGGACGATTCCTAAATATTTTCAGACTAACAGACCCTGATCCTGCAATATTATGGTGTCTGACTCACAAAATGAACAACAATCTGTTTACAAAGCACCATTAATCATAAGCACACAGAGATCGTATTGCTTCAATATTTTTATGAGGAAAACCATTTAGATTCTTTTTATTATTTTTTATTTTGTTTAGTTCCTATGGCAAATATAAGCTTTGCAGTATTACAAGGATCTTTTCCCCTTTGGTTATAAGTAAATATTGTTATTTATAAATACGTGTCTTCACTTCTGGGGTCACAGAAGAGAAGAGAGGATGCTCAGTTACAATGCAACAACCTGAACATTCAGCAGAAAACTATTAATGTGGAGAATAATAATATCTAGCCCTAGGTATTCGTAAATTATACACAAGCAATTTGCATATAATTTATGATTCTTAGTCTTCTGTCATTACAAAAATTGCAGTTGTGAGTGTAGAAACACTGCGGTTGCATTGATGGTAGAGGGATATATTTATATATATCTCCATTTGAACTATATTGCCATGCCGTTTCTTCCCCCTCCTCATCTTAGTTGAAGACAAACGTGTTTGCCCCACCCGTATTTTTGCTGTATGAGCACATGGGAGGCCTCTCCTTGGAACTATTTTATTTCCATAACTTCACAGTATGCTTTCCCTGCTGGGACGTTCCTCTTTGAATCAGTTGGTGCTGCTCCTTCATCACAAGATTGCTTTTGAATTACGTATGTCATGTGTCATCCATACTTCACTCTCTCCCCTGGCCCTATCCCAGATGATTGTGGAAGGGAAAAGATAGGAGCTGTATTCTAATACAGGTGTTTTTCAGAGGATGTTTGCGTGGTAGAGGTGAGTGTGCATGGTTCCACATCCTCAGGGCAGGAGCAGGTGGGTGGCAGTGAGTGTGGGGTGGCTGCCTGCTGCACCTTCTCTCCTTGTGCTGGGCTTGGGGGTCTTCAGGCTTTGCTGCTCAGCTCCGGTCGTCCCTGCTTTCCAATTTCGATGTTTTTCCCCTTAGTACCGAAATGTTTTTAACCTTTAGTGTAGTTGAGGGAAGGGATGGAAATATTTGTAGAGGCTGTCGCAGGCAGTGAGGGCCTTGAGGCAGTTTGTGTTTATTTGGTAGACTTATTTTTGTCTTTCTTACTGCCTTTTTTATTTCTGTAGACAGGTTTCTGTTTGGGTCACTGTCCTTTTCGCTTGCATTTTCTTTTATAGTCTATTTGTATTTCTCTTTCTCACTAGCATGTATGACTAGAACAACTTCAGTGGAGTGCCCTGAGTATGCCTGGAAGATACATGCTACCGACTGATGTGGCTGGCACCTGGTTTGCTTCAGGGAGTGTCACCATCACCTGGACACAAGATCTGCTCCCTGATGTCACCTCAAGCCCTTGGCTCCTAGGATGAGCCCCGTGGCTGGCCTCTGCTGACGCTTCAGGGATGTGAGACCTTGATGGAGGAAGCTGGGGCAAATGTAGTCTCTTCTGAGGGCCGTGACTCTAGGCTGCATACTGTTCCTGAGACACAAATGAGGCCTTGAAGTTCTCTGAGTTGTCCAGACACCTGGAGACCATCACTACGTTGCAAGGTGTTGGAATTTTCCATGGTCCGTGGAGGGGTCTGCGGGTGTGAGGTGAGTTTCCTGCTGTCCTTGCCTGTACTCCAGCGTCTCAAATCCCTTTCCTCATGGATCAGAAGGGTCCATACAGCCATAACAAGGAGAGTTCTGCATTTCCTTGCTTTGCCACATGGTACAAATGCTATGTGGTGATGCCAGCAAGTGTCCTCCGTTGTCAGCCACACTGGCTGACATTTAGCATTAGTGGTTTAGACCCTTATGGAGGATGGCAGAATAAGACAACTTAGATAGTCAAACATGCAAGCTTAGTCTGATCTAAGTTGAAGGTTACTGTTTGATAGATAAACTGAGATCAAATCCAAGTGATTGGCTTTGAACTGATGCCCCTGTAGATCTTTTTATATGAAAAGAAATCAAATGTAAAATGGAGATATGGCTCATAGATTTGATGAAATTAATATCTATTAAATACTTTACAAATGGGATGTTTGGTATATGTAACGAAGTTGCATATCGAAGATTTAAGTCTATAGATAAGGACTAAAGCAATGGTTAGTGCTGCCATTATCCTTCCTAAGCTCCAGCTTAGCATCCATCCTAGCAAACCTTCTCACTGCAAAATTGTTTTCTGAGAGGACGCTTCAGTTTTGTCCTCTTTCATGTTCACTTCTTTCAATTGATACCACGCTCCTTGGTCAAGTCATGTCAGAGACAACTGTGTGTTAATAGCTGTCTAACTGCTTTTCACGTCATGCTTATTTCTTTGCAAGCCTGAAACGTCGGGGTTGTGTTAAGACACATTCCACTGGAGGTGTGTCATGACTGTTACTAGCCTGGGGCTGATTGCTCTGCAGGAGGTTGCCAGGACTGTGATACAGATTTCACTGCGTGCACTTAAGAGCCAGTATTATGCCATAAATCCAGGTTTGGTCTGTTGGAGGACTCTGTCTGGGATCAGAGTTACCCTAACTGTCTTTCCATTGTAGGTTTTTTTTCCTCAAGTAAAAAAAATCTGTTATACTTAGTGTTGAGAAGCCTGCTGGCAAATTGGCTTTATTGAAAATCCAGGCTAAATGTTCATGCTAGATGTTTCTGACACAATTATCAAAACTTAAGGCATCAGGACAAGTTGTTTCATTGTAAAACTTCCTTGTATGGACCAGGGGAACTGTCTAGGCCACTCCATTCACCATCATACCATTTTTCCAAATTCCAGAGAATCCAGAGTTTAAGACTTTGACTTAATCAGCTTTCACTTTTCTGTATGAAAGCTCTAGCATTCTGTCATGGATTGCTCATAAAAATAGTATAAAATCTTAAACTTACATTCCTTAAAATCAGATTGACTCATGGCTTGTGTTCTGGGATGCGTTTCACTGGGGTTGGCTCCTGTAAGAATCAAAACAACCAAAGAGGTTAAGAACTGTTGCTGATATACCTAATTAAGTGAATAGGTTACTTACATTGAGTAACAAGTGCCTTCCGATTTCAGGGGTCTTTAAGAACAAACCTTTGAATGTTTTTATTGTGTTTGAGAGGGCCTTTGACGTGGAGGGCCTTTGCTTTCACTCTGCAAGGCAACTGGAGACAAAGAGGAGAATTCACTTGCTGAGTGCTCAGGAGCAGCCAGGTGCTTGGGTAGGGGAGATCCTGGCCATCCCAAAGACCTCGTCAGTGAAGTGACACAGGAATGATGGTTATTGCGCTGTGAAATCCTGAACAGATTTTATGCTTGTACTGCTTGCCACAAAAGAGCTTGGCATGATCAGCTCTCACCTTCACACCTGTGGCTGACCTCACCTAATTTAGCTCTGAATAAAATAGAGAATAGTTTACCTTGACTATGTTTTTACAGTGACCGACAATGTTGTTAGATTTCCACAACTGAATGAGTACACTTTTTTTTATCAATCTCTGTGTCAGGAATATATTGTTACTAATATACAGTCTGGGAAATTTTGAACACAGAGCTCTCCTGCCTTGGATGGTAGTTTTTTAGGTGCTAACCATGTCTATGCTGTTCAAAATACACACACCATAAACTAGAGGGAGACCTGGCTGCATTGTTCTAGACTCTTTTCTGTTGCAACAAGAGAAAAATCTGAAAAGAAAACAGTTCTGACAGCCTGGAAGCTCATACTGTTGTTATTAATGGGCTCTTGGGTAATAGAAGCGGAGCGTAGTCTGCTTAGATGCACCACAGCTGTAGAGGAGGATACAGGTCTGGGCTTGTAAAGGTGACAGAAAGGTGCACCGGAGGTTACTAGCAAAAGGAAAAAAACTACAGGCTAAGAGCTCAGCTGCTCAAGTCTGGTTAGTTTAATTTTATCTTTGGTTTTAGTCTCTACATTATAAACTGCCTCTACCTCCTTATCAGTCTGTTCAATTCCTCAAAATACATCCATCTAACGAGTTTATATTCTTATTTATCCTTTTGCCTTCCAACTCTACTTGCCCCATGTTTACCTCCTGCCGAGAACTCTAGACTGTGGGAATTAAAAATGGCCTTGGAGTAGAACTGAAATCATACAGGTCCTTTCCTCTGAAGCGCTTGGGAGAGATGAAGCTGGTACTTGCATGACGGGTCTCTGAATTGTGGACATCTATTGATTCAGGAGTTCCTTTGGGGGATGAAGCTAAAGCACAAAATCAGTTTTTTTTAAAACAAACAAACAAAAAAAAAACCCAAACAAAACAAACAAACAAACAAAAAACCAAACCAAAACCTTCATCTGAAAAACATGCAAAGTTTAGTGAAAAAGTAAGAAGTTTAGTTTTCAGAGTCAATAGTCTAATCACGTTAGGAGAGACTTACTGTTGTAGCAAAAATAAGGTGGTGTCCTTGTATTGTGTACATTTAAATGTGAGTGTTTACTTTTAACTGTCACTTTCCCATTATATAAAGGGGAATGCCAATGCTTTGTACTCACTACAAACCATGTAAAGAGAAACAAAAAAGTCTAGTCATCAGAACAAGTAAAGGCAGTTTCTCTTTACAGTGTTTATTGCAGCTTTCTTTTTTCTTTTTCTTCCCTCCCCTTGCTCTTTGATAAGAATCCCAATGGGGAGAGCACAGGATTTGCTGTCTATAGTCTAGGCCAAGGACAAAAGGGGTGAATATTATAGTGCTGTTGCTGTTGTGCCCATCTCTTCAGCTTGCAATCAGACTCCTACATTATCTCTTCTGAGCCCACTTTTGAAGCATTACTGAGTTGTTTCCTGTGGCGTAGACTAGTTATTAGCATGAATAAGGGCTGCTTGTTCCAACCCTAGTTGCAGATTGACATCTTTGTGCTAGCTGACCCACCTTTTCATTCTTCTTCTTTTTTTTTCCCCTCTTTTTTTTTTTAAATACTGTCAGCTTCATAAGCAGCTGTTTCATTCAGCCTCATCTCGTTGCTGGTACAAATGGGAGAGGCAAACCTTGAACATGTTACTGTGTCTCATTATAGCAACCTCGGCACTGTTACACAGCGGCAGACCGATATGTCTCTCCTGTCGCGTAAGAGCATCTATACTGCAGAACTTAGTTTGACAGGCCACCACAATAAACCGCCTAGTTATGACCACTTTTTTACTTTTGCAAAGATGGTCAAAATCGGAACATAACTGAGCACCTAAAGCTGAGTATGTAATGCGTTTACAGTCTGGCAAATGCTAGTGCCTTCATTTTATAATTTGGAAATGGAAGCACAGAGGGGAAAAATGATGCATCTGCACTGATCTTAAGTTTCCTCCATCACCACAGTTACAGGATTAGTCTTCCTCATGCATTGTAATATTGTAGCCTGTGTCAAACACACTCACGTTATGCTGCTAGTTTGTGTCAGTTGTCCGAGCAATTGTTGGCTTGTCTTTCCTTCTAGAGTTGTTTCTTTCAGGCAGTGGAGAGAGGAGACGGAGCTGCAGCAGGACAAGGAGCTGGGAACCAGGAATTACTGACCTGACAAGGCTAGGAGGCAAGGAGAAAGAAGGCAGTAAGTCTTCCTCATGAAGATCAACAGACATTTTGGGGTTGAAGGAGATAGCCTCCAGTGGTTGACGTAAAGAGGTGATGGCAGAGAAGACTGGTGATTCTGGAAGGGGGTTGATGGCACTTGTCAGCATAGACGTGACGTAAGTGACTTGCCTGGAGTAGTGCAACAGCTTCATGGCAAGGAGAACTGAACCTGTTTCCCAAGCATGCAGTGGCATGCTGTCACAGTCTTTTGTGTGTGTATTTGTGGAGCATACCTATACTTAGCTTTTGTGCTGCTGAACATTACATTTAACTTGATTAAGTGAGTGTGTATTCTTTAATTTTAGAACCCGGTGAGTCAGGCAGATGACTTAAGGCTGGATGAAGCATGTTTTCAAGGGGATCTTCAGCCCAGGCACGGTTCTCCGAATGGGCGATGGAACATTCCTTTATTAGGAGGGAAAATCACCTTTCTCTTTCAAATGGGCACAGTTGATCTATGGCACAGTGGGCCATACAAACTCATAGTCTATCATGGAAATATTAGGACTCTTTCAAGGTAAGCCAGGCAGTTCTGCAGACTTGCAAGGGCAGCCCTGATAAATAGTCAGGACTTTAGGTGAATATTGGCATCTTGAACCCAGCCTTTTGCAGCCTTTAACTAAAGGAGGACTTCCATGGGACTCAAGGTGGTGGAGAAGTTTTGTGGCTGTGGAACAAAACATTGTAGATGAACGTTACTCAGTTCTTCATGGGGCAATTTTTCTTATGTGTTCATTTGCATTTAAAATTGGAGTTGAAAATAAGGCTTTTAGAAACTTTTAATTTCTATTTAATTATGAGAATTTAACTTCAGGGTCTCTATCTGATTTAAAAGAATAATTAAAATTAAGTATGGCTGGAGTGATTTTTCACAGTTTTTCTGCCTGTCCTTTAGGACTTAAAGTAATAGTAAATTATTTGTGGCTGGGGGTGATCTATATGTAAATTTCATTAAGAATGGAATTTTGTTATAGAGAAATTCAGATTATGAAAATGACATTGCTGCCTTGAACGTCAGTAGCTAATAAATGCATTGGTTGTTACCATTACTTCTCCTAATGTCCTCAATTAAAATGATTTAAAATAGTACAATAGATAAGCAAGATCAATTAATTTTATAAGATGATCAAAGGAATGTAGTTCTGCATTGTAAACGCTCTAAATGTGATAATGGCTTTATCAGGCGGGAAAATAATTTGAAGTAGCTTAAACCTTATTCATTTTAGCTCAAGGGGCTTTTATTTGTAGCTAATCAAATGGCCTTTTGTATTTGCTAAGGTAGAATTTTCAGATCCTGTGCATTAATTTTACAGAGTAAATTTCAGACATTTTTGAAAGTAGCCAAAAAAATTCTCAGAGGGCTATGATTACAGGATCCCGCATAATCAAAGCGAACGTGATTATATTGATGTTCCTGAACAGGAGTAAGTGGTCTGCATTTGCAATTTTTGAGAAGGTTATTTTAGATTGCTTTGCTGCAGCGGCACTTTTATTCTATCAAGCTGTATAAAGCATCACTTGGGACACTGTGCCCAGATTTAACTTCCCTGTGATTGACCTTTTACATAAATGGTTAATTATATGGAATTTCTCAGGTATTTCATGTTAAGTCTGTAGATTTGGAAATGAAATATCTGGATGATATGATGAGGATACCTTTGTTGATGACATATCTAAACATGGCTTTGAAGCCATGGATGAGGGAAGTGTCATGTTGGTTAACATAAGGGGGAGAAACGTTCACAATCCTGGGAGATTTCCTCCTTAATTTCTTAATGACCATCTGTTTGCTGTTAGTAAAATGACTTTGTCCCCAGTGTGCCTCACCTTATGCACTCAAAAAATTTTTGACCGAAAGAAAGTGCATGAGAGGTATAAGAAAAATTTAACTAGATCATCTAAGGCAACAAGAAACACTAGAAGATGATGACAAGCAGTGTCCATCTTCCTGTGCTTGGATACTGTGGAGAAGCCTCGGATGAAAATATTTTGGCCACTCTGTCACCTGTGTAATAATAATAAACCTTAATACTGTGTCATCTGTCCAGATTTCATCAAGGGTTGTCAAGCACTGGAACAGGCTGCCCAGGGAAGTCATCGTTCCTGGAGGTATTTAAAAGATGTGTAGACATGGCACTTAGGGACATAGCTTAGTGGTGGACTTGGCAGTGTTAGGCTTATAGTTGGACTTGATGATCTTAAGGGTCTTTTCCAACCTAAATGATTCTATTGATCCTTTCTGGTGTCTGATTTCCTGATGTCTGATAAAAGGCCCTAGAGTGGAGTAAATCAGGTCTATGTAGTGGAAGTGGTACCTTCTCTTTGTGGGTTGCAGATAGCAGAAACATCTGAGGAGAGAGCGAGGCAGCCTGTTCTGCTCAGTCTGTTAGAGGATGTTTTTCACTTTGATAATTTGCACTTCAGAATTCTACTCAATGCATGGGCTGTGCTTTGATATGTATCATATTTTTCAGTTGTCTAAATGGGTTTCATGCATGTTTGGCATCTGCATCCTCTCATCTCTAGATTAGTCTGTGATAAAGAAGTCTGAAAAGATTTACATGGATTTGCTTTTTAAAAAAAAAAACCACAACACCAAAACCAAGCCCAACAACTAACATAAAACCATCCAGTGTCCTTTCTGGAGTGTAGAAAGAGAAATAGGAAATGCTGGTTGGAAAAGAACACAGATAGATGACACAATAAAGCCATTGCATGGGGGGGCAAAACAGGGCAGAGAGAAATGTGGGCTGGAGACTGAGGGACAGTAGTGCAGGGAAATGAGGCTATATACTGAGCATTCAGTACATGGCGCTAGGAAAGAGGGAGGAGAATGACAGAGCTGGTGTGAAAATGAGGAAAGGAAGAGGAGCACAGACTGTGTGATTCTGCACATGAAACCCCTGGCAGGATGGACATGAAAATACGTTGACGTGGTCGCAGAGAACAGAAGTAATCATTGGTTATATATGCATTCTACTATGAAAAAAAAATGTGCAATTTTTAAAAAAGTAATACTTTTCAATGTTAGATCCACTTCTGAAGTACAATAGATATAAAAGAGCTCTATCTATAAAAGTAGAATAATTATATTAAAAGGAAGTAGAGGTTTCTACAGAAGAGGGAGGAGCTCTTCCCAGAGTCAAGGACAGAGCCAAGAATAAAATCTATATCTCAAAGTTCAGGAGGAGAAGACTGAAAGAAAGTTTAAAAGCCAAAACATGATGTAATCCCCTCCTCTATTTGTCAAGTTCCACTTGAACCTTAGGTTGGTTTCTTGTGCCTCAACCCCCCTTCATTGGCAGCTGTTTCAGGATCTCATTGCTTTGCTGGTTAATGACCTTTTTCTAATTTCCAATTTCCTGGCATTTCTAATTGCTGATTTGTACTTGGTGCTTTCAATTAAGTGATTCTTTTTCCTCCCGAGAGCCTCATTTCTGCTTACCCCTCCCTCCCCACTGGTATTTACAGACGTTACCCACCCTGCTCTGTTTTGGTAGGCTAAAAAAGGCAAACCTTGTTCTCCTCTGACTTTGGGCTCTTTTCTTGATCATCTTCAGCTGTTCTAGTTGGAGCTCATCTCTCCAGAACATAAGTGACCACATCAGCACTTGGTGTTGCTGATGAGGTTTTGCTGTGCCCTGTATATAGAGATCTGTACTTTGGTCTCTCTATCAGAGGTGCCTTTCTTTATACAGTGTAGAATCATGTTTGTAATCTAAGGAACTCTTGTGCTGCTTTGTCTTTCACCTTGATGTGGTTAGCAGGAGTGCTTATGCAAGTTATGATGTGCATACACATCATAAAAGCTTTATAAAACTGTTCTTATCTTTTTTTATAATCATAATTAGATACGGTGGCTGTAAGTGCTTTCTAGAGTTATCAAACATAAAGTGTTATTGGTGCAATGTTTTTCCTCTATAATATCACAGTAATTTTCCCCAAATTCAAAGCTTGCAAAATAATTTTGGGCAGCAGCTAAAGTGGCAGAAGCTATATTTGGAGAATATAGCAAGCATGGAATTGATTTCCAATGAGGAAAACCTCTGGTTGTGCTCTCAGGCTCTCTGTTGAAGTGAGATGTAATTTAGAATATGGTTTCATGTGCTTATGTTGCCCTGGACCATGGTTAGGTAGGCAGTCATCTACAGTCGTACCAGGACTTTGTTTGCTTTTCTTTTCTTCTGGGTGGGGTCTTGCAATATTTCAGCTGAAGCCTCAGCCATAATGGACACAGTGCTAGAAGTGCTTTCTGTGCATCTACATGCAATGCTCCAGTTAAAATATTCTCAATTTTTCCTTGTTTGTTTGTTTTCTACTGCTGTTTCTTAGCAAGTAATTAATGGTTTTTACTTGTGTATATATTGCTCATCTATAATATCTTGCAGTTGTCATCAAGCTTAGGTGCATCCTCTCTATTCTTTTTTGTTGTTGTTGTTATTGAAATAATTGAATAAAACCAGGACCAAGGCAGAAATCTCACTGGGATCAGAAATAAAGCTAACCTTATAACCACTTTTTTTTTTTAGTCAGCTCTGTACCAACCTTCTATTGTTTTAGTTGGACCTGTTTTGTGAAGTTGTGTTGCAAGGCGTTTTCAGATTCACGAAAGCAATGTGTATGAGGTAGGATGAGCAGAAGAGAACTAAGTGCTTAGCATAGGTCTGAGTAGATGTGGGATAATGGTCACAGAAGTGACTGCCAAAAGCTATACTACAGCCAGAGTATCTTCATCTTGTTCTCCCCAGCATCTAAGAAGCTAGAGATCAGCCAAGAAGAAAAATTTTTGTGGCCTTGTTCGTTCAAAATAAGTTACATATAGCTTGGTATTTTTTCCTTCTAGCAGTGGCCGTAAGCAGTTGAGAAGTAAGACTAGGGTGGACATACATTACGTCCCCCTATATTCTCTTAAACGTTTCAGCTCAGGGAAGTCTTGTGAGCTTTATGCGTGACCTCCTTCTCCTTCCACTGGAGTGGAAGTGGATCAAGTCCCCATCCCCTCTCTCTACCCAGCGGTTTTACCGGCCTCTAGCAAAACCCATTCATCTCTTTTGTTGTGTGTTGTTGCTGTTATTTTATTTTTAGCTGAGGATACTGGCGTTATGCATAGCATTCAACATGCAGGCAAATCTTGAATTTTTGCTCATTTGCTAGTAATGCCTGATACTTAGTTTTCTCTTTTCTGACTGCTACTGAGTACTGGGATGATGTTTTTGTGGATTTAACTATTGTAACACCAGGTTCCCACTCTTGAGCAGTACTGGTCAGATTAGTTTCATATTGTTCATTCTTGAGAATCCCAAACTGTTCTGTTTTTTTTTCTTATTCCTCTTATTGCTTAGGTGCTTGGAACATGGTTGTTCATGGAGCTGCTATATCAGACCTAGATTGACTGATGTACAGTTTCTCAAGTCTTTCTTAAATATAGATATAAATTTATTTGCCTAGCCAATATTTAGTGGCTTACACAAAAATCTTCAAAACATGAAACAAGCACACTTGATGCACAACATCTGCCTGAGTACGCAGAGAGCCAGAAATAGCTCCAATATGTGAACTAGTCTTACTGAGCGAGATCAATATCAGCTCCCAAACGTGTGCTGCCTTATTTCTTAAAATGAGAAGGTACCATTTAGTATGTAGGTCAAAGGAGGGGAAAAAAGTAGGGGAAATGAGGATAAAGTATGGGGAGATGGGAAAAGTGTGCATTGTTGCAGCATAGAAAGTAGACAAGTCTTGAGGAATGGGCTAAATAGGATTTTGCATTTCCAGTTTGTTGAAAGAGAAAAGTCTTGTTTTTCTTGTTGCTCCCCGAGACATTACTACAACTATGTGCCACCTAAGGGTCACACACACACACGCACACATACACACACACACACAAATACATACATGGGAAAAAGGTGTATCTGCATTTTTAAGCAGATACACAAGGATATATGGTAAATAAAAATAACTCAAGAAAAATACTTGTTAATACTGCACCGTGATCATCTTTGCAAGCTGCCTGACAAATCATCTTCATAACATGACCCAGCAACTATTAAAATTTAGATCAAGAGGAGGAGGTATTGTATTGAAATTGTTGTTTGCTACGTGTGCTTGCATTCAAATTAAGCCCTCTAATGCAATGACTAAATGAAATAAGCTTGGGTCAGTCACACAACTCCAGTATGTGTTTGAGCTGAAATACGGCACTTCATCTGCAGTCTAATTCCATTTGTGCTATTACATAATTAAATTGAGACTTGAATCATGCGTTTTAAAAGATTATGTGACCATATGCAGCTTGAACAAGGGCCAGCTTTTGAAGTAGTGCTCTTTTCGTGATGCCTTTCTGCTAAGTTTGTTGTGGGTTGGATTTTTTTTTTGTTGAGGCTTTTTTTTGGGGGGGGAAAGTTGTGGGGGCTTTTTGTTGTTTGGAGTTTTTTTGTTCGTTGGTGGTTTGTGGGTTTTTTTGTTTGGTGGGGTTTGTTTTGGTTTTTTTTTTTTTTTTTCCTCCTTCTCTCTTTTTTTTGGCCAGAGAATACTTTCAACCAGGTGTGTCTGTATTCCCAGGCATATTCAGCTAGTACTGGATTTTGTAATGCTTTAGTATAACCAAATATATGCCCAAAATCATGGGGCACAGTCAGGGGGGAAAAGGTGATACCACAGCTTCTGGGAGCAAGGAATCTTGCTTTGGGTTTCTAGTACTGCTGTGTCCAACAAATGCTGAGAGCACTGATTGCTTTAACAACTTGCAACTTGATGGATATAAAAATGAGAGATTTAATGAAGGAAGCCTCTATTCTGCATTTCATTTTTGCTATAAATATTGCCCTAAGTCTGCGCAGGTTCATACAATGGCATTTGACAAGATCCTGTGAAGGTTAGGAGGCAATACTTGAGGGCACCTTTCTTTATGAGGCTGCTTATTCTTGAACCTGTAATATCACATTGAATTCAATCACAGTTATGGAAGTATCTTATTAATTTCTGATGTCCTGCATATGTATCCTGTAGACTGACCAACTGTATCATTCCACCTTCCGGAATCCTTTCTTATCTTGTGCAGAAATGCATTACTAGTGGGGAGGTGTATGCCTATTTAAATATTTTAATGTTTCTTGGAATGAAAAGTAATGCATGAGCAAAACACTACAATGTATTTTAATTTCAAGAAATAGGATTGTTACCAGTAATCTGTGTGTTGGTAAGAGGGAAGGTCTGCACTGTTCAGAGAAGTCTTGGATTTGAATGTGGTGTTAGGTAAACCTGTACAAAAAGGCAGTTCCACAGTTCCTCTATTTATTACCTGTAGCGCTGCTTCAGTTAACCACCCTCATATCGCATTTATGGGATTTATGTTTATCTTAAACACAAGGACAGCTCTGCAAGTTGCAGTACCTGAGCTTAGCCAGGTAACGTTTGCTGTTAACTTCATGAAAGTCCTCTAAGAAAGGGAATGACTCTTCCCATGGGTGTAGTGCAACCCCAGCAGGGGAACAGAATGGCCTGGTGCCCATGCCATGTGACGTGGGAGCGTGCATGGAGGGGACCAGGAGCCCCAGGTATTGTGTGCTCTGCTCCCATACCCACATTAGGAATAGCAAACCGAAGAGACTTGTCCTGGGTTCTTCAGGTGCTTCATCGAGGTACGTATTTAAGAAGTAAAACCTCCTTGGTACTTTCTAATCAATGGAGAAAAACAGTCATGACTTCAGGAAGGGGACAGGGTCTAACCTTGGGGTGACTGAATCATCCTCTTGGTCCATGCCCCTTGCTCCCCTTGATGTCCAGGAGAGCTGCCCTGCTGAACCATCACAGCTACATGCCTGCAGTTAGAGGGGAGGAGACTCTGTGCAAGGGAACATTTCCAGGATGGTCAAGGATGTTTGAGTTGGAGGCAGAAAGTGAAACGTGCCTTTCCTTGTCCTTGGTTTAGTGAGAGAGACCTCATTTTTTAGTACAGTCTCATTTTGTCATGCATCAATTTTTCTTAATCTAGTTTTCCTGTTTTGTTAATTTAGAGCTCTAGGAGAAGATTGGTAATTTTTTTGTAGCAAAATACTCACCCTCTTGGGGGAAGCTAAGCATGGCCAGCGTATCAACCTTAGAAAACCTGTGGTGATATAGGGGATGGTTTTTTGTGAGTGGCAAAGTCCTCCCGAAAGCTGCTGTAAATTCCTGTTTGCTGAAGGCCTGCTGGAGAACTTGTTTACCTTTAGAATGAAAAACAGCTTTGAGAAGTATTGAATAGTATGAGCATCAGTCTGGTCTTAGCATCTGGAGACTTCAGTGCTATTATTATTATTCTCTATTTTAGCTCATGTATGTTTTACAATGTTGTTACTTGGAAAATATTTCATCCTTAATTTGTTAGAAGTCTGCATTTGGAAGAAAGAATCAAGAAATAACTTTTTGTTCCATTTGAATTGAACATTAGAAATGCAGAAAGGCAGTTAAGAATCACTTCACGTGTTTGGTGTACCAATCCATGGATGGCAGCGGGGTATGCACAAGAGTAGTAGGTATTATTGCAAGGCTAGGGTCTCCTCCCAGTTTCCACTGAAATTTTAGCTGTTCTACTGATTTTTATATGGATTTGTTTCCATAATTTGATTTCACAAAATTTAGGTGATTACGTGATTAGTATTACTGCTTGCAGCTTAAAACTCTTTCAGTGGATTTTATTTTTTTTAAAGTGACTACATATTCTGATGAGCCATTCTGTACAATGCAGAAGGAATGATATATTCATGAATAAAACAAGACAGCATATCACCAAAAACTGGAACGTATTTGGTGTAGTTATATACTTAATCTTACTAAAGGAAAAGTAAGAAGCCTTCATTGTTATCGCTGGAATGAGTATTTATTTACTTTTACGTACAAGTAAAAAGCTTTGTACTACTAAGTGTACAGACAAGGTGAACTATTTGTATTCTAGGACTTCGAATTGGCATCACTGATTGATTATCATGCTGCTTTCCAGAGTGCTGGTACTCTCTAACCTGGGGACCCAGCTGATAGTGCAGATGAGGCACTAGCACAGGCTGAGTTCACAGCTCCCAAATTTCACTGCAGGTCCTTCGTTAGAGTGCACAAAGCTTCTACCCTCAGCAGAGAAGGCAGATGATGAGTTGAAGTTTAATTGCTAGTGTTTTTTCCTAAAAAGACACATCCCTAATAAATCAAAATTCGGTACTATAATACTTGCTGTGGTTACTGCAAGCCTGTATTTATTTTTAATTGACCTGTGCTTTCTCTCCAAAGTAGTATTGGTCAAAGTCAGTCTCGTAACTTAAAATGCTGTGGTTATTCCTAGAATGCCTTCCTGTGCTGGTTCAGCTGTTGATTTGTGTGTTGTTTCTGCTTAATCTGGAGCAGCATTAAAAAAAAAAAAAAAAAAAGTCGCCCAATTACATTTTCATTAGTCGTTTTCAAGGTTGCTCTTCTGTGCATATGATTGGGTTAAGCACCTTATAGACTGGTGCAGCTGAATCATACCCTAGGTTATTCCAAAAGTTTCGTAGCTGCATTTTCAACATTTTTTTGCATCACGTTAAATACAGAAAACCACTGCATTTTTCCAAGCTTTGGTTGGGCTAGTTAGATTTCAGAGGTTTATCTCGTCATTATTGGTCTTTAAATACAGTCATCATCATAAACGCCCCTCTGTTTCCGTTTACTCTGCAGAGGTCAAAAGATGAGGTTGGTTTATGAGCTTATTCTGCCATGTGTCACTATCGGCAGCACAATAGAACAGCAGGATGGAGAGGCAGCTCTCACCTCTCCATTTATTACTCTTGTCAACTTGGAAAGGATTTTTTACCTTGTGAAAGGCCCATCAGCAATGAATCAGTGAAGTGAAGACGACAGTTGATTTGTGAATTCAGATTATATGAAGTGACTAGGCTTCAGTGGACTGTGTAGATAAAGCAACTGTCATGATAAGGTGGCATGTGCAATTCCACAAAACCAAATTTATTGCGCATTTGAGGAAATCATCCTATTTTAAAATGCCATAAATTTGAAATTGAATATAAGTTATACCCTTGAATTCTGATTTATATTTTGAATATTTTTAATGTGATGCTAAGTAGCATAAATTCAATGCTAGGAGTTCATGCATTCTTTTTTTAAGGGTCATTTTGACTTTTCTTCTGAATATGTTATCACATTCCTGATATTTTATTCCAAGCAGAAAAATCATTTTGTTTGATATTTAAACGTAATAAACATCAGCAAAGATCAAACTGGGATGGCTAGAATAAGACAGGCAAAGTTTATGGAGAAAGGAGGGAGGCTACAATTTTCCTCCTATATACACACGCGCACACTTATTAGTAGCAAATGCTGTGTTTGTTGTCAATATGTATTTCCAGATCATTAGCGATATAGATGCCTCTCAGGTGTTTAATAGACGAAAGTGAATAATTTCACGGCCTCCCAGCACTCATTCATTTGACCTTTTCTGTAGTGTCGATCCTTAGCACTCATGAGGCTTTGCTTTGCTTCCAGTTGCAGATTCCTTCAGCGCTCCCACTCTCTAAACTCTGTCAGGATTTCGGAGCAGCATCTGACGCTCTGCTTCATGAGACTTTTTAGTGGCATTGCGAAACTCGGAGGTTTTGGAGAAAAATGTTTTGTTTGGGGTGGAATGTACGTATGGACCTGCAAAGTCTGATGCCACTTAAAGGAGAAAAGGTCCTGGCACAAGACGTAAGAAAATATTGTGAATAACCACCCTCTTCTTGGTGAATTTACAAAGTGCTGTGGAATATCCATTACCCGTTTTAAGAGCTGCCAAATGCTATAGGATTAGGCAAGGAATAAGCAGTCTTTTCAAAATATTTCATGACAGCTTAACATTAAAAAGAGTTTTAGGTTAAGAACATAACACCTGCTGGACTGGATCAGATTTGGATGGTCTCTCTGACATTGGTCTGCACCAGATGCTTACAGAAAGGTGCAAAGAAACCTATAATGGAAAAAGTGTCAATTGGGGGATTTTCTCTGTAAACCAATGCATCTAGCAATTGGCTTATGCCCTCAAGTCTGAGTTTCAGTATCATTTATAAATGTCTTTTTCCTTTCTAGTATAACTGTGGATGTTCTTATTATTCACATAAATGTCTAAGCCTTTTTCAATCCTGCTAAGCTCTTGACTTCAATAATAACTTGTGACAATGAGTTCCACATGTAAATTTGGTAGTATATAAAAAATACATTTTGGTATAGATTTGCTGCCTTTAATTTCACTGGGCACTTTTTCCAAAGGTTGGAGCTTTTAAAAAACCAAATCTTCAGAAGGCGCACACAGCTACAATAATGACTTTAATATGTTTCATTATTTATTTTTTTCTTGCTTTAAAGTCACGAAACAAGGAAGTTCACGGGGTCTACAGGCCATCTTAAGACAGGCCCTTATTCTCATACAACACATCTGGGTATATAATGTCACTTCAGAGAGACGCCTCCTCTCATATCCCAGTCCTGCAGAGTTTAGCAGAGAGTTTCTGCCTTAGCTCTGCCTGTTTTGTTGATTATTAAATTTTAGGTTTCAGCCTGGACTTTAGAAAGCAGCGTACTTCAAAGAATTGTTGGTTTGCATAAGCGTCCACATGTTTGGACACTTACCAAACATATGGGTTTCTCTGAATCGCCTCTGCCCATAAAATGAGATGGACATCTTGAGCAATCAGATTTTTCCTCTGATATTCTTAATATCAGCAAGTTATAATCTTTAGGTAAATGTGAACAAAGATTAGTTTAAGAGTGGGTGGTGTTTACCTGACAGCTTATTTGAAAGAGGTTTTTATTTAATTGCTGGATTGGCCTCTTACAGGTTAACTACGTCTGTACTGGCAAGGATACGACTTGTCATATTTTATTTTGTATCATTTGGATGCCAAACTGATGCATGTGAATCTGAAAATGAGTCCTTTGGAGAGAACTTCTTGGGAGCTACTGCGGCCAGAAATCCCTCCTGGCGTCCGCCAGGTCAACATTTCCTAAGTATGTTCTAGGCAGAGCCGGGCTCTCTGATGTGGTACAGGCTTCTGACCTTCCAAACAAGGCACTGCTTCCACAGCCTTCAAGGCTCCAGATGGCAATAAAACCTGGGGTAAAACTCTACCTCCATAGTTTAATGGGAACATTTAAACCACCTTCTTCTAATTTCTCCATGGTACCTATGAAAGCATTTAGAAAAAGACCATAGTGCCCAGAAATCTCTGTAGCTTGCAGCCCTTTTTCTTGTGTGGTATCACCAGCTGGCAGAGATCCGCTGCATCCGCCGTGGTTGGCACTTTGGTTGCATTCGTGCCCAGGATGGATGCTCCTTTCATCATCCCCATGCCCCACCTGTAACCACATGTGCTGGAGAACTGCAGCACAGGAACAGAAGTACAGGTTAGGGGACTGATCCAGAAAGAAGCTTCAGACACTACAATAACAACCATAATAATCCACAGGACTATGAGTTTTCTGTTACTTAGAGGCAAGGACACAATTTAAGTGGAAAGGAGGAACACAGAATGAGTTAGAATCCCTAATACTAGACCAAGGAGTTTCAGGTTATCTGAAAATAACAAATCTGTACATCGGATTAGCCTGAATTCTGTTGCATGGGTTGCTTACTACATTTGCTAGGCTGTAATGAGTACTGGAGAGACTGTTTATCATTTGCATGGTTTGAAAAACAAAGTACAAGATTAATAGAGATCTTTGTATGAACTGTTGTGAGAATTTGGATGTTTACAAATCAAGTCAGCTCTTTTCACTGATTTTTCGTTGTTTTTAAACTAAACAGTGTTTATTAAAAGGGAGAGAGGAAGGAAGGAGAAGACTAGTCTGCTTTGTGAAGGATAGTCCATAAACTCACCCTTAAAACTCAAAGCATGCAAGAGTACAAGTACCACAAAGAACGCAGCATCCTTCCATATTTATTACTTGTGTTTGTAGCACTTGGGCTCTCTTGCTCCGAAACACAACTGCAACTGCACTGTGCAGTGTACAAGGGACCACAAAGCTGCTCTTTGCCCCCAGAGGTTTACAGCTGGAACAGCACAGAGGCAGTGTGGGGAGGCAAAGAAAATTGAACTGTATTGAGCTGGCTAAAAAGCTGGAAAGTAATTTTTCTCTTCCTGTTGGCATATTGACAAATTACTTCACAAAAATATTTGTTTCTTCAAACAAAGCGTGTCTTTTTTTATTTTTATTTTTTTTATTTTCCTTTCCTTTATATCTCATCTTGTGTTAGAACTGCTCTTCAGCTGAAATGCAATCCTGTGCTGGAGAGGATAGATAGGGCGGCCGGCTGGATGTTACCACTAGAGCGTAGGTAAATGAGAAAACACTTGTGCTGCTCTTTTTAGGGGCTGGCAGCTTTGAAAACTAGCTTTCATGTGAATATCAGAAACTTTATTGCCTTGACTTGGGTGACCTCATCTACTAGAATGAAGTCATTCATCGAGCCAAGAAAGACAAACCTTCGTTCCAGAGAATTAATCAAGTCCATCAAGTGCTCTGCTTACATCTTATCTCCAGCCAGTGAGAGAGCAAGCAGTTAAAAACTTGACAGCCACCAGATAGCCTCCTGTTCTTCATGTTATGCTAACATCAAAAAGGAGCAAAGAGGCTTCCAAAAGCTCAAACTTGCTACTGGATAAGCACAGCTTGACATAATTTCTGACTTGGGGATTACATTGTTTCAAATCAAGGTATTTCTTCGAGAACAAAAACATGGCATTCCAGTGAACTTTAGGGTTTTTTTAAAAAAAAACTATTAACTCTGCCAGATAGGAATGCTGAGCACATAATTGCTCACCCTGCCTTTTCATCCCAAGCTATCGCAGAACCCATAAACATTCCAATTAGGCAGCCAATTAAAATGAGAAAGAGCCCTCCTGAATTATACAGCAGTTGGAGGCTGTTCTGCCTTTCTAGTTGTCAGCCAGTGAAAGGTTTTTATTGCATTTGAACTGAAGGAGGTGAAAGAATTAAGTGAAACAGTGATGTTTGAAAGGCCCATGTGAAGGGGCAGAGCAGTGATAATAGTTCTCAGCACTAGTGACAGGGAGCCATTAGTAAGCTATGAAAAGCTTTGTTATGCTAAGAGGTGGACATTATAAAAGGTAGAAGAAAGCAGTTACTTATAAATAAAAAACCCCTTAATTTTGTTATTTTATTACTGTTATGGCAGGGACTGTATAATTTGAAAATCTGCCTATTTCACATGATGTGTTGTGGGGTTTTGGGTTTTTGTTTTGGTTTGGTTTTTTTGTTTGTTTGTTTGTTTTTAAGGGGTTATTTTTCAGCTAAGCTAATGCTGGCCATCCTGTTCCCAAAGTGTCTGGTGCGGAATTTTTTCAGAGTAAATTATTTTCTGCCAAAAGGTCATCCACAACATTAAGATATCGGATAGCAATGGTATGACACAGAGATCCAAAGCTATAGAGAAGGCAAAGGGAAAAGCTAAATGTTTTGGATGCTGGATTGAAAAATGTCATTTTGCGAAAGTGGATTATAGCATAAAACTTTCCCTTTCTTATTCTCCATGAGGAGGCGTGCAATCTTACTAGTTCTGTTTATGCACCATAAAAGTCATCCTTGCTGTGCTGGTTTATGCCCTTGATTACACCGTTCTTGACCTTTGGGTGATGGCTAAAGCAGTTCCGTACACCCTAAATTACCGGTGTGAATTTACCAGCAAACCTATTTTTCTGAGGCATACCCCACACCAAATCACAGGGAAAGAGCTGGTTTTTCCTAATGCCACCTCACTGTGTTAATTTCTGTGCTTTTTCCCTTATTCTTCTCCTGTTAAATGCTTTTGGCAAGGTTTCACTCCATTAGCAGGACAGTCATGGTTGTATAAGTAGGAATTGAGCGGAGAAGTGATGGGGGGAAGTACATGGGTTGGTCCTTCCTCTGCCTCAGACATGTCTGAACAAAACTGTGCTAGACTGAGTAATTTGTATTTTCCTTAGGGCAGGAAAAACTTATTCTATATTCTTCGGAGCTTGAATGTTCTTATGTTGCTTAACCTGAAATAGTATCCCCTAAATGTGTCTATTTAGTGGCATATGATGTCAATTGACACTATACCTTCCCCCCCGCCCCTTTTTCTTTTTCATGTGGAGTAGTATCAATGTCCTACGCTTAGTTTTTCAGTCAAATTTCATCTCTCTGACGCTGCTTCATCTCCTCTATTATCCACAGTGCTTTCTGTCTCATATTCTGTTCCTTCATGCATGCCTGCCTGTTTCTTGCTTCCACCTTCCCCTTGTTTTCTGTTTTCTCCATTAGTATTTACTGTTCAGCCATTGTCTCCGTAAGGGACCCCGTACTGCAGCTCTTATCTGAGCAGAGCTCCATTGGGATTACGGCCTCCTTCTCGCTTACACCTTTGGTTTCCTGTTTGCCACCACCCTGCCATAATGAAAGGGTCTGTTGATTCACCTGTAGTTTGGCGTGATGGTACATGACACTTCTCTAGAGCAGCGACCACCTCCAGAGCTGGCTGACCAGCACTCCAAGGCAGAGTGGGATCACGGTGCCGGAGGCAGGAAGGATACTGGCTGTGTTCAGACATGTCTTCCTGGAGAGAGATAAAGAGCAGCAAGGACATCAAAGATGGAGACTGGGTAGGCACTAGAGCCACGAAACTATGAAATGCAGATATCCTACAGCTTTTGCATAAGCAAAATATTTTATTTATTAGAAATATGTTTTCTGGCAGCTCAGGAAGTATGACTTTTTCTCACAGAGACAGTTTTATATGTTGAAAGAGCATAAAAAGCAGGAGTCATTTTGTGCATTACATGTCCTAAAGGCTTATATTTAAGTGTTTTCCCACTTGGATTTGTGCATGCATCTCATTAAAACAGGGCACAAGGAAGCTGGGTGATGTTTTACAGTATCTGTGGTGCAGAAGGTCAGACTAGGTCTAGCAATCACTTACAGCATGCATATTTGTGTAAGACAATTAGTTTTCATACTAAAATGTGGCACCGTTCATTTCCCTTTGTTTTCTTTTTGCCAAGTTACCATATGTACAACAGTACATCTGGGGTAATGGCTGAGCTTTGCAAAAGTTGCACGTGCTGCTATCTGAGGAAGCAAGATGGCTTTTGTCATAAGAGGGAATAGAGATGGGATATTTGGGTTGTTTCTGAAAGCCTACTTTTAGTCGTGAGTCTGGTGTCATTAATTTCTCGAGATTAATTTCTAGTTTGACCCATAACTCCTGGAAGGCAATAGAAAAGCTTCCAGTGGCTTCAGTGAATCTGGTGAACATAGAGCAACAACTCTTTGTTGCTATCTCCCTTCTTCATGCTGCGGTGAAGGACGCTCACAGAACTTCTGTGGATTGGTGGAGTGTATCTGCATGCAGGCACTGCCTGCTGTCACCTCTGAGAAGGGAAATGCCGAGTGGCTTAGCAGCAAGTGTCCCACGCTGCTGCCAGTTAGGTGGATGTGCACCAGCATGGATGTAGAAACTGGATTTTACTTAAAATAGAAGTTTTTGATTTCAGGAAAATCTTACCTTTGTATAGGAATAGCACAAAATTATTTTTAGTTGGCAGAAGGTACTCAAATACTAACTGGCAGCATCTCCTGGGCTAAAAAAGGAGCGTTTCTTATGCAGGACCCAGACCAAATGTTGTTTTCTACACGAGAGATTACCAAGATGACTACCACTGGACACTGCATAACTGGAGACACGGACCAGCTTCACGACCACCAGCAGTTACTTAAAAGCGACTGTGGTAGAGGCTACCCAGATCTGTCCTTATGCTTGGAGACACTGACAGCTGGGAAATTACATTGTTAGTTTTAGGATGTAAAATGAGTCTGATCCAAGTAAAATACTGATTGCTTTTTCACTAGGTGGGAAACATGTAGTACAGAAATTAAATTTGGTGACTACCAGTTGTACCTGAAGCTGCAGACAATAGGACAAATCCAGCTTGAGTTAGATATCACCACATGGTAAATTGACTTATAATGTTGATGTGAACTTCTGGTATGTTATTAAAACAGGCTATTCCTGGCAGCATTCAGATACTCCTGCTAGAAACGGACAAGCAGGAGAGGAACTCTGCCAGGCAAACTGGCCGAATTGGTAACCTTGGAATATAGTTGTGAATTAAGGAAAGGGGGGAAAGAGAGGGAAAAAAAAATAAAAATAGAAAGAGTGACCATACAATAATCATGTCAAAGACTAGGCTGTGTAAGACTGAAGTTGCCAATATCAAATCAGGACCACTGTTCCACTGGCTGCTGTTTTAAGAGTGAAAAGAAATTTAGTAGAAAAATGAATACTGCTGAGTAGAAGTTTTCCCGTAAAGGAAAATCAGACATAGGGAGTGCACCAGCACAGTTAGCTTTTCAGAGATTCCCACACAGGCAGAAAGCAGGACCTGTAAAGTGACTGCGGCACTTGATAAAATAATTTAAAAAAAAAAAATCCAGAGGTTAACAAGAGTATTTCTAGAAAGGAAGTATTTGAGAAGCTGGTTTTTTAAGTATGAAGTTGTTTACAAACAGTGATGTGCTCGGAGATACACTTCTGTACTGCACTGCACCTATGTCAGGTCATGCTCCTTGGAGTACCTTCCATGTTAGATTCCCCAGCACATAGATAGAAATGAAGAAGAAATTAATTTGTGTGCTGAAGGATGACCTGAGCCATGTGCAGTACCTGGAGTATGACCCACGCCCAGTCTGAGAGCTGATGGCATTCTCATATACACAGATGACACAGAGCCTATGAAATAGGGGAGGAAACTCTAGTGGGTAAGGAGAAGATCCTAAAACTCTTCATGGAAATGATAATCACTTGCCAGTAATAAGAAGTCTGGTCTGATGATCTCAAGAGGAAAGGCAGAGTTACAAGTAAAGGAGAGGGGAACCAAGATTACTAACCAGAAGTGCCAGATAACTGTGGAAGCCCTCGAAACTCATCATCTGTTTTGGCAAGATACCACTGATCAAGCGGCATAGAATGAAGTTAATCCCTGATTGTGTCAGCTGCTGTACTAATTGCAGTGTCTCAATAAGCAAATATTACAGTGTCTTTGTTGTTGTTGCATCTCTTGCAGTGTCCTAACTACAAACTCTGTGAATTTTGTGTCCCAGCCATGAACAGTAAAATGCACTGGCACAGCCATACCAGAGTAGTGAATGTTACCTTTGCAACTTGCTCCTGGAAATTTAAGGCTCTTGATTTTATTTTTTGCTGATTAGCTTATGATTTATATCCATATCTTTAAAGCTGTTAAGGTAGCAGCAACTGTGCTATGATGTGGTCATGCTGTATACATGTGGCCTTTAAACAGAAAAGTACATGAAGGATAATTGCATTTTTCTGATTTTTTGGACGAAAATGTTCAAATATACCCTGATAGTTAATTGCATGCATGTTTCAATTTGCCTTTTTTTCTGTAATTAATTTTTAATGGTAGGAAACGTGAAAAATCATCATTATTTTGACTATTTAGTCTTGCTTGCTTCTTAATCCTCTAAATTTACTGCAGAGATAATGGGAAGAAGGGATGACATCATGCATATACAGCTGCCTTTTTAAGTGCCAGGGCCAGAGGAACCACTTATAGTAATTAGGAAGTCCTTAAACAAGTGTTTGTGAAGTATTGGCTAACCCTCACTGTTTGCTTTTTTCCTGGCACCACACTAGAAAGGTTTGACCTTGAATAATTATCTACTCACTGACTTTCTATCCTTTCCAGTTACTGGAGCACACAGACTACTGGTTGATTGCTTTATTGTGGTGTGATCTTTTCCATATTTTAAAATATAAATAAAATAAAAAGGCCACCCTCCCCCTTAGTCAGGCAAGAAGGTGACTGAAGTACAGGACTGAGCAGGCCCTAAGGAGTATTTCACAAGGATCAAAGATAAATGGAGTAATACTTGATTAGCCTTCTATAAAATACTTAAACTATGTAAATTACCAGTCTTTTCACATGGTGTTCTTCAAAACTTCTTTCCATTCATTTTTACTCTTTCCATCTGGTAATCATTTCAGAATCTTCCTACAGTATATTTATATTTATTTTTACCTTAATTATCATTACCCACTTTTTAATGTTTTCTGTTCTAAACCTAGGAAAAATTGAACAGCTTAAAGACAATTGTGAGCCACTTTGGAATATTCGGTTCAACTGATTAAAAATGAGGTCTTCTAAGAAAACTAGAGGATGAAGTGTTAAATATAGCATCTTTTGTCTGATCCAGTCAAGTTTCAAACTTGTCATTTACACATTTTAAATTCATCTCCTTATTCAGCCTGCATAGCATTCAGACTTTGGACCACTGGATGCAGAAAACCTTGTTCACTAGTGCAGTGAGCCACTACACCAATTGGTCAAAGTCATTCTTCTCAGAATTATATTAACTCACATAACAGGATACTTTTTTTATCAGAAAGGTTATCATATTTTTGTGTGATGAAAAAATACATTTCAACATAGGTGTAGGAAAAAATGCAAACAAAACCAAAAAAATCCAGGCAGAAATACCAACATATGAGTATTTCTTTCCAATGAATTGCATTTGTGTTCTCTCTTTACTGCATGCTAATTTTTAGGCTAAAATCTATAGTGATACCCTTGTAGAAAAGAATACATTATTATTTTTCTAAGAAATTTAACTTTAAAATAAACCTTTGCTTTATTTTTGACTTGTTTTTAATTGCCATTCTACCTCCCCTGCTACTTGAATGAATTCATACAGTTCTCTTTTTTTTTTTAAAAACAAAACAAAACAACAATAAAAACCCCAAAACCAAACCAAACAAACAAAAAACCCCAAAAAACCAAACCACCTTATGTTTTAGCCAAATTAAACTGTGTCATACTCGGTATCTTTAAAGGTCTTTCATCTACTCTATTATATCTAAGAAGCAGCGCCACTGTCAAAAAAATCAACTAATTAAGAATGCAATGCTGAGACATCACCTTAGAGGCAGTGTCTTTTAGGAACAATGCTGCCAACAGAAGGGTCAAGGAACGTGACACCAGCTGCTGTCTGTGTGCTGGGACGCTCTCACTGCCCTGCATGCTTCTCATTTCTCTTCTGTAGCCCATGCAATGACTGCATGGCCTTTGTAAACGTTAGCAAGATTAAAACTCAAGGTTCTGCTTCTAAACGGCAAACTCCTGGAAATTTGTGAGACATTATTGTAAGTCTTGTATACGCAATTATATATGACAGCCATGTATTATTGAGAAAATGAAGTGGCATATATACTGTGAGGTTCCTAAGGAGCATTGCAGTAAGTTCTGAAGAGCTGCTGGTACGTTTCCTCGTCTAATCTGATTACTCAGTCCAGTGGAAGGGGAGCTTGAATTGTTCTGAATTATACTTTGTCAAATCTCAAGACTGACAAAGTGAATCTGACTTACATATGAAAAATGGATAAACCCATGCTTTATTCCTAATAGCAGTATTTCTCCAGAGATGACTGTAAATTCCACTTACTTTGGCTCAGAACACTTGCAACGTAGCTGGAAACAATTTTTAAAACATTAAACTGTTTAATATAGAACCCATTCTGTCTTGAAAAAGAATCTTGCCTCATCAAAGAACAAGAAAAACTGTGTTTGACGGAAGTTCGGTTAAAGGAAATCTCTGTAGTGCGATCTGAAACTTGCTAACCTTGTGGGGTGCTAGCTTGCCAGGGAGGAGAGAGCATCAGTGGAGATGGTGGCATGGTGTGGAAACCTGCTGATGGACATGGGAGAGCCGTTAGGAAAAACTCTCCTGCTGTTTGAGGTGACGGTGGAAGGCACAGAGTGAATCCCTAAATCAAGGTTTCCATGTTCTTTCTGTGTCCCTCTAAGTGAAGTTTATTAAAATTTTAAGGTCTCTGAGCTGCTAGATCTGTGGGGACTTTTGTGCATTTGTCTTAGTTTTGAAAATAAACCCTTCAGTAGATGGCATCTGTTTTTCCTGCTGTTTCTGCTTAATATGTTAGAGACTCGATTTTTATAATTATATAATTCTGGGTTTTGTTTTTTGTGTAAGAGCAACCATAGCAAACAGTATCCAGCTTGGGATTTTATAAACAGTATAACACTCATGAGTGAATACCAAGCAAATCATTCTTCTGGCACATAATAGCTTAATTACAAAATAAAGATTATTTCAATTAAAACTGAAGTCAATCTATTTCTGGGTTTAAAATTACTATTTCATAATGTACATCACAATGCATATAGCAGCTTGGGGCAGGAAATGACTAATACTTTATCCAATTTAATTTATATCAGTGGAAGCTTAACCTTGATGCCTTGGCCATGTTTCAACTGGAGTTAACACCCTTATTTATATAAAATTGCTCTGAGATGTTCAACAACACGCAGCGGCCATGGCCATTGTTTTAAAACTCATCCCAAAGACTGCCTGTGCAGCACACACCCTCCTAGCTCTTTGGGACACTGACTCATGGCTCCTGCAGCACTGATGCTCCGAGTGAGTCATCAGCTCCACTCATGGAGGCGATTTGGTTGTTCCTTCTCGGACCCCTCTCCAAACAGAGTTACACCCCTGCACCTCTTATCCTGTGGATCTATGGCCTATGAGAACAACTTCCTTCCTCAGCCTCTTGCCCTATCTCCTGGGTTTGAGGACCATTTTTAGGTGCTGTGATGGTGGGACTTTGCAGTTTTAGCCCTGAAGATTATCTCCCCCAGGAAAGATTCCCGCAAGGCAGCAGGAGTGTCTCCTGCTCCCTCCTACAGCAGCAGAGCTTGTTGTACCCCTTCCAGTTGTCTGGAAGTAGAGAAAAATAGAATTGCTGTTTGGGCAGTTTTTTGATGCGGGTTCACATGTCTGACTCAACATTAAACAGGCTTGACTGTTTGCCAGAATGCTAATGTAAGTAATTGGAAGAGCTCCTAAGTGGCTTTAAAGTACAAGTATTTTTAACTACTCATTGTAAAGATATAATGTACCAAAGGTAAGTGGCCTAGAAACAGGATGTTGTGGTGTAGAAGCTGAGGCTCTTCAAAAGCATAGAGGTTTTAAAAATGGCTGTTGTTGTGGGGTCCTCTGTGCCCAGAGCATGTTCATCCTGGGGAGCAGCAGTAACTTGCAGGCATCTCTGGGTCCATCACAGTTTAGATACTGAGAAAAAAAACATTGTTCTTCAAGTTGTTTTGGTTATTTTTCTGTCTTTTCTACACAGCTTCCTGAGCAAATCACTATTATCAATCAATCATTGTATTAACAACCACCAGGGACCCCTCCTACCATCTCCCTGATCTGTAGGAGGCACACAGGTGCTCAGTCACTGGTGCTGATGTGATGGCAGAGGGTGCTCATAGCTGGAATGGTTTCCTTTGAGATGTGCAATACAATTGCATATGGCCACAAGGCTCTGCCGTTCCAGGGTATCGTGTTGTACCACTGGCCTGAATTTACTCCTCTGCTAATTTTAGTCTTGCAATGTTTCTTCAGAAAAGGACAGAGTATGTAAGAAGAGGAAATTAAAATTATCTTATTATTATAAAATTATAATAAAATTATTATATGAAAAATACAGGTTATGATTTGTGATATCACTAGGTGCTTCGATGTCGTCTGCGCACATTTAAATATACTGCATCTATTAAACCTTCAGCCTTTCCAGACTCAAACGTTCTTGTACTTGTGTTGAAATGTTGTCATGCTGAATTTTTCAGCTTATTAAGAATTGTGTTTGTTTACCTTATTTTGGGGTTATTTAACCATATGCACACGTACACACCCACCTACCCCCTATAGCGTGTGCTACTGGAAATGAGAAAATTGCTCCTTTTTATGGATGAATGGATGCTGGATATTTGAGGTCTGGATTTCTCTCGGGCATCCAGCTGCATGTTCTGTTAAATTGCTTCATATGGCTCCAGCAAAGTGGTCCAAGGGCAGACTTGGGGCCGAACCTGCTGGCTCTGACTTGCCGGCAGCACCTGGCACCATCTCTCCTGCCCGCACCCTGCGAGGAGGAGGAGGAGGAGGAGGAGATGTGTGGAGGTGGCGGGGGGGCTCTGACTGTAAAGAGCTGAGCTCTGTGCCAAGAACCACTGCCCCCCGCCATAAATTACAGCGTCCCTGAAATCACTCTAATTTGTGCCAGGGTGTATCAGCTATCTAAAAGCTCTCTGCATCCACAGCCTCCCTCCCTGCCACCTGCCTCCTGGTGCCCTGGGCTCTGCTCTGGTTGCAGACAGCGTATCCACCTTGGGCCAACCCCATCTCTTACAGACTGTCCCCCTTCTGCTGGCTCTCTCTGTGCTCATCTTCTGCAGGGATAGCAGAAGCTGCTGGTCAAGTTAAACATGTTAAGGTTGCATGTCCTTCTTTCAATAAATAACCCCAAATCATTTGAAACTAGGGTGCAAGAAATGGTCCCTCAGGTGCCCTTTCCCTTGGCCACCTCCTTTGGGGTGCTGTGGTGTTTGAGGGCCTGCAGGCCAAGCCGGGTAGGGGCTGGCTGGCCCTGCCTGCCCCAGGCTCTGGGGAGAGATTAGGCCATCCGTGAGGATGTTGGGAATTGCCAGGTGGCCCAGGAGCAAGGGACCTGCTGGCCAAGGGGCGGAGGTGCTTTCTGGCCTTGTTTAATTTTTCCAGCCCAGGAGATGAGAGATTTTTCTCTTTAAAGAGTTATCTTTATGTGATTTTTTGTTTGGGGTTTTTTTTGATGTTTTTTGGGGGGGTTTTACCTCATCATTTGTATAAAATGTGGCATTAGAGAACAAGTGGCTTTTGGTAGGTCTTCTGCTGTTTGCCCTACAAGCCCCCGAGCCAGTCCCAGCTGCAGGCTGCTCCCCACGGGGTCCCAGCACACAGGGCATCCCTGCCATTTATTTTGCATTTCCAACTCAAAAGCATTTTACACCTCTGAAAATCCTCATAAATTTCCATAAAATATTCCAGGCAAAACGCTTTAAAGTGTTCCTTGAGAAATTACTGTATTTTACATTTGGTTTATCCTTTAAAAAAAGACCTTTTTCTCTACTTACGTGCGGTATCATTGATACAATGTACATTGCATCCCTCATATTAATACTCTGATCAATCACTGCTGACAATACAGCGTCTTTGTGTGAGGGGCTGTAGGACAAATGTTTTAGCTTGTGAGAAGAAAATTGTTAGCATTTGAATAGAGAAGAGCACGGGGGAAGGATTAATAGCCTACTTTGATGGATTAGAATGTAGGGAAATTGCTCAATATTAATATGAAAATGTTTGTGAATTGGCTGTGTGGGGCTGTCAATAGAAAATGAGGGCCAGTGATTATGTCTCCAAGGCCTTATCAGTTCAGACTTGACTCTCACCAAAGACTTTCACACAAAAGACTGATGAGAGCACTAGAAAATAGCTGAATAAGAGCCGCTATAATAAGCGAATCGTTCCGCCACCAGTGTCACCATGTCAGGTTTTGTGCCCTTTATGTAATATTGTACATCTTTATATTAACATATCTGAATATGGATTTGTAATAAAAGAGGCAAATGAAACTACCTGCTAGACATTTTTATTTCTATAATTTTTGCTTATCTCTGAAATACGACTGGAAAATGAGCTAGGGTTAGTCTTAATAAACAACCGTGTCTACAAGGGAGATTTCTTTGCAAGTATTAGGTTAATGGTTTCAAATATGGCTGCGTATTTATTCCTGTAAAGATGGTCCTGAAAGACGTCACGGGAAAACTTGTTTCCTATTACCATAGCTTCAAAACAGATCAAACAGACTGTTTCTTCTGTGTCCTTTGCTCTTAATAAGGTTTTTAATAGACTCCAAATGCAGAAGTATGCCTAGTTATAAATGTATTTAATATAATTGGTGTATTTCAAGTAACCGTACATATTAAATTACAAATTCTCTTTTTTTATATTTTCTACATACTTTGTCTACCTAGAGGCTGAAATAAAGCTATGCATTGCTTGGCTGTTGACATGTATCTTGTGGAGCTGGACCTCCAAAAGACACACCCGTACATTGTTAGTCAACTTCTTGAAGTAACTTATTGCTTGCAGAAATTTTACATCAATTTTTGAATAGATGCAGGATGTATCTACTGCTAGAAGAACTTCTTTCTATTGCATAAAAAAAAAAAATTAAGTTTATTAATGAATGGCTATGATTTTCCCCTGCTATTTTGAATATGACTTTCCTCTTCCTTTGGGCTTTTTGTATCCCTTTTCTTGCACTTCTGTGTCTGATTTAGGTTCAGACATCTTGTCAGCTGGTGATGGACACCAGTCTTTGTATGGTGACTTTGAAGCTGGATCCAAAGTGGCCGAAGTGTCAGTAGGTGTTTCTGGAAAAGGTTGCTGCTCTCATTCATATCCTTCTTACCACCCAATGCTGTGGTAAATCCCTTACAAATTATCAGAATAAACTCTAGGAACTTTGGTTGTTTCACTGATGGAATCGCAGTGGTTCATGGTCAGGTTGACCAGCCTGTAACCTTGGCTAACAGGTGTCATCCTCTGAGCTCTAGTACTGCTGGATTATCCAGGCTAATTTCATTTGATGCAAGTGGCCTTTCTTAGGTTTAAGGGTTGCATCATGTGTCCCACAGATCCTTGAACCAGTGCTGCTTCACTTTTGTAGTTCAAATGTCTTGCTTTGTGTTACCTGTGACCTGTCCCAAGCAATCTGTTCAAAAGATAACAGGGTTAAGATCATCCTATCACATTGCAGTGACGTAGTACTGTTATATGTCTTAGAAGCACTTGTCCTAGATGCAAGGAAATATGGAAAAATTTAAAAGAAAATCAGAACAGACCATTTTTGTACAGTTTTTACACATTTTTTTAAGTCAAATCTGTACAGCATAAGATGTTAATGAATTAAATTTTTTCTAAGTACTTCAATTTAAAAGTTGCTTTTTTTCTTTTTTGTTTGTTTGGTTGTTTTTTTGAGACTGGCAACACTTTCCAATACAAGAATTTTCTTTAAAGCTGAGCTCAGCATTCTGTTAAAGAAAATGGTATGTCTGTACCTATGTTAGAGAAAAGATTTTGATATAAAAGCCTGTCTCGATTAGAGAAAGACTATTTATTTTGCAAGACCTTAATTATAAATACACAACTTTTTAAAGCTTAGAGTTTTGTATGTAATTAGTAATCCAGTTTCCTTTCCTTACTTGTAAATCACAATCTGGTGCAAAGGAACTGTTTGGCACTTGGCTATTTGTAATGTACTCTAGTTAGTAGTGGATCAATGAATCTTTTATAACGGGTGCCAAGTCTCCTCAGTGGCTAAAAAAGGAATTTTGTGCACATTTCAATAAAGCCAAAATAGCGGACTAGCGTGTTAAATATAGTTGCGTGTAAAACAGAGAAAGTGCCTAGCATCAGCAGTGGTAGGAATGTAATCTGCTTTTCAGACACTAGCAGCCAAGCAATAAGAGTGTAAAAATATTTTTTAAATTAAAGTACCACAATGTTTTCAAATCTAACTTTCATAAAACTCTGTGGAGGTTCCTGAAAGACACAGAAAGCTCACTTGCCCAAAGTGTGAAAGCTTGCTTTGAACTATATGTATGTCACGTACATGAAATAATTGAAATACGATGCATCATTACTAACTTAATTTCATCAGAATCGAATATTTTTTAAAAAAATATGTGTATTGTCTAAGTAATTTCATTCATGATATGCAGTAAACACGACTCCAGAAGAAATGGATACTCTTAGTTGGGAAGAACACCAATCCTGTTAAATTTATAGCTGCAGCAAGTTCAGGCTGTGATTTGAAGCAGTGCTAGCATTGTCATATTTTAACAAATTCATTCCATTATTGCATGGTTTAGCATGTTTATCCACAGCATTTTCCTTAGGAAATTTTTTAATCTGTTTTACTGTGTTTGGGTGTTATAATTACTTAGGATTCACTTAGAACCTTGTATAAATATCACCATTAATTAAATTATTTCACATATAATTTTACAGAAGAAATGACACCTTTATTTTCATCTCCTGTTCCTCTGCTCCTTTGTCTCCATAGTAGCAATTAGGAACCACATTTTTGTATGTGTTTAATACTATGTTTGGTAGCGATGAAAACGATTAATGATACTCTGTGAGCAATCCTCTTAGTATATATAACTAAGAATGTATCTTTGTGGACAGATGCAAGTAAACATTAATTTTTCTGCCTGTGCTCATGGGCAGCTCGTGCCAAGTTGGCTGGACCCAAACCAATGCTAATCTGTAAGCCTTATCCCTGCTCTCATGTCATGTTATACCTGAACTGCTGTCAGTGCAAGAAAGTTAGTAAAGATTAGAGATAAACGAATAAATCTGGAAACTAAGTACGTAAATTAGAGAGTAGATTCACACTGATATTTAGGACCAGCCTTGAGGTCTCTCTTAAGCTGCCCTTGTGGTGTGATGCCTCTTTTTCCACCCACATTGGGTGGAAAAAAATGAGTTTCTTTTTAACACGGCTAAGATCTTCTAGGAACTGAACTGCAGGTGGCTTTTCCTTACTTCCAGGTTTGCCTTTCCTTCCAGATGTAGAGGGGGAAAAAGGAAACTATAAGATAGCTGGAAGAACAAATGCAGGACTTTGCAGGTGTAAGTTCAAGTCTGGGGTTCTGCCTGGGAGCTGGTTGGGTCAGACACATTTCAGGGAGTTTCTAGCAGAGGGGTGTCAAGTACAGGTAATCACCCTTTGGCCACATCTACTTTGAGTAGACTAGAAACTATATCGTGAACCCCCAGTATTTGATGATTTGTTTGTATGTCATCTCCGGTAACCAGAACAGTCTTTCCAAACTCTCCTGGTACTTGTCTAAGGTCACATTGGCCGTGGAGGATAGATAAACCTCTGCACAATAGGGTGTGAGCCAGGTATCTGCTCAACAAACCCGGGCAGATTGAAGTATGACAGTAGAAGACAGGTCACTGCTGTGCTGTGGGATCATCCTTGGTTTCCCCAAAAGACTCTTGTGAACAACAGGCAACCAGGTGCCTATCGGAGCAGTTTTCCAGCTGACTCGGCACACCCCGGCCAAGGCCAGGTCACAGACGAGATTGTTCTTTGTAAAGAAGAATGACAATTCCTGAGATGTTGTGCTGTGGCTTTACTGAAGGCTGTGTGACAGTTGTACCTCCCTTGTTTCTGTAATGTGTGGTTTCCTTACTCATTTTGCTGAAGACACCGCAGCAAGTGTTTGAATTTTATACCAAAGGGCATATGTGATTTAAAATAGATGTAATGTAGAGCTTAATTTTGAACTAAGGATGGTTTTTATGGTTAGCGCTCTTGATGCACTGCCTACTTCCATTTATGGAATGACTCTTCGAGAGAGAAGTGATGACCTTAAAAAAAATGTAAGGTGATAGGTAGATACTGTTTTCCACAGTTAAAGGTCACCTTGACTTTTAATCTTGACTGCCATACTTTTCTTCTCATTAAAATATTTGACAAGAATTCTTTGCATGAATGAGCAGCACAGAACACCTTAAGACTACTCAATTTTCACTAAAGATGTTGCATTGTCATAATAAATAATCTTACTGTCAGCTAAAAATCATTATCTGTTACACAGATTAACAAATAAAATGCACTTTTATACCTTTACTTCCTTGAAGAACCTGTTTCTTTTCATAAATGGATTAAGCAACAGCATTGAATATGTTTCTTAGGTTATTTGCTTTTGAATATCAAATGCCATACAATAGTACAGAAAGAAAAGATTATTTTCCAAACACTTTCATTCTAAACAATTGAATATTTTTCATGATTGACTGTACTGATTCATTTCCCATTATGCAACTCTACTCCCATTCTAGTTTGTCAGCACTTGAAAAGTGAAATATTTTTCTGAACATCTGTTCGAGTATCTCTTGGTCTGATGTCTTTAATAGGAGCCTGCCTAAAAATATAGGGTCATTTTAATATAGAAGCTTTGTTATTCTCTATACCCAGATGTCATTCTGAAACAGAACAAACTCAGGTTTAACTGTCATGAAATCTGACATCATAAATTTTATACTGCTGAATAATAAGGCAAAATGGAATTCACTATGCATAATGCAAAAAGTCTTGTAACTTGACCTTTACCTAAAAGGAATGATTATATGTAAAAAGAGCCTGGTGAATTAAGAGTGTAATTCTTTTCACCTTCTGTAGCTTGAGGGCCGCTATAGGCACCAAGTTTTTATTGTTATTTTTATCCTGCTTAACTGAAGGTAGTTTCCAGCACTCAGCTGAGAGGACATGCAGAAGTGGAACGGGGGGGAAAACAGGTCAGAAAGCGATAGGCCAAGCCACTTGCCTCGGAAAACCATACGTAATCACCAGGCACACTGGGGAATTCTTTTAACGGTGTATATTTGCCTAGGGATCATTAGTACATTTTGGGAACATAAGGAACTGGCTGACACTGAGCACCAAAGAGCAAAATCTCAAATATTCCAAATTGCCATGAAAAGCCCCAGTTCTGAAATTTGTTTAGCATCTCTTGACAAGTGCTATTGTTTGTGAAGTAAGTGTTGAGGATGCTCTTTGCCAGAAAGATTCATTACCAAAAAGTCTTTTGTGTTTTAATCAGACTGCGGTTTAATTGCAACACATTTAGGACGCTGATTGCAAGTGACTTTCTGCATAAAGGGGAATAGGAGGAATAGATCACCCTTATTTCTGCTGAGAGCTGGGGTCAGTTTGTAAATTGAAAATTTTTACCTAAATTTTTTTTTCCAGTTCAGTAGTTTTCTTTCAAGGCACTAATTTTACTGTAGGAATACTGACAGTAATTGAATAAATGTTTGAATATTGCCACCAAGCTGGGAGACTCAAGGAAACTCATTTCTAAAAACACGCAGGGAGTTTGTTTGACATAATTGGTGCTGTTAGATCCATGAGTACAGGAAAAAGAGAACTTGTGTTGACTATCAGAAATCACAAGAGAAAAAGAACTCTCACCTTTGTTGCACGTTTACCTACCATATCGCTCGTGTTGCTTCTTGCTGTTGTATGTTTCTTTCTAATCTGATATAAAAAAAGGCACACTTGCAGACCGTTGGCTAGACTGAGACATTACTATTGTAAAGACCAAACAGCTTTGTGAAGTAACCAGAGTAAGAAACTAGACTGTATTACGATGGGATTGACTCAGACGTAATGCCAATCGTTTCCATAAACGTTGTCCACTTTGACACATGCTTGTATAATCGGCTCCCCCTCACGTTTTCCCTGAAGGTAATCTTTTCTTTCCCTCCCATATGGCTTTGCTGCTTGTTAAATTAGAAACGTGTCATAACAGTACTATTCTGCTGAACAGTTTTCAGATTTAGTGCATAAAACAAAAAAGAGGAATATGAAATCCGTAGAGCAGTTTCTGATGACAGAGAGTTGTCAAATCTAAATCAGGTTTTCAAGAAAATCGCCAGAGAATTTCTGAATATGAATTATATCCACAACAAATACCTGCTGCCTACTCATAGCTAGTTAGCATTTTGAGCTGTGTGGATGTTTGCAAGGACAATTTTATACCAAAAGCACTGGTTTTATTTCTGTTTGTATTTTCAGAAACTGTGGAGTTGTTTGAGATTAAATCATCCCCAAAATTCACATTTGGGAAAAGATTATGCTTTAAAAACTGCAGGCCCTGAAGTAATCAGACTTTCTGAGTCTGTTAACTGAAAGAAGTTCTGTCTGTAAAATAGTAGTATATATCTGCAGGTTTTTCTCAAGCAAAGTGTTTATGCATATATGTAGCTTTAAGTACCTGAGCAGGCCGATTAGCATCTGTTCATATGCTTAAAATGACACCCATGCTTATGGGCTTTTTGAATCACGATATTAACGTTGTTTCTATGATGTGAAATTAGTCTAATAATAATAATAATAATAATAATAATAATAATAATAATAATAATAATAATAATAATTATTATTATTATTATTATTATTATTATTATTATTATTATTATTATTATTAT